>JBBMOC010000050.1:1070571-1210514 GCA_037975185.1 Centropyge bicolor | reverse complement strand
AAGACACGGGACATCTGAGAGAGGAATAAGACAGAAGACAAGAGACAAGTGACAGAGGGAAGGGAGGGCGGCAGAGGAAGAACAAAGTCAAAAGGGAGATTTAGAAGAGCCTTTGTTCTCTCAACTCTGCACTTGTGCTTGTTGGCAGAAATGTCCAAAGCTGCGTTCGTCATCAGACAAATGTGATGTATGATCTTGATTTAGAATGCACAAAAAATCAAGAAAGATCTCAAGCTGCCAAGGACAGCGGGGCGCCAAACACACACCAGCACGAGCGCCACAGACCCAGCACACACACACACACACACACACACACACACACACACACACACACACACACACACACACACATCCTCGTAGGTGAGCTCAAGTATCCGTATGCTCACTTGCTTTCCATGCACATGTTCAGAATCGTCTTATTTTCCATTAATTACAGAAGAGTCAGGGAGAAGCAGCACCATGCCTCGCAGTAATGTACATGTACTGTAACGCACACACACCCATTCACACACACACACTTGTGTCAGCCGAGCATGTATGCCTATGGGTCAGCCTCTCTGAGTGGAGATGTATTATGTATCGCCAGTGTAGCATGCAAGTTGGCTAATTAATTTCTGCTAACTGTGAAGAGAATTTAAAAGGGAAATTGTATAGAGAAATTTGAATTTCAAAAACGGACTGTAGGAGCGCCGCATGGCAGGACAGGAGAAGGTTACACTGGGAGAGTGTGTGGGTGTGTGTGAGAGGAGGGCAGCAGGGATAATGGGTAGCAACTAATGAATATTTTCAGTGTCAATTTTTTGATTGTGTTTTTGATTATGAATTGTTTGTCTGTGAAAGGTCTGAAAATAGCAAAAAAATTGACCGCCACAGATTTGAGATTGAGTTTTCAAATTGCTTGTTTTATCTGACCAACTATCCAAAATGGAAAGATAATCACATGCATCTGCATTTTTGCTAGATAAATGACCTCAATCAATCATTAAGATAGTTGATTATTTTCTGTTAATTGACTAACAGCCAATCATCGAAGCGCTGTGCATGTTTCCAGTATTTGTGATAGAAAATGTGTTATAGATGTAGAAGACGCCACAAGAAGAGAGAGTAAGAGCAAATCCAGTTTTTCAGCTAGTAAATTACATGTACAGTCACTTTATTACACTATTGATCCAAGTCCCATTGTATAGTGTTCATTACAACAGAAGCTATTTTCCTTTTTCCAAAGAAGAGACAACCCAGTAATTCTGTTCTGTAGACCTCCCAAGATTGGTGAAAAATCTGAAGTACCCTGGGACACTGCTCGTATTATGAGGCGACATGACAAATGAATAAAGAGCTCTCGGTGCATGTGGACAGTGTGAAAGATGGACAACATGCAACGGAGAATAGCAGTAGTAGGAAATGCTGCTGCCGCTCCTTGACATCCTGTGTTCTGTCACTCTTCACCGCCTCGCCTGCCTCTGCTGAAGCCTCGCTAAACTAACATGAGACTAGTAGTGCAAACCTCCATTCTGCCTGTCGATTCCCAGGAGGGCCTTTGCTTTCACAGACGCTTTAGGTCAGAGGTCATCAAAAGGCGGACCGCGGTCCGGATCCGGACCCAGAAGCTGTGCCATATGGACCAAGACCTATAACCAAAGCAGAAGGCTATGATTTAAAATCTGACGGGTCGCTTCTATTTTAACCCAGCACAGCTTTTGTAGTGTTTACAGTAGTGGTTTAGTGGATATAAGGAAATGCACGAACCAATTACATGCGAGTTAAACCATTCCACGTGATACCATTAAGCCAATCAAGTCTGTGCCTTCCAGGCGGAAAATATTGCGACTCGACGGTGTAGACAGATGAAAGAGTTAGAGTCAAGTTGCCCATAAGGAGACACTAGACAGAAAAAGAAAGATAGTGATACATATAGAAAACAAAGGGAGATATTTCCTCCCTTTACTTTATTTTTCTGAGCATACACAATTTTCACATTGTATTTATTTTCTCTTATTTTGAAATGCAGCCCTTTTTTATTTAGTAAATGAGAGAACACTATGCATATCGGCAGTCATATATATAAGTTCAGTTCTATGTTACTTGACAATAAATATTGTCAAAAAGTTTTTGAATTGTCCTTACTTCATTTGATTTGACAGGTATTGAATGCATGCAGATGTTGATACAACTACTAGGCTACTTAAATATAGATCACATTATATAGTTAGACACTATGATCTTCGGACCTTTGCATGAAGAAATTTTCTCCCACTGGACCTCTTTAAATTTTAGTTGAATACCCCTGCTTTAGGCGATGCAGTGCAACATATGATAAAATGATAAACCCCTGACCATCAGATGTAATAGCAGGAGAGCTGGATGATTGCTGGAGCAATGATATGGCAGAGCTGCGAGGGGCGGGGGAGTGTCAGCGGGCGCATGGGTAATACAAGGGTAGTGGTGGTGTGTGTCAGGGTTCAAACGCACCAGGGCGTGTTCGAGCTGAAATGAGGTGCTCTTCAAAGTGTGGGCGTGTGCAAGCGTCCGGTCACACACGTGCTCACACAGAAAAACAGAAAGATGGTGGGGTCGCGGCGTGATAAGTGCTTCCTGTAAAGGCGAATAAGGGAGAGGGATTAGTGTGTGTGTTGTGGTTTGTCAGAGCTGGCGCCCTGTCGCACACACACTACACTAGGGGGGGAAAAAGATGGGTGGGAGGTGGGTGTAGAGGGGCGGGTGATGGAGTGTGTGAGGTGGCGAAGGAGGGGGAAAGTAGTGATGGAGTGCTGGATGGAGGGAGGGCGGGGGGGTGATGAGTGTGTGCTCACAGTGTAAGTGACACCTCTCCTCCTCAGACAGATTGTCTCTTTCTCTCTCTCTCTCTCGCTGTAGCGGGGACCCCGTTAGAGAAGCGTCTCCCTCCGTCTAAACCCTCCTCCACACACACACACACACACACACACACACACACACACACACACACACACACACTCCATCTTCACAGACAATTCTTCTTGTTTATTTATTTTCCTGCAGAGATATTCCCCCAAATTGCCTACATTCCGAAGTCTTACAATTCGCCCTTCTCTCTGCATAATTTTTAATCAATCTTCACCTCCTTCTAAAACTGCTGATTTTCTGTAAAGCAGTTTACTCTGGTTTACAGCTCGGAGAGGGGGAAGAAAAGAGACGGAGAAATAGAAAAAGAGAGATCAGAAAGGAAGGAGAGAGAGCGAGTGAGAGGATATCAATATTCCCACTGCCGCTGGGATCCTTAGAACGATCCCCCCACCCCCACCCCACCCGTTTGAATCTGACAGCAAATATTCTGCATAGTCAGAGAGCCTATTTATCCTCTGTCCAGCATGGTTCTCTGTGCCAATCACACAGAGATGTTTCATATGCACACTTACTTTATGGACACGCACACACTGACAGAGGAACAAGAACCACTTGTACTCACACACAAGCTCCCACACACATACACACATGCATACTAATACCTCAAACAGGTATTTTGATCCAGACCCAAACATGTTGCTTTCCTGAAATTCAATCAACAGCAGGTGGATGTCAGGGTGTGTGTGTGTGTGTGTGTGTGTGTGTGTGTGTGTGTGTGTGCGTGTGCGTGTGCGTGTGTGTGTGTGTGTGTGTGTGAGACAGTGGATGTATGTGATTACCTGTGCCTCTGCCCTCACTAACAATCATCTCTGCAAACCCGATCAGAGGCTATCTCATAGCTTCAGAGCCGGCACGCTGGTGGGAGTGTGGCACGCAATCACACAGACACCTCAGACAAATAGGCTTCATAAGTTCTCTGTAACAAACAGTCACCAGAGCCCGAGCCCCTATCCCAAATGAAATCTCCTCTACTTGTGTAGATGCAAGGATACAAAGGAATTTTTAAGGCTCCTCACAGCCGGGCCCCCGTGGCGATAGTGGAGTCGCCATTGTGACGGAGATGATAAACAAGGGAAGTGTTTTTATGAAAAAACTGTGTGGTTTTTGTTTTCAATTTCATCTTAGGAAAATCTATTGTTTACAGCAATTATTTGTCGGCGTGATGCAAGGCAGCAGACGATGCCTCTGAAAGTGAACTCCAAATCCATAGTGCATGCTCGCAGAGAGAAGTTTGTCCAAGTTTCACTCCCACAGTGTTCCACGAGGACTGAAACTACTCCTACCAACATGTTTGTAACAGTCCAGCAAAACACATTACTGTACCTGCCAGGTACCCACCAACACAGCTCCAAGTGTGTTGCCAACACCACCAAACAATGCTGGAGCCAGATAAAATGTTCAATGCAAATACCCCCAAGTGCCACATGCCTACATCCGTCTGTGCAGCGTGTAGATAGCAGCACTAATCTTACACAACTCCTACGAGCACGTCAACTTTTCCGGCGGCGAAAACCCTACAGCTCCAGCACCTTAGCATGACAAGAATATCCCCACATCAACTCGAAGCAATGTCAAAACCAACACCCAGCCATGTGAGCCGCTTCATCGTCGGAGCTCTCAAGAACCCTTTCAACTCTTTGAGCATCGGGAATCTCATTGGCAATGCTGTAACATCAACACCTCATGAATGTCTTTTCCTACTTCACACACACACAAAAAAACCCCCACCATCTAAGCATCCGCCCACAACCACCTTCAAAAGTATCACTTCAAAAGTCGTCACAACATGTAAGGTAACCGCGGTTTTATTCACTCCAAATCATCCTGGGCTGATTTTGGATGTGACCATTCTCTAGCCTCTGCGAGCTCTTATCTGTCGGAATAATTCATTATTTGCCATCTCTTTGCTTTTGATATGTAATTTAGCAGTCGTCTGTGGAAAATTTGGTGTGCGAATCGGACCAAATGAAAGCACAAAACATTTCCATAATTTCTTGCTATTAAAAAGTGTCACCATCACTCATTTCACAGCCAGCGTACATCTAAACCTGCAATTATATACTTGTACATTAAATGTTTTTGATCCTGCTAACTCGTCCTCCTGCCGTGTCCTCCACAGGCGGTGGACTACGAGAGCCGGAGCTCCTACTCCTTCTCTGTTGAAGTCCTCAACCCCATAGTGGACCCTCGCTTCTTGCGCCGAGGCCCCTTCAAGGACCGGGCCTCCATCAGGGTGGCGGTTCTGGACGCGGACGAGCCTCCGAGGTTCTCCAGAGCCAGATACCACATGGACGTATCAGAGAACTGCCCTCCGGCCTGCACCGTGGGCAGAGTCAGCGCTGTAGACCCCGATACTGGTCTTACCAATAACATCAGGTACGCTAATAGACTTAGGCAGGATGTTACTTTAATAATTCAATGTTTATGAATTTGTAACGATGCTGTTTTTATCTCTCACCGAAGACTCTCGCTTCTAACAGAAAAATCAAGCTGTTAATGGTGCTGAGAATTTTATTTCTTAGTTCTTTAAATGTTTTAGAAGATAGGATTTGAGGGTTTTTTTTTCCTTATTGATTGTTGAATCTCAGGCTTTTTAAGAGATATATATACATAGTTTTTTCGACTGGAAAGTCAAACTCAACTCCAGGGAGGCGAGTGATCTATAACAACCACAGAAAGCCGTGTCCCAATTAGCACCAGCGAAAGTGTTAAGAGTAAGCGTGTGGGGAGGAATGATAGTTGGTATATTCATGGAGATATTTAGATAATCAGTGGCACTTCAAAAGAACTCCTATCAGCTGTGATAATCTCCCTATATTAATTCTTTGGCCATTTGAATGCAGGCTTCCTTATCTCTCCCTCGCACACTTGCCCTGTCTGCTTCTTTCACTCTGCACCCCACTGCCATCACTGCTTGCTTCTTCCCCTCACACTTTCTATACTTCCTCCCTGCCCCTTCCTCATTTTCACTCATCTCTCTCCTCCAACCCCACTTTCTCTTTCCCAGGTTCTCCATTGATCCCCAGTCGGACCCGGAGGCTCTGTTTCGTATCACCCCAGACACCGGCCTCATCACCACAGCCATGGAGCTGGACCGGGAGCGCGAGCACTGGCACAACATTACTGTCATTGCCACCCAGAGAGGTCAGAGGTCGCACTTTGTACAGCACTTAACACTGGCACATCATTAGACCATGTCGGGTGGGTTATTCTTTTTTTATGTCGAGCTAAAACTCTTCAATGAAACCAGCATTTTAGCAGCTCTGACACCTGCACCCACTGATGAGCATGAGGGTGTAAGAGGTTTAAAGAAGTGTAAAGTGCATATTGTACGGTATCTGAGAAGCGCAGTATCCGGCGTGCGATGCACTTCACTAAGCAGCTTAGCACTCGAATCATCAAGCCATGAGGGGAATGCTGTTCGGCGCCACAAATAGTTTGTTACAGCGCGCCGGAGAATCAATTGATCTATATTGTGTGAGCTATCTGATGCTGCAATGGATCTGTTCTCATAAGGATTCAACTGGAAAGAAAGAATTAAAGCAACAAATCGAACACAGCCACTGCTTTACAGGCGCTCTGTGGCTGCAAAGGAGAACGGTAAACACCTTTCCGTTTGCAAGCAGGGTTGCTCAATTTTTTCAAACACCATTGCACTTCACAGGTTATATTCAAATCAGGAAAGACACGGCAAGTGGACAAAATATAGACGTGAGGACAACCACAGTAGCTGTTTCCATCCTGATGGAGGCGAGGTTGTTTTGTCAACTGCTATTTCCAAGGTCAAGGATGAACTTTGAAACAAAAGAGCTGCAGATGCTTTACATGAATATGTCAAGAAGCGTCGCTGTTGACCCCGTCGAGTACATCAATCCATAGCGGAAAAACTCTATAAGCCATTTGGAGATCCCCCTCGAGAGCTATAGCTGTGGCCTTGAGACTGATGGTGCGGGGGTAGGAGAGAGCCTCGACGGCAGTGGCAGCATGAGAAAGATAGCAGGTAATGTGGTTCGGTTTAAAGCATGAGGTCGGCAGTATTCTATGTATTTGTTATTGTCTACAAATGCCATGAAAAGACCGAAAGTAATAACCCCAACCAGCCTGTGGCACTCTTTCCCAAAACCATTATTTACTACTGGGAAAGAAAAGGGTTATGTATTTGTGTCATTTTTAAAAAGAGTTTTCTCAACGAGGTGGGTTTTCAGAAAAGGTTATACAAACAGTAACTGGTGCATTTGTTGGGAACTATTTTCAGCCGTGGATCGATAGGCAGACGGTGCTCTCGCGAGTACTTTTGGCAGCAGGTGTATGTGGGACTGGCTCAAAATAAACTGCAGCACCCATGTTCATACTATAGAAAAGAACATATCATCCAATGAGAAAGCGTGCCCTCATTAATGTGGAGATCTGTGGCACAGAGGAATATCAAGCAGACACATACTATTTTTTATATATATATATAATGAATTCTTTGTTGATTTTTGGTCTTTTCATGCAAATTGATGACAAGAAAAAATGCCAGATCTTCAAACCACAATCAATCAATTTTCTTTTGCTTAAACCAAACAAAACTTTAACCACTGTGGTGGCAGATCAAAAAAATAGTCATATTAATCATCTTGATATTCATATGTGTTTTTGGAGGCAATAACAAATGATGTCTTCCTGCTGATGAAGGTGCCAGATCAGAAAATGCTCATATGGGTAATTTTGGAAAGCAAAGAAAACCTATTTTCTTCTTCAGTGTTTAAAATTAACACAAGCCTCCTGTTACATCCTGGCTAAGTTCTAATTGTCATTCTTGGCAGGTGACAAGCTTTTATTTGGATCTTCTCGCCAGCCCTAAAAAAAACCTCCATCCAACTGGGTGGTGTAAAAGTGAAAGCATTGTTGTACAGTGCTGTCCAGCAGCGGCTGTGTGCAAGGGAGGGAAGCTGCTTTTGCTGCCAAGTCTTGCTCTGGACAAAGTTAATCTTTACTTAAAATCTACTGAGGGCTTCTTGTGGCAGCAGTGTTGGTAGGACTGTGGAGGCAGCACAGTGAGCGCCTGTCTTGAATAATGAGCTCTATCTAATAAACAGACTGTCGGAGGCTGTGTTGACATAGAGCACAGTAGGAGCCCTGCCATGGCCACGGGCAGGCCGGCTCACCCAGTGGCATTACACCAAGAGCTCATTTTCAGCTTTTCAGCCATGGGAACCAGTCGCTGTCATCCATGACACAGTGTTGCTGCTCTAGGTTTGAGAACATGGTGTGGGAGTGAGCGTGTGTGTGTGTGTGTGTGTGTGTGTGTCTTAGTTTACAGAAAGTGTGGCCTTCTGTGTCACAGGTTTCCCTCCTTAGATAAATGAGTGAAGGTGTGTGTTGGGGAGCCTGGATTGTGTGAGCGCTACATAAGAGCAGCCTAAAATGTAATTGTGAATGTTCGGCTCAAAGTGTGACTCCGTGCGTTTCGAGCGTGGATGTGAGAACTTCGTGTTCAAGTGTGTGTATATCCAAGTGAATGGGGTGTGGGAGACCCTCTGCCAATCCATTTAAACTGCGCCCTTGTGTAACTGCATGCAGATTGACTGCTTTCTACATCCCTCCTCTGCTCTCTCTCTCTCTTTCTTAGAAACACACACACGCACACACACACACACTTGACGCTGTGAGATGCTTTGGCTAAGAACGGAACAGTTTGATGTGGAAAAATTTGACTGCTATGGAAGCATCAGTCGTACTCCAGCTGGGAGCCTGTGAGCTGTAACACAAGCCAAATGAAACCAAATGTACTACTGTATATTTAGCCAATTGTGTGCTCGCTAATGTGATCTGAGTGCTGTTGAAGCTTCTGGACAAAGACTGAAATGCTTGATCTTGCCTATGAGGACAATTGAAAGGACTTAATGGAGTGCAAATGTGCACCTGTGTGTGTGAGAACACTGGTGTTTGTTGCACTGGGAAACTGTATTCATATATTCCTCCAAATACAGCTGTGTGTAGGGATCTCGTCAGCGGCCTGTTTCTCTTCTGTTTCAGACAATCCCAGCCAAGTGTCCAGAGTCGTGGTTGCAATCGAGACATTAGACCTGAATGATAACGCACCTGAACTGGACAGGCAATACACGACAGCCATGTGCGACTCATCCTCCATCGGACAGGTCAGTATGTGTTTAAGTGGCGACCTTGATGTCAGTGTATTTGCCTGCTTGAAGAACTCTACTCTAAACTACAATTTAAAGCATTTTAATAGCATCTTTCAAATGATTCTGCTGGAACAAGCTTTTGTTTGTTTGTATAACAATGGGGAAATCCCAGTGAAAATTGATGCAGTCTTTTAGCCCCTTTTCCACTGTGGGGACATAAGGTGATGTATAGCCATTGTCACTGGTTCTGCTTTTGTTTCCACACTTCTCCACTGCCTTGGGGACAAGTTTCTGGAAGTAAATTTCGGCCCTGCTCATGTGGTGATCCTAAATGCACGTTCCAGGTACTTTCAAGTGTTGTCGGCGCTGCTGAAGATAGTAATTTGTCAAGAAGACGCAAGAGAAACTAGTAGCAAAGCCTCACAATGTTCTTTAAAAAGCTCAGGTTGTGGGAAGCCCTCGGTTATAGGTTGTCAATTTCCTGCACTGGAAAAAGGGCTCTATGTGTTGGATCATTCATGTTTGTAAATGGTCTAAAAGCAAGTCGGATGCGGGGTGGTGAGGGTACGCAGGCAGCATGGTTCCAGAGATAGAAATGTCTCTGACAGTGACTTCATCACTTTCATCCAGGAACAATTGTTGGATGAATTGTCACATTCTCGCTCCCCAGAGGATAAACCCTAATTGATTAACGATCCCCGGACTTCTCTTCCAACAAGGATGACATTTGTGGTTTTCAGTGAAATGTCTCCACAACTGTTGGGTTAATTGCCGTGAAATTTGTTTCACACGTTCACCTCCCTCTTGATGAATTGTAAAAACTTTAGCGAGCCCTTGACTTTTCATTCAGCGCCATCTATACTTTATATATGTTTGCTCACAGAGCTGCCAGCACGGCCGTAGACTTAGACTTGTTCAAAAGTATATAGCTTACTGATGCTGCTGTGCTTACCTAATAAGTTATATTTTCTTTAAATATCAACGGACAATATTTTTTGTACATTTAAGATAAGATAAGATAAAATAACTTTTATTGATCCCCCTTAGGGGAAATTTACTTGTCACAGTAGCAAAAGCAGGTAAACAGTAACTCAAAAATAAATATCAGTAAAGTGGCTAATTAAGAACTAAGGCATCAGTAACAAGAAAAAATAAGTGGCATAGAACAATGAAGTGACACGAAAAAGGTATTTACATTAAATGAGGTAAGTATTTACACTGTGTTACATGTATTCCTTGTAATTGACATCCATAAGTAATAGACATTCTATATTCATATGAGAATAAAGATGCTATGATTGATATTGCACAGAAATTTCTATGGTATTGCACTGGAAAGATATTACATTATTTACAGTGTACAACAGAAAAAATGCAGTCATCACTTGCAGTTGTTAACTATAGTGAGCTTCATATAACCTCAGTGTTGCCACATTTATACAGGATTTATACTCTGATTGTTATCCTTGTGTTCTTTATATATTGACTAAACAACATGTGCAGTTATTTAAAATCAATCTGGATTAATGAACAAGTCATGTAACTACAATCTGCAAACGCTTTTTGTCACATCACAAAGGAATTTGACAAGAGGTCCCTGCTGTCAGCTGTCGAGAGTTTCCTCTTTGGAATTTGCAATTTTGAACAGTGATGGTTCCTCTATAGAAACATACAGTACTTTTAAAGCGGTTTCCATTCAAGTAAGAAAGAGTATAATACAAAACCATTCCTATTCAAGTGTGGGAGCGTACAGTACAGCAGCGCTAAGCTATATCTGTTCAGGTGTGCCCATTCACCATGAAGGCAGGTGAATCCTCCGTGGCCCGTTATCTGAACGCAGCAGCTATTCACATTGTAATTAAACACGAGTCTCCTCTCAGGCTGTCTCCCCTCCCTCCCGCCGCCCGTCTGCCTTATTTGTGTCCATTTCTCTGCATGGCGGTGCTCTTACTTGATTCTATCTCGATTACAGAAATCATCTCTGTCCTCCTCGATCTCCTTGCTCCCCCCCCCCTGCAGCCTCAGTATTCCACGCTGGCTCCATCGACATAATTTGGCGTCTTGGCCCATCTGTTGTTTTTGCTGGTGTTTTCATTGCTCTGCTTGTTTCTTTGTTGCTTCGCCACTAAATCTGTGATTCTATGGCAACGACGTTGATTTGTTTTCGCCCTGTGATGTTGGTGTTTGCGTTGCGAGCGGGAGACAGTTCAAGAGAGAAAGATTATGATATCTCCGAACGTGTGAGGGATGTGTACGCACGTCTCCGTACGACAAGTCATTAGCCAAAAACGCGTTTGAATATTCACACACAGCCACTGATAACATTATGCGACTGTACATAACAAATCTTCTCAAGGCCCGCAGATACTGACTAACTCAGAGAGCACGCGGCGCCCTTCATCCCTGCATTCAGCCTCGTAACTAGCACTCGAAAGCATTTCTGAAAGGACGTCTCGCATAATGACGAGTGGAGTTTTTCATTAAAAAGAAATTACCCATCAGCTTAGGCCGCGGGAGATTTTTTTTTTCAGATTAATTTCGTTACGATCGCCGTCGTAGACTCGCGCAGATGCTATTACTAAATTGAAAGCCGCGCTGCATATAAGGCGATTCATGTCAGACACAGTTATTTATTTGCTGTGAGTATCAGACACAGTTTGCTCGTGTCTCTGTACTAATTGTTTGACTTGTTTTGAGTCCTGCTGACGTCGGCTAATGGTTTGTAGCTGAAAGCCATTACCTTCTTTTTCTGTTCTGTCTGCTCGCCTTGTTTTCACCCTCCACAGACACACACACACACACACACACACACAGACACACACACACACACACACACAGACACACACACACACACACACACACACACACACACACATACACACACACACACACACACATGCACACACACACACAGACACAAACACACACAGACACATACACACACTCATAGACACACACACACACACACAGACACACACACAGACACACAGACACACAGACACACACACAGACACACACAGACACATACACACCCTCCCCTCACCCAATCTCCTCTGCTCTCTCTATCTCTGTGTTTCAGGTGGTGCAGGTGTTGCGGGCGATTGATAGAGATGAGGGAGGGAATGACAGCACTGTGTATTTCAGCATCCCTCCGGAGTCCAGCGCTGCCCTCAACTTCAGCGTCAGGGACAGTGGTGGTAGGCACTCAATCTTTCCCCCTCTCTCTCTTTCTGTATATCTCTTAATTCCTTTTTTTTGTTCCCTGGGCAGACACGCGCTGTTTCTTTGCTACTTTTTTTTAAGGCTCTTAATCCCACATTTTCTTTCCGCCTTTCTCTTTCCATCTTCGTCTTTTCATTTGTTTTCTCGTTCTTTTCCCCTCCTCTCTTCCTCTTCTCCCTCCCCCTTCCATTTTTCTGTCTCTGCCTCTCTCTCCTCCCATCCATCTCCCAACTCTGGTGGCCCCATTGTTTTGCTTTGTTATCCTCCCCTCTTTTATTCGTCCCTCTTGTTTGTCTTCCCATATCCACTACATCCATCTCCACCCTCCACCCCCCCACCCAACCACTTATACTTACTGTTTCCAATGAAAAGCTTTTGAAGAAATCAGAGCTGCTTCTTTTAATTCACATCAACTCAATTAAATTTAGCTACTTTGTGTTTGTTTCTAGTACGTTCTCTGTCTGTGCTGCTTTCCTTGGTCCCTTCTCCTGCACACACACACACACATAATGTAGAGAGTAGAAGTATAAGTAGTGTAGAAACTAACACACACAAGAACCTTCAACCATGTTGGGTTTGTTGATTCAACAAGCATCAAATCATAGACATTACATTATTTTTGTGGAATAAAAAATTTAAAAAAAATTATCAACAAATATTTACTTTGCAAAAAATTACATTCACAAATAGTTTGCAACTAAGATCATATTTGCAAACACTTACAACATAATTGGTCCACAACCACATTTTGTGCAATCATGTATCACCTGTAGAAAAAAAAATTAGTTATGTTTGCAGTGTTTCACAACAAGACACATTGTTTGTTTCCTTGAGGCCTAACAAAGGAAGATGAATAAAAGATAAAAAAATTTGCAAAGCTGAAGTTGCTGAATATTTTGAAACCTGCACCATTTACTTTACAGTAGTGTCCCTGATTAAATCAGTCGGTCGTCTTCTTTCATTTCACCTTTTGCAACTCAATCAGTGGAACAGTGTGAGGTTTACAGCTCACAGGTACTACACAGAAATACATGTTGCAGCATTGCAAAAACAGCAGTCAGAAATGAATTTATTACAACATTGTAAGTGCAGTTTAATTGGTTGATTTCATCTGCTGTGTTAGCTAGAGATGTCAGTTGTCTATCAAGCTGTAGCAGGTCGATTCGTCCCTCATACATATTCCTTTCTCCAAAAACTGAGGCAGTATTTATTGATTTTGTACATGTAATACTGGCACATAATCACCTTAAAAAGTTGATATGGTGAACATGTTAGTAGGCTATTTATTGATCCAGCAAACACAGAGCAACATGAGCATTTATCTCAAGTCTTTCTGTTCACTCTTCTGTTAGCTATTCCTTGGTCTCCACCACCTCTTTATCTCTCTGCTGTTTGTTGCTGAGCAGACTTTCTCACAGAAAAATGAGAATGTTGATGAGATTTGTGACAGTGAACCAAACAACATAGACCATCAAACAGAAAGAGTTAGATAACATATAACTGTTTATGTCAAGGCGGGCGGTTGTGGACTCAAGTGCATCACACAATCGCTGATTCTAACAAAAGTCTTTAATGAAAATAAACGAAGTATTAACAAAACTCACGGCAAGACTTGGCAATGCAGCACATGGACGTGAACATGAAGACAAAACGTGACGTGAAGAAAGAGACAATCCGACCAAAACAAAGAGACAACAACTGACTTAAATAGTGTGCAGTGGTGATTAACTTCAACAGAAAACACAGGTGACTCGATGAGGTGGGTGTGGCTTTTAAGTGACATGATTCAGAGACTGGATGAAAGACAAGACATGGATAAGGAATATGACAAACAGAACAGAAACCAGAACACAGAACTGGAACAGACAGAACTAAACAATACATGTGACAAGGCAGGACAACGACATGACGGAGTGTGACAACAAAACTAAGGAAGAACAAAAACGAAGTCTAAACCAAAACCTGGGTGCAAAACTGTGACCGTTTATTTCCCCACTGTCGGAAGGATAAAGGAATGTCTTATCTTAATACAACAATAAGACAGAGCTGAGGGCAACTGCAGAACTGTGTGATATTAATCTGTGGGTTTGACATGACAAGTGACACCTTTCATGTTACACATAATATATGACCCATTGCTAAGTATAGACTAGTGCAAGTTTAAGCAAATTGTAATATATCTAAATGATGAAAAACATCATAGTTAAAGTATGTTGATATTCTTGGCTGTGCACACTGTTATTTGGTATTTTTCTCTTAAGTCTGACATCTAATGTCTAATATGACGGTACCTGGGAGTACTGTATGATTTGCATGTCCAGTAGCTGGAAGTATTCACTGGCCATCATTTGTGCCAGTGGCCTGCTAATTGTTTCTTGGCAAAACCATGAGGAGCCAACCTGCTCCGGTTGGACTGTGGATCAGGAGGATAAACTCACTGACATGTGGAATCAAAGGCCTCTTTGATGTGTCTTCCAACAAGAGAACAGAGAAAAGGAAGAACATGCTCTGTTCTCAGATGGACGGCTTGTCCGACAAAGGCATGCTACATTATTTGCTTTGTTAAAAAAAGATAATGATTTGATCTGCGATTTGGATCAGAGAAGATTGTTCTGATAATTGAGTCCTGTCTAACGACTTTGCGGCGCCTCTCATGCTGATTAAACATTTTTCACACTATGTTTATGTGCCCTCTTCTCTGTGGCCTTATTTTTTTTTTTGTAGCCTTGAACATTTAATTTCAAAAAGATCTAAAAATATCTCCCACACTTCACAGCTCTTTTGGCCAAAAGTAAGAGGAGTCAGACCGACAGAGACCATTAGTGTTTTTTGTAGTTGCTGCTCTCTGTCCTAAATTGCTTCATGTGAGTCTCTCGTTATCAAAAAAAAAAAAAAAGCAAAATATCTGGACAAGTTCTGTATGTGAAAGCACACAAACATGGTGTAAAACCTGATGCTTCAGATGTAAAAGCTCTGTTCTGCACATACTGTATTGGCTCTGTCAATCAGGACAGGTGTGAGAGTCTTTGTATTGGACAGAACTCCTCGGCAGTAGTTTTAAATGTGCATGTATATAAACTTTACACTTCAGTTTGTGGCCAACTGGGAATGATTAATCATGAAGGTTGGCAGCAGTAGAGAAGAGGCTACTCTAACTGAGGCACATTACACTAGATTCAGCCTCTTTGTCCAAATTACCGTCATTGTTTCTTGTGGTGTGAAGCATTGTAGCATCTCACATTAAAGGAAGTATGAAAAGAAATAATAATAATAATAACAGAGGAAGCTTGACTCCCCAGAGTTGGATATTTGCTTGCCTCATTCCTTTGTGATTCCAATCAATCATCAATTGATTGGAATCACCAATTTGCAACTACCAGCACAGCCATGTTTAAGCATAATTTCACGACTGTAACATCCTGCTTTTCAAATTGCACCATGCAGTTAACAATGAAAGAATCATCTTCCTGTGTGTCCCCCTCCAGGCCCCACGGCCAGCCTGGTGCTGCTGTCCCAGCTCCAGCCGCTGTCCCGCTCTGCATCCTCCACCCTGACGCTCTACGTGCCGCTGGTCCTGAGGGACGGGACGTCAGGCCTCACCAGCACGGGGACGGTCACCGTGTCCGTCTGTCCCTGCCTGAGAGGAGGGGCGCGGGCCGGGGAGAAAGAGAAGGACAAACAGACGGAGGGCGAGTGGGACTGGGAAAGAGAGGCGGTGTGTCTCCCTCAGCAGTCCACGCTGCCGTCCCCTGGGCTCAGCACCGCCGCCCTGCTGGCTATCCTGGCTTGTGTCGCCACACTGTTGGGTAAATACTTTTTGACACATCGAGTTTATGAGGATAAATAAAAGTCACCATGAGATGATAATAACAGTGAATATAAAAGGTGTAATATATTTTTTGTCCCTTCAAAGACCTTTTTACAACCACCATCATGTTTTTACTACAGTGAAGTTACATCATTAAGATTTCCTGCCTATAAAGGAGTTTAATACTAATCTACAAGTGAAAAGATGAGTAAATAGTGTTTAGGGCTGTTTACCCTCCACTTCATGCCTGGATGTTGAATCTGCATATGAAAATAACGAAAGCAGCAGCGTAAATATTTCTCTTAGTCACAGCTGCTCAATAGCGGAGTTTGCTTTTCCTCGCAATTTTGGGTCCAGTTATCTCCTCTGGCAAGGTCAGCGCAAATCACAGCTAAAATAACAATTCTGAGTGATTATCTGGGCCCTCCGGTTTTTGATAGCGGCATAATAAAATGTCAGTGCCACCTTTGCAGAAACTCAAATGCTCAATTGGATAATGTCTAGGTGCTGAGAAGGCTTTTGGCTTGTGGCCAGCATCATTGTCATTTCTATTCAGCCTGTTGGATCACTACTCATGCTGTGTTGATAGGGGTATTATCATTCTGGAAGAGACCAGTTCAATCAAGAAGGAAACGCAACATGGCGTGAAGGTGATCGTGCAGAGTGGCTTTTGGTGGAGTTTAGAATTTAGTTCTCCAAGTGACAAGGGCATAAACTATACCCAGAAACACACAGCGTTGTGGCCTGAAGTTTGGAGCTTCAAAATAGAGTTTTTTTCCAGCGCAACCATGTTTTTCTTGTCTATAAGAAGTCCATGTTAATCCTGAACACTATAACTAGGCCCTCCACAAAATGCCAAATGTTCTTATAGGAGCATTGATAGCAGCTCCATCAGGATCCCATCTGGTTATTAAAGATGGTCTTGGCAGACATAAAGTGGATATTAAGCCATTTCTTCAGGCAGGCCTTGTGGACAGAATCTCTTATGAAGAGAGAAAAACATGTTAGTCATGGCTTCAAGGTGATTCCTCAAATCGTTATGAAAGCTTAGAGTTTTCCTACTCCGTTCAGGGATCATTAGATCAGTTCCATGGTAATCAAATAATGCAACCTCCAACAATATTAAAGCTGTGGACTTACTTACTGCTGCACCCTAAACACCTTCAATACATCCATGTAGAGACATAAGCACATACGTATGTGTTCATAGTTTAAACATATCTTTTTTGTTTGCTAAACCCCTTCCCCAAACAGTGACTGTCCAATCAGAGGTTTGGATTTATCCACATGCTGAAACAGTTTGGAGCTTTAATAAGAGAGACATCCAGTATCTCCAGAGTTTGTGCAGCCTTTACAAAACAAAAAAAAAAGCAAAAGAGTAAAGAATGGAAACAGTATGTAGGCTCTAATGTACACTATAGACGCATGCCTGGTTAACCAGTTTACTACCTACAGTCGTCAGCCTGTGTCACTTCCAAAGACAAGGGGCATGCCATTATTAACCACATTATTATGCGATGTTACAGATCACTTTAAAGAGCTGGAACATCCACCAAATGGGAACCGAGATGCTCAGTATATCATAGAGTAATGATAGCGACTCTGTCTTTCTTTATCCAAAACCTTTTACAGGGTCCTTGTGTTAAAATGAATCAGCTGGAAACATTAAAGGCAGGTGACAGACTGAGTTTTAAACCAAGTCATGAACTTTTAGCACTGGCTGTAACAAGCCCTGGCTGGGTAGAAGGAAACGTAGGGCTTGGTCAATTGTCCTCTAGTCTTTTTTTTTATCTGTTTTCACTGTCCTCAGGTTACCTTTTGAATCAGGTGTGTGTTAAAAAAATTAATGCAAGTCACTTTTAGGTTGGTTTTCATGTTGGGTCCATGATCCAAAATCATACAAGTACTCCCTATGTTAACTATATGCAATTATAACTCTCCACTTTATACATGAAAAACTTTAAGTTTAAGCAAATATTCCTCTCAACTAGTGCATGAATGTAGCAGAGCAAATCCATCTTTCCAGGTGGACTTCACTGGTAGCCTTGTTGGACATGTGTCAAAGAACCACCATGGCTGGGTTCTCTGCCCACAGCCTTGGGGTCAAATGTAGCTCTCTGCTCTGGGAATAAGCACTAAGAGTCATGAAGTCATGGGAGAGTAAAACGTCCATTTGCCTGGCTGTGGCTCGAAGTCAATTATACAGTGGAGGCATGCAACCTGCTGATATGATATATCAGCCCAAACACACGGCTTCTTCTCTGTTTGTTTTGTTTCTGTGTCTCACCTCTTTGTCTGCCTGAGATCCCCTCCCTTGCTCCCTCTTCCTCCTTCCATTTATTTCCCCTGTGACTTCTGCCCCCTTTCCCCCCTTGTTCATCATTCTTTTTCCAATTTCTGCCTCAATAAACTCTCCTCCTCTGCAGCGGTGAGCGCCCTGTCGCTGTCGCTGCGCCGTCAGAAGCGTGACTCCCTGTCGCCGCTGGAGGAGGACGACGTGCGCGAGAACATCATAACGTACGACGACGAGGGCGGGGGCGAGGCCGACACTGCTGCCTTTGACATCGCCGCGCTCCAGAGCGCCCCGCACAGCTCGCGCTCACGAGGCTATCGCACCCTGGACAGCAGGAACATGTGAGTGGGCAGAGGGGGGGCGTGGACGTGTTTGTTTACATGTGTGATACATATATAACACTTCATTACATCAAACATCTCACGACTGGCATCTTATTACACACTAAAAGGAAGTCAGGAATAAAGGAATTTCCCCCTTCAGAGTAAAAGCTTTATCTCGCTCCAGCACTTAACTGATCGAGTTAAGTAACTGATCAAGCCAGAACTCCCAGGTCATAATAAGTCAGCGATCAAAATACTGAGACAGAAGGCTATCAAGCTTTGCAGTCCTCGGAGAACACTTTATTGTGCTCATTCTGTTGAAGCTCGTTTATGTTCTGCTACATCAGAGAGTTGTTTGCACCCACTTTGATGTTTCTGTGAAACATTGTTATTGCCTTTGGACTAATAATTAGCTCCGATGAATTCATGCGAGCCATATGGGGAGGCCATAAACAAGTACAAAGGCTGCTTTTAGTTTATCGGAAATTGCTTCTCGCAATTTATGGAGGTGGACACAACAACATGGAAAATCTTCTAATGCAATCCATTGCAATATCCCTGCAACAAATAATACCTTTGTGAAGTTTTTAATGTTTCATTTTTCTTGACTTTGTGTCGCAGAGGAGTAGATGGTTAAACTTTATGGTAACTTTGAAGCGTTAGTTTGGCGTTTTGTTGATGTATAGCGCTGGAGAAAGATCTTACATATTCTCCACCAAAAATACTCATGAATTTTTGTTTGCTTGTCATGGGGCATAGTAGCATTTCCCTAATGTATTGGGCTTGGAAACTAACAGTTTTTAACAGAAGGTCTGCATTAGCGCAGTTTGTAATCTGGTCTTCATACCAGGAGGTAAAACTCAGCATATTTTGTTTTTTGTTTTTTCAATTTTGAGTCCCCCAACTTTGTGCAAGTAAAAACTAAATCTCTAGAGTGTCCCATTAATGTTATTTTGTCCCAACTGGATGTTTTTGTTGCATTGATTTTCACCAGACAATGAAAAGAAATATCCCACTCTGTGGATATAATCATGTACAGTACAACATCACAAACTGCAGTCTCAAAAATACTCTACAGAAAAATGGCCTCTTATAGTTTGTACTGGTGGCCAGTAGCTTAGGACTTGCCCATCGGAGACCTGTGTTTCTCTTCACTTTCTATTGCTTGCTGTCAAATAAAGTAAGATATTCCACAAAAACTACCTGACTTACCAGACTGAGCTGAGCAGAGATTTTGCCTTGTGTTTTGCAGACGTTATGCCCATCGTAGCCAAGACAAAGCTCGCACCTACAGCTGGGCTCAGAATCCGGGTGTGGATCACAACTACACAGCACCCGCAGGACCTCTCTACGGTCGCCTCTGCTACAGCAGCCACACGTTACCCGTCCTCCGCCGCACACCAGGGGGGACGTTTGAACCAGGCCTGGCAGAGCTGGGGTACCGCTTCCCTGGAGGCCAGCCGGACCACTCTCTGGTCATCCAGAACCAAGGGGCCATGGTCGGGCCCATGGAGTCCGGGGCAGTCTACGTAGCTCCCACAGACCTCAGCACAGGAAGCCGAACCGGGAGTCGCACGGGAAGCCGGGACGGGACCGCACCCCAAAGCGCGGTCAGCACATCGGATGGAGGAACGCCGAGGACCAGTGACAGCCACGAGAAAGGAGGCGGGGCAGGAACCGCAAGCAACTGCACGGAGGGGAGCAGCGAGGACAAAATGAACCACAGTCAAGATGTGGACTGGGTAAGGATCACAGTGAGCCCTCTGTTTTCTCACCAAACGCGCAATTTGGGATCATAGTTCGGCTTTGATTGGATCCCAAATTCGCTGACCTCCATGCTGAGCATCCAATGGCATTGTGGCATTTCTAAAAAGCAGAAAAAAAGATAAGTTCATTTTGTGAATTGTAAATTCAAGCAGTTATGTAATTCTACTCCTCGATCCATCTACTCGGTCTTCAGAGAGATGAAGGAGGATTATTGTGATTGTTTACATCACAATGTTTTCTGTAGCATCCAAGTTAGCTGTTTTTGTAGGATTTGCTGTAATGCTTTAGAGAATGACGTCCTTCAGTCTACATTGTGCGAATGATGCAAACTTGCGCGTTTGGTGTGAAAGTGGACTATGAATGGATTCTGTACTGTGAGACAGTTCAATGGATGGATGGATGGATGACTGCATGGATGGATGGATGACTGGATGGATGGATAGATGGATGCATGGATGGATGGATGGATGGATGCATGGATGCATGGATGGATGGATGCATGGATGGATGGATGCATGGATGCATGGATGGATGCATGGATGGATGCATGCATGGATGGATGGATGACTGCATGGATGGATGCATGGATGCTAAATGTTTCAGGAAGCAGAAAAAGTGATAAATGTTGCCTTGAATAATGAATTAAAATTGCATAAATGACTTGATTGATGGTAGATGGCTGCACTGGAGAAAGCATTAAACATGAATGAATTATTTAATTATTCAATTAAATAAGCAAACTAGTAAGTAAGGAAGTAATTTAACAAATATGAAATAATTATTAAGTTTGCTTTCAACTTCGCAGACTATTATTGCAGTGATTGCAACAGCATAATATTTTTCATCTCCGTCCGGTAGCAGACATGTCCAGGACAATGCTGGGGGAAGATGATGACGCTGACATATTAGCACATTTTTATCTTGCTCTTCATTATCTTTTCTATGTTTTGTTTTATTTATTAGGCCATTGCAAGGCTCTCTGGTCCTTCCTTTATTTAATTTTCAAATGTTTTATCTCTCAATCACTTCCCCCTCCATCTCCCTCTCACAGTGCAGTGTTAGCTCATTTTAGTGTTCAATTAATATCTATGGCTTCTTCCAACTCTGCTTTTCTTCCACTTTGTTCTGCTCAATGTCTGTCTCTCCTTCGTCTCGATCACTTTTTTATCATCACCATTTCCTGCTTCTCCTGCGTTTTTGGCAATATGTCATCGCACTCCCCGATCTTTCTGCTTTTATTACACCTCTTATTAAATGATCCTTCATCCCATTTTGGTGTTACTGTAACCAAACCTAACAGTGCCACACCCTTCCCCAGTCCCGAACTGAAACCACTCGTGCTCGCCTACGTTCCCTCCAGGTGCAGTCGGAGACATTACCCAGGGAGCACAACCTCGTCATGACCCGATCCGGCTCCATGATGGGCCAGGGTCAGGGCGCAGGCGGCTGGGTGTGCGATTCGGCCACCCTCCCCATGGCAGGACGCAGGGCCTCCCGCGCCGGCTTGTCCCCGAAACGCACAGGCTCCAGCCAGGCTGAATCCGACTCCAGCGGAGGAGGAGGAGGAGGCGCTGGAGGGGGAGGGGGAAACGGAGGGGGAAATGGAAGCGGGGGCATCTCCACAGATGGACAACAGCAACCTGCCAGTGGACGCAACTACGCCACTGTCCTGCAGGGGGAGGTATGTGGACAGAGGGACTACCCCGGCAGCTTGGGGAGAGGAGGACTGGAGATGGGGAGCAACTTTGTGGTGTCGAGGCCAGACAGGGAGGGCGCAGGGATATCATCTGTCTACCCAGAAGCAGCTGGCTTTATTGGGGACTGGCGTGATCAGGTGGGTCTGGGGGGTTACGTGTTGGGCAGGAGGGATATAACCCCCCAGCTTTTTCCCTTCCCGGGGCAGCCTCGGGGAGCCTTTGGCGGAGTGATGGGCTTCGGGACCGGCTGGGTTCCAGGAATGGAGGCGGCGAGAGGAGCGCCAGGACCTGGGGGTCCCTCCTTGGCACTGAGGGTGGGTGAGTTCCTACGCCTGCGTCTCGCCCAGGTCACTTTTGACCCGTCGCAGCCACCGTACGACTCTGTGCAGGTTTACGGCCTGGAGGGCACAGGGTCCCGGGCTGGATCCCTCAGCTCCCTCGAGAGCGAAGGAGAGAAGGATGCAGAGAAGGAGGAGTGGGGGGCAGGGTTGGAAGAGTGGGGTCCCCAGTTCCAGAAACTAGCCCAACTCTTCAAAGACAGGGAGAAAGAGAGGGAAGAGAAGGAGAAAGCTGAAGAGGGCGTCAAAACAGAGACGGAAAAGAAAGAAGAGCAAGAGAGGAAAGAGAAAAAAGAGGGAAGAGTGCAGGCTGGAGAGGAGGGGAAGGACTGAGGAAGGGGAAAAATGGAACACGTCGGGGCAAAGGGGGTAAGAGAGGAACGGAGGGAATAGGAGGATGATGAAAAGGCAACCAGAGCTAGAATAATGTGAAGAGAAGTTAAAGGAGAGAAAGATGAAGAGGCAAAGTAATAAAAAGAGACAGAGAAAAATGAGCCTAGGGAGGATGGAGAATGCGAGGGCAGGGGGGGGAGTGATTGATGTAATTTAAAGCAATAAGTGTTGAAACGCTGATATGGTTGAGCACAGATACTGAGACAATGCAGAGGCTGCTTCTGCTCGGGGCAGCAACAATTTGTTAAACGCTTTGGACAAAGAAAAACAACCCAAACATCCAAGACTCGATTTAATTCAGCTCTCACGTATGGAATGAGAAACAGCAGGAAGCAAGGAGGAAGACGTTTTCTCGCATTGGTCTGCTCTTTGTGTGTCTGTGTGCGTGTGTGTTTGTGTTTGCGTGTGGGAGAAGCCTGTGAGGGAACCTGTGGATGTGAGAGCAAAAGTGAATATATATATATATATGCACCCGTATGTGCGAGCGTATACGGGTGCATATACGACAAAGACGGAGCAGGAGTAGCAGGAAGAAACTGTGATAACCAGAGACAATTTAAAGATGAGACTGATGACTGATGGTACATAAGCTGGAGCATTAGTTTTTCGGGACAATGTGCAAGAGTAAACATTTAACAAGGAAGTTTAGAAAGTAGGATAACACACAGGGGATAAAATATATATTTGAATACAAAGCGAACGGGACGGGGGATGGATGTATAGAGACAGAAATGGTCGGGGAAATGAGACGATTGTACAGAATCTGTTACTTTTTATTCCATCTGCAGTGGCAGAAAAGTGAATTATTCAGCTCACTACTTCATTCCAAATGAAAATGATGAATCATTTAAATCCTGCAAAAGATTCTCCCTCCTCTCAGCCCACAAGGAAAACAGACATTGTGAAAAATTTAAATGATTTAGGGATGATATCCCCCACCCCACCCCGTACCTCTCTCATCCCCCCCAGCTTTTTGTAGTTGAGTGTTGGGTATGTTTACAAAGATTTACACACACGCACACACACACACAGAGACACAAAAGAACTGATGAACACCATAAGGCTTTGATTGTACTACAGTAAATTATAAAAGCGAAACCATCCTCAAATATTTCATCTACTATATGGAGCAATGATGACTCTGTTGATTGATCTCTTAAATGTTTTTATGGAAGAAGTCTCCTATTTTTTATGCTTATCCTCCCCGAAGTCTCACTCGACACGTCTTGAGGACAAAGTATGCATGACAACAAAACCCCTAAAAAGGCCATCAATTCCACTTTGAACACTCACGCTGCCCAAATGAAAATTTGCATAGATCTGTATTGGAATTATAAGGGAACAACACCGCCGAGACTCCGGTGACAGGCTTTTTGTTCTTGTAAAAGGTCAGGATGAAAATGAGCTGAAGTTTTCAGCTGGAATGCACTTTTATACTGTGTGATGTTCAATAATAGATCATGAATAATGTCAAAGATTACAGTTGTTTTATAAGATGTCAATTAAAGAAAAAAAAAGATACAATGTTTGACTGTATGTAAAATCATTTCAAATGTAAATACCACTGAATATTATTGCTAAAAGAGAGTATATAAAATGAAAAGGACAAAAAAAAAAAATCTAAAGCAGATCTTACATGTCCGAATGGAGCACTGTTGGGACTATCTGTATGTACTGTAGATTAGCAATGGATTAACTGAGCTGGATTTAGCAGCTTTAGCAGGACTGGAAAAACATCATGTATTCAACATCTGTGTAGTAAACGAACAGGTTTGGGTTTGTTTTGTGGTAGCTCTCGTCTGTGATGGAAAAGCCAACGATTCAATTATACATGTGGCTTCCGGCACAGGTTTGTTGTGCGAAATATTAGTTACATGAAGCCTCAGTACTCGCCTGTCTGAGCAAGGAGCCAATTTGGCAAAATTCAAAGGAGTGAGGAGAAATTCCCCTAATAGGCATACAATGAGAATTTTCCCTAAAATCTGTATTATTATTCTGCAAAAGTAGATGAAAACACTAAAATGGAATTTGTACTACATTTCAAGGACAGCCCTGTTATTATTGTTGCTCTGCCTGAGAGGGATGAAAGTTTTAGGGATAATTACTTCTCTCTGGAAATATAATTAACTATACATTTAAGAGTAAGATTTTTAAACTAAATACGTCAAATTTCATCTTTCCTGCATTTCAAGCAGTGCAACTCAGCTCATTATTAATAATGCCCCTTGCTGTACCTGAACCACTGAATATGTCAAGTCCAGAAAATCCTCTAATTTTGTGGAATAATAAAAGTCAATTTCCCAACAAACTGAATTCTTCAAGTCCACATGTGAATTTTGCCACACACCCTCACCTGGATGTGGCCGTCTTTGGTGTGCCGTCGCAGAAAAGTCACTGTTTGTCACTTGTTCACTGTAAAGCCACCCACATAAGTCAAGCTTCCAGCTTTGCTAGTGTCCACCGGTTTTGGTCCTCCATTACCTTGTCGTCGAGGTCTGCTACTACCAACACTTACTCAAGCAATCGGGAAGTCAGGCTTCGCACTGACCGAAATGAAAAACCTGTGTACACCTCTGTAACCTTTACCTGAGCCACAGACTTGTCCATACAGTGCCACCGTGCAGACTGGATGGTGTCAGGACCAATGTAAAAATACTGCACAAAAACTGGAGAAGAGTGAGGGGGGAGGGGGGGTGCAGAACCTCGGGGGGATTGTGCGTTATAATTAATTTTGGCTGATTGACAATACCTCAACATCCTTTCATCAGCTAACCAGTCAGTCTGAAGTGATAGAACATATGGGCTATTAGACACTTCACAGAACTATACCGTGTGCCAACCTTAAAGCATAATTCTGGTTTATTACAACTTGGGTCTAGTTCGTGCCACTGTTTTATCAGTTATAGTAACATTATCCTTTGCAAGTTAATTGCTTAGATCTGGGAACGTCGCTTTAGGGAAGTCCAGCGGGACGAGAAATAAAAGCTTCAGGGTCTTAAACGAGCCTCCGGGTTAGCCAAACTTATTTGGAAGCGAAAACAGAAGCCGGCGGTAAAGTTAGTACAAAAACTGTCTGTTGTTAAAATTTGTCAGTTTCCTGGTTGAAAATCTGATCCGCGTAGTTCTGCATGCACTCAGTGTTCCAGTGACACTGGAACATTTTGACCCCATTTACATGAAGTCCTTTCATGTGTCTTGGGTGAATCAGACAGCTATTGGATATTTTAACAAAGCTGACATGGACTGAAATCTTCCATTTTCTCCACATTGTAACGAGATGTTGAAAAGGCGTCCATCTCTCTAAGACACATGTAGGTGTATTTTTCTCCTCAGTGAGTCGTCTGTGGAAATCAGTCTGTCCTGTGACACTGATATCAAAGATGTTATTAACTGTGTTCTAACCATAGACTGTATAAAATATGGACGTAGTGTCCGTGACGTCACCCATAGGTTTCTGAAGAGTTTTAAAATTAAGCAAATCGTAGTGCGTAGCCATCTTGGTAGCCTACCTCCGGTTACTCCAAATATGGACAAAGAGGTGGAGCGAGGGCGGAGCTTAGGCGGGTCGAATGAACGCTATTGGCTGAAAAAAGTCGCTTTATTCGAAATAATCAAACTAGCTACGGCTAAATATCGTTGCTAGCCGGCTAACCCCACGACGATCTCTTTCCCAAACTCAGTGACTAGAATTAGCCGGGGTGACGCCCTTTAGACCGTCAGTGGCTAGTTGTCAATCAAAGTGGCGCCACTTAGATTGACAGCTATGAATTGTGCATAATGATGTATGCTGTATATTTTAAACGAACGCCTTATAAAAAAATGAGACTAGAGCCATGTTTTGAACCAGGCTGGGGGCTCAAATGTAATTGACTCCCTTCTGTGGCCTGCTCTAGTGGTTATTCGAGGAACTGCAGCTTTTTTGCACTTCCGCATTGGCTTCATTTTTCAGCGCCGGAGGTTGCCGCTTGGTTCTAACTTGAGACCCCATGAAGACAATACACAAAAATGATTCATCTATTAGTTGGTGTTAGTTGATGGTTTTTAGCTCTCTACCTAAGCTGTTAATGTGGAATCTTATTTTGCAGATGTTCATCATTATTGACAATTAAAAAAACAGCTTCAGATCCATTACCCCCACCCTCTGGACCGGCCTATAGCCTGGGGAAAAAATGTTCTGGGTATGAGACACTTGACATGAGTGTAAATGCTAAATGGAGCCGTACAGTGGGTTCCCTTTTGATTTAGCTCCACATAAACTGGCTGAGAATATCCTGCTGTCGGCTTGTCTGACCTCTTGTCTTTCTTGCCCTGTCTGACTTTGTTGTAGCAATGATGCTACGATCCCTGCTCTCACCAGTTAGTTAAGTGAGTGCAATGTTGTCATAACTGACAGAATGATGATGATGGACAAAATCACAAAAACAAGACCCAGGTTGTAATAAACCAGAATTATCCTTTAAACCTCATTATCAAGAGTAAAATGTCAAACCGTTTCGAATGGACAGAGTAAATTGAGGATAATTTCACTGGTACACCTAAAATGACTGCCAAAGAACTGCTCTGTTGTAAGAAGAAGTATTGTTGTAAAGAGCACTAATGTGTTGCTTTGCCAATGCATCATCTGGGCAATGTTTTCCTTAGCATTTATGTGGAATGTGCCAACTTTCTATGTCTCTCAATACACACACAAAAAAAAACAATTTTCATAACGTTGCCAGTTCTGGGGCAGCCATTACAAAAGCAATTAGCATGGTATACCAATAAGTGACCTTTCCTGCCATTCTAATTATATGGTATATTCCACAGTGTTGATTGGCTCCAGGTGTTTCATCTCTGCTGATTGGTCTAATTCAAAGTTCTGCTCTGGCTGATTGGTCAAAATCAAAGCGATGATTCTCCTGATTTGTCTTATTTCAGAGTTGTGGAGTGCTGCGCTGAGGAAACCACTTGACGGAGCTGATTATCCCACCTCCAGAGCCCGGCAAATTGGTTCAATCAAAAGCATGATTAGATGAATCAGTTGTTTTAAACAGAATGAAAGCCTGCAGTCTCAGCAGCACTCCACGGCTCTTTTTGACTCTTTAAGCTCGCTTAGATGCGCCGACTTGCAGTGACAGACCAAAGTGCTCCTGTCAGGCCATTTGTCAAACGCTCTGTCAAAAAGAAAAAAGCCTATGTACTGAGGATAGCGAAGTCACACTCACGGGATAAAACCAGGTATCTGAGCGTCTAGATATGTTGATATGTAGCTTCAAGGTGCAGGTTAAAGGTCAAAGTCTTCTTGACCCTCAACAGGGTCGACCCCATCGGTTCTGCGCCCCCCCCGCCCGGTGATTTCATTGCTCATGCACGATGTTGATACAACTCCACAATTGCGTGCTGAACAAAGTGTATTTATTTCTGTTGTACTTTTTCTTTTTGTAAATTTGAATAAAAAAGGAACTATTTCAAAGAGATGAGTCAGACCTGCTCTGTTCTCCTTTCTACACTCTCCCGAATTTCTGGATAATCAGACTTCTGCTTGCTTGCTTGCGTGTGCTTTCTGTTCGAGCGTGTGTGTGTGTGTGTGTGTGTGTGTGTGTGTGTGTGTGTGTGTGTGTCCTGTGCGAGTGTGCGTGTTTTGGCGAGAGGAAGAGACAGAGGGAGAGAGCAACCAAGAGATGTGCCGTGCGGTGCATACAAATGTGTGCGCACCTTGTGAGCATGTATCTTGTTGTGAGTAGGTGGGTGTGCCTTGTCAAATTGGCCCCTTGAAAATTCCAAACCACAGACACTGCGTGTGTGTGTGTGTCTGACTGCAGGATGAAGGAACACCTTGTCTGGTCTGATCCAGCCCGATGGGGGGATGTGAGGTCAGTAATAGAGGACAGACGGAGAGTTCTGCAGAGCAATCACGCTTTTAGACAGAGGGGGAGAGTTCTCTGTTTGTTCCCTGGCAAAGAAAAAAAAAGGAAAAAAAGGACATTTTGAACTCCAGAGCAGCAGCAAATAGAGCAGACCTGACAGCTGCGACCAAATAATACAAGGCCCCCTTACCAATCCTTGCAGCTCTCCTTTCTTCTGCAGCCTTCGTCCCGACTGAATGATGGATCAGGGAGATGTGCGCCATCGCTGTGTGACTGAATAGCTGGTTAAAAAGATTTATTACAATAATCAAATATGAAGGAGGGGATTATTTCTACATGATGGTTTAGAGAATGATCGTGTTAGCTGGGTCTCTGCTTGATTACAATGATAATACCCGCCTCAAGTCAGGAGAGGGAGAGAAACAGAGGGAGAGGGACGGGATAGAGAGAACCATATTAGCAGTTAATATGCAAGTCTGTTGCATTACATAAAAGTGTATTTGTGATTGGGTTAGAGCTGATTCTGCAGAGTGCTGAAGAAAAAAAAAAACAGCCCTCGCCATCTCATGTGTGTCTGCGCATTCCCATAATTATGAGATTGGTGGGGCTGACTTGCCCCCTACGGAGGCAACATCCTCTATCTTAAGAGGATGTGAAGTCAGTTGGAAGCAAAACAGCTTTGACATGCTGTAACCCCCCCCACCCACACCCTCCGCCACGGAGCTGATAAAACACACCAACTTGTAGCCAACACAACATTCTTATCGATTTACAACTCCTATATGAACATTTATCTGTCTGCCTCAAGCATCAACACCGCAATGCAGCATTCTAGGTGAGATGCGCTGGCATGGCGCTGTCAATAATTACAGCATGCATAATTGATCATAGTATAATGGCAGCGCTGGAGATAAAATGGGCTCTGTTAAAGCCGCTCACATGGGAAGGACTAACTTTGCTGAACTGGGAAGCTACATGCAAAGTCAATGTGCTGCATGATTGCATCACAGGACAGACGAGTTAGCGTTCGCCCGCGTGTGTGTGTGTGAGTGTGTGTGTGTGTGAATTCAAGTACATGGAGATTCCTCATTCTGTTTGAACCTTACTGACACATAGAATCCCTCTGGCTATTCAGCACAGTGTGAGTGTGTGTGTGTGTGTGTGCTTGTGTGTGTGCTTGTGCCTATGCATCCCTGCATTTCAAGTACGTATATGCTTTAAAGGGAGTTTCCAAACATGTGGAAAAGTGTGAGGGAACGAGGTGATTTTCAGCAGCCGGGGAACTGAGGGTGAGTCGACTCCTCGCCCTGCAGTTAAACGTCTAACAAACTCCTAAGTAGCTTTTAACTCCACCTGTCCCCGTGGTTCTCACACTGGCCCGTCCCTCCTCCACCTCTCCTCTCCTCGTCCTCCTCCCTCCCTTCCTTCCCTCGCTCGCACGTTCTGCTCGGGACGCTCCCAGAGTTCACTGGCTCATTCGAAGTGGAAAATTAAATCTTCATTAACAATCTTAATTAGAGTTCGATCTCCCCATAGCAAGCCGACAGGGAATCCATAGTGTAACGGGGGGAGACCTGGAGCAGGAGTTGGTTTCGGCAAGGTGGAGGGAGGATTAGAGGGGGTAATTAGTGAATGGGAACTTCGGGGTAAATTACACAAGAGGTATTTACACTTTTGGAGGTGTGGGGGGGGGTGGATAATTAAAGTGGCCTGCTGGTGGACAGAGGGATGGTCCGACGCGTGTGAGGCCAGCGTGCAATTCTGGTTTCTGCATTGTTGGCTCAGTGGGAGGGAGGGGAGGGGACGGGAGGTTGAAGGGGACATTATTAGTCAGAAATCTTCATTGGAATTGCTCCTTGTCTTGCTTTTTGGTGACATGGTGTTACTTGAGGCGACATAATCCCTTATCATGCTTCCATAAGCACAGAGCATTTGCCTAATACCAGACAGTAATCATTCAAAGACACTGCTAAGCATGCAGCCCAATGCCCCCTCTCTTATCCACATTTACATACTACAGCACACTATTTAGCCGCCGCGTGCAGGGATTGGGTGGTAAATAAAACAATTAAGCTCCGGCACAATTAAAATATGCATTCCGTTCCTAAAGCTGAAGGAAGGAAATGTCTTCTTCTTCTTTTCAATTCCTCCAGCGGCTGCTGTCTTTTTTCCCTCGCTGTAGCTCTATTGTAGTTTGCCGTCCTATCACAAACCATCAAAATCCCTCTGCAGTTCTCTTTGTGGAGGCAATGAGCTGAGGAGAAGAGATTTTTGCCTGAGGGAAACCAGGAGAGTTCAACCAGCCCAGGACCTCATCCTGTGACGGGAAGGCCCCAGCGAGACTGCGCTCGTCCCCGCTGAATAGATTATTTGTTTAGCTGTCCGGTCGCCCGCATTATTTGCAGAGAACATACAGATGCACGGCGGCTGTGGAATATTTCTAAACGGCGAGGGCAGGAGATAGTGTCTGGACCTTCGTTTTATTTATCTGCTCCCGCGCCGTTTCCTGGGAGCCGAGCTGGTCGACTGCTCCGAGCGGGGTGATCATATCTGCGGTAATGTTGTTGTGGTGGCTCAAGACTCGGGAGAGAAGGCTGCAGATGTTTTTGTGTGTGTGTGTGTGTGTGTGTGTGTGTGTGTGTGTGTGTGTGTGTGCGCGCTGGAAGGTGACAGACTCTATTTACACAGCTGATCATTAGAGACCAAAAAAAGCAAAAGAGAACATGATAACCAATTACAGACACACAGACACAGAGACAGATCGAGAGAGAGACAGTTAAGTATGTTCATTAGGCCATTGTGTCAGATTGCTTAATTGTTCAATGAAGTGAGGGGAATAATAAGTTGCGGCGGATGTTATTGCCATTAGTGAAATGTTCATGGGATTTATTCTCATCAGCTGTGTCTCTTATTGTACTACATACATCATGGAGAAGTGTTAACAGCTGAGAGGTGCAGAAAAAAAGCAGAGCCAGTGTTTGGTCAACTGCCCATTCACTTCATAACATTGTATGTGGCCATTTAGAGCTAGACCCTTTGCAAACAGTGAAGAATAGGTAAAGAAAAAGACACTGAATTGATTAATTTCGTGCAGGTACACTATGACATTTTAACATCTTCTGCATGACTTTCAATTTTTCTTGTCCTCAAAAAATGTCTCTTATTTCTATTTTGTTGTCTTCATTTTCTGCTTCTAGTTTTTATTTTCCCCCCGTTTATCTTGACTCATTTATGCTCAGAGGCTTTAATAATGTAGGCCAGGAAATAGGGCTCCTTGGAGTTGTGACTTCTCTGGTGGTGATGTAATGCGCTGCCCCATTGCTATTCATTCTCTATTATTGGGATTGTGCTTATTATAAGGCCTGTGCTTATTTTTGTTTTTGCTGACTCGGCTTCTTTTCCTCCGCCTCCGTGGTCAATGTATAGCAGGGATACTCGACTTGCTTTGCCCAGCGGGGCACTTTTGCATGATAAACAAGAATTAATAATATTCATCAGACAGAATGGATAAATATTAAAAAGAACATCGTTTTTTGAAAGTCATCCCTTATTGACTTCACCTATAAACTCCATTAGGATTGACAGCAGGCCTGTTTGACAGATAAATCACATATTTTACTGTATTTAATAGCTGTGACTGGATTTAAGTTGTAAAAGGCTTTGGTTCCATTTGAAAGAGTTCATACAACATTAAACATAGCTGGAACCTCTTCCATCATGGAATCACTCAAATGGTGGAATGATCCATAAACATAAACTGCTCCAACCAGCGACAGCATATTTAAGCTCTTTCAGAGTGAAAGACACATCCATGGGATCAGAGTTATCATTTCTGTGTAACTTCAGGTAATAGTTGTCTTCCCCTGCAGAGATTACTGTCTGATCCTTAAAGGCCAACACACAAAGATCACCCTTCTGTCTTTTACCAACAGTCTCATTCATCTCATACAAAACTGTCAGATCTGTCCCACTGTACACCCCTGACTACTTTGTATAAAGAAACAATTTATTTTCATTGTGAATTAGAAAACGGGCCATCAAGCACACTGGCCCCAGGCCGTACGTCGAGCTCATGGCTGTATATCATTACCTGTTATGTTACAATGCCATTAATTATATGAGCACACAAACATAACTCACCCTAAATATTTCAAATATTCAAGGTTTGGGACCCAAACATCAAATAACATATTAAATGGAATGCAGTATAATAAATCATCACGCTAAGAAGAATATTACTCAGAAAGATTTGGACACGTACTTCAACAGTCCTTAACATCCCATTTCCTTTAAATTACTTTTTTTTTTTGTGAGGTAGCTTTGAGGTTGTTTAAATAATTTCTCTCCACTCGTATCACTTGTGTATCAGCTTTTTCTTCACTGAAGCTACATCAGTGAAATATTTACTCCCCGGCCTCCATGAATTTCATGCCTACAGCATTTTTCAAACGGAAATATTTTAGAATGCGTTATGCATGACTTTCACTTTCACTAATTTCCTCAAAATTCAACCTGACTTAAGTGGCTCTTTTGCGAACTTTGGGATCTCCGCTGGAATATAAATTTACAGTCACTGGCTGGTTCTTTTGTGTCCAGCTTGTGGGACAAAGGGACGGAAGAGGCCAACACTCGTCAATATATGATTCATATGATTGAATCTATTCAAAGACTCAGTTTTACGTGCACAGAAACAGTACCTGAACGCCCCCTGAAAAGCTTGACTTGCTGATTTCTCGCCTTCCTGCAGTGATGTAGACGCGCTCTCTGGGGTAATGTGAGCACACTGCAGTTCTTACCACAGCCATCAGTGATGTTAAGAGATCAGAGAGGGCCTTGAAACACCGCTTTTCTCTGCCTGCTATTATTGTAAGCTGTGTGCAAGCATGCAGGAGCAGAGACTCTCTCAGGCCTGCCAGGCACCACACTGTTTCTGTAATTCAAGACAACCGCAATAATGGACCAGCTCTGATATGCTGTGTCCTAGTAAATGAGGGGCATCTTATTAGAGCACCCACAGCTCCACTGAAACTGATACCACAGCATGTCCAGCCACACTTATATAAACAGGCCCATCCGGCTGCATGTGCATTGGTTTGTGTCTGCTGCCACCTGCTGGAAGAATTACCTTACATTCACTCAGAGGCTGTCTGGGGGGGGGGGGACACCCTTCACAGATCATCTGTTCATTACAGAGCTCACACAGACCATCATTCACGTTCACAGCCTCGGTCAATTAAAATCGTCCAGACCTGCGTGTCTTTGGTATGTGGAGGGGAAAAAAATCCAATCCCACAGACTTCACAGAGAAAAAGCTACAGGCTGAGGAATCAGACCTTCTCGATGGGAGATTAACACACCAGGGATTCGAGCTCCAGAACTGAAGCCTAAGTGATGTAAAGAATTTCAAATTAAAAAGCTTGAAGAGCTTGTTAAAGTGATTTATTGCATGAATCAAGTCAATATGAGAGAGGGGATTACATCTGCATCATGCTTTAGAGAATAAGCATGTTAGTGGGAGCTTCGTTAGCTGATTCTGCTGCTTCATGAAGAAAATACTTCTTTGCCATTACAGCACCCAATTACTGTATGAATGACATTCATAGACTCACATTACAGCACAGTGTCCTCCAGCTGAAAAACTGTTCGGTAAACTGGTGTCAAGTCACTTCAGAAATCCTGAAGCTGGATAGATGTCATGAAGTGGAGAAGCTGTAATCTAAAACTCACTTCAAAATATCATAGTTTGTGTCTGATGCCTGCACAACAGCTCGAATAAGATTATATGAAAAACATAAGGTTGTGTTTATTTAAAAACCTAAAGTACACATGACTATAGCATAATTTGATTGTCCTTATGTTGCAACACTTTGAGGCCATTAAAGTGATCTCTTGGAGAGACAGTTGATGACAGCGTTCATACCCTGTGTCTGGAAAACAATGCTTTTTCTGATCAGACCAACAAAACCCTGTTAGTTGGTTAGTGTTAGATAGTTTATGTTTATACAACAGAATAATACGATCACATCAACATGGGTGGCATATTTCACATATGGCACTGACTATAAATCATTGATATCACACCAAGTATATGGTACATGGTATAATATGGCCTATGCATGAACATATATTCCTCATTCACAGACAAAAAATGTACAGTGACTGTATGTTTGGGCTCAGTTAGACTCCAGAGAGCTCTTTCTCCCTGTTAGATCTCCTATGAATAAACTGTTATAAAATTCCAATAACAGAAACCTAGATAGACTTATTCAGGATTTGGGAGGCGTACTGTCATAAGTTGGTGTCAATCACAGATGTACAGCAGAGCATATGTGAAAAACACATTGTATTTAACCATGTTTATGAGCTGGGGGTTATTAAATAATGCACTTTTTCTGTAGTGAACTTCTAAACATGACATCAGTTCAAAATCAAATTTCAATGATGATGTTTCAATCAAAAAATTAGAAAAAGGTAATTAATATCAAGCTGATAAAACTATGTCATGTGTGTTTAATAAATTGATGAGGAAGGGTCAGCGTGCAGGACCTCAGATGGAAGATTACAATTAAGCTGTTAAGATATTCCTTTATTAGTCCAACAACAGAGAAATGTATCTATCCAGCAATGATAGATAAATAAATAGGCTAAATGTATAAGAAGTATAAAAAAGTGTGTTAACTCGAGTAAAAAAGTATCAACAGTTTAACTAGAGGAGAAGTATTAACACTTAACTATAATAAAAGTAATGACAAATTAACAATAGAAAAAATAAGTATTAACAGTGCAAATAAATCAACAGAATATGAAATATGAGAAAAGAGAGCTTGACTAATAGTTCCCATCCATTAATCTGATTGTTGTGCTTTTCTGTTGGATCTTTGACTTCTGGTTAATGAAAATTGCTGATGTGATGACACTTTGAGCAGCATCAGTTTGAGTCTTTGAATCAGTCAATTTGAGTATGAAAGCTGTTTTTTTATGAAACCCTGAGATCTGCTCACTTTGGGATCATGGACTTGACAACACTTGCCTTTTCCTCTTTTCACTCAGACTAAATGTGGCTTAAGAGGCAAACTGGTTTTTCACACGGCCTTGAGCTGCTCGAACACTAAAGTTTTTTGCAGAGCTAAATCAAATTTTTCTAAAATAGTCACTCAGAAAAGTGACATTAGGACAACTACACTACTGCTCAGTCAGTCATACATTGTAGGCATATTGTGTCCTTTAAGAAAGAGGTTGGATACAGTTTTGAGTTTAATGTACTTTTGCTCTCATCCTTTGACTTTTTGTTCGCCACGAGTTGTTTTTTTTATCCTCAGGCTTCTTTCCACTGAAGCCTCCCAGTCAGTGATCATTCTCTTCTATCTCATGTCCATCAATCTGCTTCGCTCCAAACTCCCTGTCTGCCTCCTTACTTTTGCCTCCTGGCTTTAGCCATCACCTCAAACAATCACATTCGATATTTGGTTCCAAATAACATAAAATGGGACACGCTGAGACACAACCATGTGAAGCTTCCTCGGGCGTTTTTTTTGCAGCGTGATACAGGAAAAACTTTGCACGATTGCCGTGTTTCAGTTTGTATCTTTGCTCCTGGAAGATAACATGAAAAACTGAAAATTTCAATGGACTGAATTTTTTTTGCTGACGCCTTCAGTCTTCTAGAACAAAAACTTGATTTTGGCTCTTTCATGTAGGAGCCAATAAAACAACACATTCCACCTCTGTATGCAAAATAGAGTTGGCTTCGGTATCTCTTATCTTTTTCTATTAGCAGTTTGTATTCCGCTCGCTCTCCTCCACCTCCAAGCCACAGTAATTGCATTTTTCATATTAGGTTCAATTCCCCATTGAGCGACAGGTACAAGAGGTCAAGAGACACTCTTACTCAGAACTTCGGCTCAAAAAGAACTAAAGATAATACCCCATTCTGTCCCAAGATAACAATTTAATATATTTTACAGACTTACAGACTCAGTAGGTTTTATAACCCAGCTGTCTCAAATCCTTTTCCTCTGATCGCTGTCATCAGTCCCCTGCTGATGCAGCGGTGGAAAATATAGACCACAGCTGCTTTTTTGATAGCTGCTGTGAAGGATGGGCAAACAGAGCTGTCAATAAAATTAAGGACAGAGAGGGAGGAAATCCTGAATGGCCGCCGAGAGAGTTTAAATAAAGAAATGGCACAGATGAATAAAAATGGAGCGATTGGTCCATAATTAGGGCCACAGTAAATCTTTTCATGAAGTGGATGCTTAAAAAGTGTTTCCTCTACACGTGGTGAAAAGGGAACACTTAGGGATCCTTGGGTGAATTCCAGATGGCCCCCTGAAAAAAATTAGCAGCCATTTAGTTTTAATTCCCTCATTAGCACATATTTATTTATCAGGTTTTATTCGTCCGATCATTATCTGACCATTCATTAGCTGCACTCTCTGCTGCCATTCAAACAAAGTGGTAAGTTTCTGGACATACAGTAACAGTTACACAACTACATACTGCACTACTGCATTAACACAAGTATTAACCATGTAGCAGCTGTTACTTTACTCCCTGTAGGACATTTATAGTCAAAAGAAGATGATTGTAATAATGTCAGTGGCCTTCTCTATGTAATTCCAGTAACACCATCATGTTGAAGTTTCCTTCCTGGAAAACACTTTGGACCATGATAAAGTTCTGGAAAAAATAACTTTACCAGAAAAGGTCCCTGCAGAAGGGTTCTTGTGGAGACCTCTGATCCCTCTTGTACCACGATTAGGTCAAACAATGCAGCTGTAAAATGTGTGACTGACTTTCTTGCCAACGAAATAGTCAGTTTTTCTCAGCACCTTGACCATTACCATCAGGCAAAAATCTCGCCATCAAAGAAACAGTGAGCCAGGATACTGTATCTCAAAAATAAATGGCTGATTGTGCTTAACATTTACTGAGAAACTTGATGGTCCCCAGAGGAGGAATCCTGATGTCAAGAGGTGATATTTTCCTCTTTCATACGAAAAATCTCAACCAAATGTGCAGTTTGACATTAAAATATACTGATAGAAAAATGCAAATGTAACATGTTACTTTCAAACCTGTAAGATTTTTGTGCTCCCCAGAAGATGTTTCCTAGTGATTTTGGTGACCTTCTGATTGGAAACCATCAGGTCAAAATCTCTCTTTAACTAACACTTTGTTCCCTGATGAAACATTTTTTTTAAAAACTAAACAACTTTTGCCTGAAATTTGCTCTGAATTTTCATGGTCCTCAGTAGATGAGTCCTAAAGGTCCTGGTGCCACATGACCTTTACTCTAGCACCACTATTGCATTGTAATTTTCTTTAAGAACATAAAAAATTTAAATACGATAAGCAGTTGTCATTTTAATTTGTTGAAAAGGTGCAAAGGTATTCATCCACTGTGGAGCATGAATCCTTTCCATTTTGGATCAACAGTCCTCTAGCACCACCTTCAGGCAGCAATGCCACCTCCACCACCACCACCTAGAGAAGACATCTCCAGAGCCAGATTGCCCATTAATTTGCTGAGAACAGTAAAACTCCCAGGTGGATAAACCATTTTAATTATACTGTTCTAATGACCTTTTCTACAGCACCACCTTCAAGACAAACTATTTAGCCTTATCACAAGCAAGGCTCTAAAAATACCAAGTTTTTAGTACAGTGTTCATTCTCATTTGCTCTTTTTCTTCTCATGCAAGTTTAGCATGGAGCTCATGTCTTCTGAATTCTTGCACATCGACATAAACTGCCTGAGTTGGCATCCATCCATCCAATCTTATCATTAATTAATGCACTGCCCTGTCTAATGATAACTAGATTTAAGTAGGGGATTACACCACACAAACTGACACACGCACACTCACACAAAACAGTATGAGATAATTAGTTTATTTTTACATTTCGATATTAGTTTCAAGGATGCAGCTAATTATCTTGGATCATTTCATTAAAAAAAACTGCTGTTTACTTGGAAACATGCTCAGAGAAGGTGCAGAATTAATAATCACTGCAGGGGATGAGGCCTTGACAGACGTAATCTTTGAATCACTTTGAAAGAAGGGGTTACTGAAAAGTTGGTCGAGTTTGTCATTTGTTGTCGTCTTAAAAAAAAACACATCAATAAGTGTTTTTCTCACGTCTTCCCTCAACTCCCAAAGTCAAAGACTTAAAATAAAGGAAAAGAAGATTTGTCACTTGTTCAAAGCCTGAGAGAACAAGTCCTGTGTTTTGTTTGATTTCCCGCTGGTTATTGAAAAGTAATCTGATTTGGAGCCTGCGATCGATTAGTGACTCCGTGTTCAACCTGTGCTTCTGCTGCAAAATATCAAAAGGTACAAACTGTTTTGAAATGAGCTCTGTCACAGCATGTGGTATCGCTGTTTATACAAGAAATCCTGAAGCCGTGGCAGCGATATTTCATCTACCAAACCACCAATCCCTCTTCTGACAGTTTTGCTTTGATGCTCAAATAAGTGGCAACGGCTGCGCTGCATATAAATCTTTACCTTAATAAATCATTAATCCCCGTCTTAGGTCTGAAGCACCCCTGAGAAAATTCCACTTTCGGTGCATCTGAACTTGTTTCAAGACCTTTGCTCGACCTGGGTGAAGTTATTTTGAACAAGGTAGATGACTATTTTGTTCAGGATTGCGTGATGGGCCCCATTTGAACCTTCCACACCGGAGCGACACATCCTTGAACTCGTGAGGTATTTTTTTTGACAGGGGATACGATAACGTGACATGAAACAGTGAGAAACAGGTGCTCGTAGTGTGACAGCTCTGTTATACTCCGCAGCCCTTTCTCTTTCAGCTTGACCAGTTCGACTACCATCCTGAAGAAACCCACCATGCGCCGGGTTGCTTCCGAGCAGCCGACCGGCCTGAAGGGCAGATCGTGGCAGGGGTCTGCAGCGCAAATACTCCCGGAAAAAAACAACAGAGTCTTTGATCATTTTCGCCACAACAAAGCTCCTGCGGTTCGTATTCCCACCTGGAGGTTTCGATCACAGCCACTCGAGTGCATGGGATTAAGTAAAGGTTATAATGATTTGGAACTTTTGAGATGATGTCCAGGGATAATGACACAGCCTGTGGTTGTGTATCGACTTTTGTGAGCCTGTGGAAAAAAAGAATCAACATGACAAAGTCGAGTTTGTGGATCTGTAGAAAAGGGTTGTGGATGTAGGAGCTTTGTAAGGATGTGATAACACCATTTATATACAACTGATTTCAGCATTGAAGTAACAACGGCTTTAAGTCAAGGAGACAGTTTTGTGTTAGAGTTGATGGCTACCTGCTAATTACCCAACCAAAAAGTGAGTCCTATCATCCAATGGCATGGGGGGCATGGTGGGCAAGCGGTCATAATAAGCTATAAATGCAGTGCATGCCCAAGTCCTTCGATAAAATAATTGAAAATATTCATCTGTCAGTGTGTTCTATAATGCAATACCTTAGTTCTACTGTTTCGGTCTGAAATTTCTGCCTTATCTATCCTGTTTTGTTTGCGAAAAACTGGAAAACTGACAGCTTGTTTCGCGCATGCGCACTGTGATATTGAGTAGTACAGGCGCTCGAGGCTGTGTTTACTGTACATGAGCATTTTGAATGGCAAAAAAGCTGTCAGTGAAGCAGCTTATCTGCCAACGCGCATGCTCATAACTGGATTCACTTCAAAACTCTGAGTGTGAGAGTGTCTATTAAAATCGCATTGATGTACTAGTTAGAAAAGGGAGCCCCGGAGGTATACAGAGCCCCAGAGGCATCTCACTATGATATAGCAAGGGAACGCTTTATTTATCCCGGTCCCTCACTATAACATAGCGTGCAGGGAACGCTTTATTTATCCCGGTCCCTCACTATAACATAGCGTGGAGGGAACGCTTTATTTATCCCAGTCCCTCACTATAACATAGCGCGGAGGGAACGCTTTATTTATCCCGGTCCCTCACTATAACATAGCGCGGAGGGAACGCTTTATTAACGCGCACCCACGCTATAGAAGGCGTGCCCTCGCCTTAATAAAATATTCTGCAACCTGACACCTCCGGGGCCCCATAAAAAACATATGACGTGTTTTAATTAATCAATAAATAGCCAACAATTGGGCACTGGCTGTATTTTAACACTTCAGCATGACCACTGTAACAGGTCACCGCTCGCCACTGCTTGCAACTATTTCTAGCCTTGAACCTTCTTATATAAGCAGAACACCTTATAACTGATTCAACAACTCCAGAGTCTCATGAGACTCTCACAGCGAGCCAATCGAAGACTCAGGGCACTTGTTGATGTTGAATTCCACCAACTGATCTTCTTTCTTTGGGTCAAAGGACAAAAATCTGTCTCATTGTTTTGGTGTCGATCAATCCACCATCAGCAGGATGATCCAAACGTGTGTAAACGTATTGAACACCTCACCGATCATTACTGGGGCATTGATGGCTCCAAATACAGATGATGATGCCGAGCGTGTCCACCAAGCACTGTTATACCAAATGTTATTTACTCGAGAGAGAGATGAGATGTCAGAGTCCTTCATTTTTGCTGTCACAGTGTGATATGTTTTCAAGTGTAAACTCCACACCAGCCTGAAAGGAATGATTTCTGTGTCAACCCCTAACTCACACTGTTGTTATATCTCTTTCTTCCTCTGACTCCGTAAGTTACAAAACATTGCTTAAGCTGTCTGACAGTAACCCTCTCGTGGTGGATAAGGACGTCATGATCAGACGACCCGGCATCCTGCAAAATTTACAAACCAGCATTTCCAAGGATGAGTCACGGTGAGGTGTTCATCCTTTAGGACATTTGCATACGTGCAGAGCATCATCAAACGTATCAAAGAGAACAAACTCTGACATTGTTATTCCTCCTATTGTAGTAGTCTGGCTCCTGACAAAACCATCAAAGCAACTTGGACACGTTTTCGCTTTCAGTCTCTCCTTTTCAAGATGAAAAAGTGAAATAATATAAAAAGATATCAGCGCCGTTCTACTGACCTTGAAGATGTACTGTGGCCCTCTGACGAATACAAAACTCCTGTTAAAAGACTCCACAAGTGAACTAGTTTGCTAAATGAAGTAAATGAGAGCTAATAAATAATTTTTAAATGCATCATCGAAAAGATCCAGAATGTTTTTTCAAAAATGACTCAAATGATTATGTGTAGAGTGAAGGACATTACTCACATTGACAATCACAGACAAAATAATATGTGAGAGAACTGTATGGTTCAGTCATGTCCCGTAGTCAGAAGAAACTTCACTAATCATTAAAAATGGTAATGGGAATACTTAATATTTGAATTTTGTTTGATATATTTTATATTGTTGGATGGAAGTCAGGGAAGTATTGATGAAGTTAATTTTGTGAGAGGCTGTTGCATCATGATCCTTTGGCAAGAGTTTCAATGTGATTTTCTTAATTTATGCATTTGTAATTTAGCCAGAAAACCACAGCATCACAGTTAGACTTAATCACATTTCTGTGCAAACGAATTTCTTAATGCCCTGGCACCATTGTATATCACATCTCGACGAAACCATACGGCGTTTCGTCAGTGACACAACATGACAGCATGAAAATAGCTACTTTAGTCACTCGTGTCGAATCCATGTTTTTTAGGTGCGGCTGATGGTTGAAAGCTGCATTTGAACTATATTTTGTTGATGCAAGAGAGGCTTCAGTCAAAATATTCAGCCCCAACAGATCAATAGGCCTACAGACAAATTACTGATGGAGATAATAATTGAAACAAAAGACCAAGAGAGGTTGGGTGTAACTCAAAAAAACATTACACATAATATGGACATGAGGGTGTGGGGTTGTTGCAGCACCCAGAGCACCTCTGCTTCACATGGCTGTGTCTGAGGAGCATGTGTCATGTGGAACAGTGGATTATTCAGCAGCAAAAGAACCTGATACCACATCCATCAGGAGTTGGTGAAGACCAAAACAGAGCTGAAAGGAGAGTGAGTGTGGAGTTGAGCTGCAGGCCGCACCCCCTCTGGCTGAGCGCATCAGGTCTGGGCGTGGTTTCTAACCACAGGCAGGTGATTGAGGGCATCAGGTGGAGGGGATCTGGTAATCAGGAGGCTTGGTGGAATCCACACAATGGGCAGCAGAAGGTGAGCAGTGAGCAGTGGAAAGAGGTGTGCAGTGTAAGTGGAGGGTTTGGACCAGGAAAAGGAGACTGAGACTGAGGCTTGTTTGAAAGAAGGAAGAAGGAACCGGTGAGCTTTTGGTCCTTTTGTGTTGTTGCAGTGTGTCCTGGAGTTATTGTGTATTTTAAAAGCTGTGATTAAAATGCCTGGTAAAATGTTTGTATTTAATATCATGTGGGTAAAAGCACAGTTAAAAATGGGGTAAATGTTAAATGCTAATTTAATAAATGTGGTGTGGGCATTTAGGGAAGATAAAGGCTGCTAAAGATAAGGATAAAATCTTCATTGTACAGTGCCTTAAACTATTTGCCACTAATTATTTAAAATATTTTGGGTGCTTTAAACATGTGTTTTGTTTTGGGTTTTTTTTTACTTATTTTAGGGTAATTTCTAGTGGGTTAAAAATTAAGTATTTGATTTCAGGTTATGTCTATTGGTTATGGTTTCTTGAGTTACACATATTTGAATTCTTCTCTTTTGTGTTTGTTTAAGGTTTTTCACCTGTGCTAATTTGCTGTGGATATCTTTCAAAAATAAAGAAAAGAAAAGAAAGAAAGCTAAACTTGAGTTACTGAGTGAAGTCCAGTCAACCTTCCCGAAGCAATCCGCTCTTTCAAGTGGGGGCTGTAATCTTACAAAAGTGAGATGCGCTTGACAGTGAGTGAGTACTTATATTCACCAAGTGACCAGAGATATGACTTTAATGTGACATAATGATGCTCTGTGTAGTTTGGATGTGTAGGAAGACAGTGTCTGTTAACATGTTTGCCAACTTCATTAGATATTCTTATGTCAGTGTTGTGTGTCTTTTTGCTTGTTTTGGCCTTTTTCTGCCACCAAACATCAATGCAGCCTTAATTCAAAGACACCTCACTGTAATTTTAACACACATCATCCCACAGTGCTGGAACAGGAGATGTGATTGTTAATTCTTTAATGACACACTGGCTGTAAATAAAGAGTGAGATTTAAAGTAGAGGGAAACAATTTCAAAACCTTATTTTATATTTTATACACATATATATTTCATAGCAATGAAAAATTCATTTAGTCCTCTTTTAAAGGCAGAATAATAAAAAATATTTCTTATTTCGTACACCTAATTGTGGCAATAGAATAGAACTGTACTAATATATGCATAATTCAGATGTAGATTTAATTAATCACTTTAGAAATAATTTCTAAAGGCAATAATTGAGCACCTGATTATAATTAAATAGATATTTATCCAACTGGTGTGTGCTTCAGCTGGTGTGTGCTTCAGACTGCTGTGTATTGCAAATGGATTTTGGTCATTGTGATAAAAAAGATAAAAGGAAGGAAGGCTACAGAACACACAGTCTATCTACAGAAATAATACAAGTGAAAAAATGTCATTAAGTACTTTTACTCTAGTGCTCTGATACAGTTTTGATGAACGTGACACAACATGACAGTATTTCAACTATGAAAGGCACATCATTCACAATCCTGCAAAATCTTCATGCTCTAAATGATAAACTGCTGCAAATGTAAATATGTGTGTGAGAGCCTCCGACTGGATCTGATGTTTTCTGCTGTCAGGAGACACACTGGTGCTGCTTTATTGAGTTGATAAATTGTTTTGGTTTGTCATTTAATTCGCGAAAGTAAGTTGTCGACGTGCTCGTTCATTTTAACTTCAGAATGCATATCCAGATCCACGGAGAATCAAACCACATTAACTGTGCATCATTCAGTGTTAACACAATATTAGGTTTTGCCTGATGCAATAAACCGTGCGTTTGTTACCAGGAAGGAGTTCAAATACACAGAACTACACTCGTCTCAATTTCACCCAGATTATACTGTGTTGAGCACTACTCATTTTTTTTAAACTGATCTAGTAATGCTTCTCATCCAGTGCATGCTGGGATGCGCTCCAGCCCCCCTGCCCCAGAGAAGGAACAGATGGGCAAAGAAAATTAATGAGTGAATAAATGAGGACCTGCAGGTATGCTTCACTAGGCTGCTCACCAGCTCCAAGGACCTGAAGGAACACTGCCTTCAATACTATTTAATGTATTTTATTATGTTTAATGTAAACTTTTCATATATCTCTCTGTGGTCTAATAGCAAATGTTGTATATTGTTATGATTTTATATTGTAATTTTCTAATTGAACTTGTGAAAACATGCTTCAGAACATGATGGTGCATATGTGTCACAAAATACAACTTTATTTTAAGAAGTCACATGAAACATTGATTATTTCTACCTCTTACATTTCTCACCAAATACTTCAACTTTTTCCCCCTGCCAGACGTGTTTGTTGCTGCTTTCAAGGAACAGTGATCATTTGCTATTACGCACAAGAAATGTAATACATTTCAATTCAAAGTTTCTGGTTGCAGAGGAGGACGAAAGCAAAGGCAGACACATCCAGGATATACTTTCTGCAGCTGCAACCTCTTATATAACAATGTGCTGTTGGTCACAAATATATAATATATGGATGCTCATGTAGATGACTTAATTTCCTGTTTCATCTCTTATTTACTTACCTTCAAGCATTCCAGTTTGTTTTACTTCCTGTCACTTTCTCTCATCACCTGTTCCCTGTTATCCAATCAGTGCTCTCAGTACTTATACTCCGAACAGCTGGTCAGGTTGTCTTAGTTCTTGCAGACCTCTTTTCCAGCCATTATCATTTCCTCAGTGTTTCCTTACACATGACCTCTGTCTGTTTTTTGGATTCAGATTCTTCCCTCTCTAAGTCTCATGCTTCTTTTTTGGGGCTGTTTTTGTACTTTTTGTCTCTTTACTCCACTTGTGTATGACCTCAAGATATCAAGTCAACTTTGGTATGTGTGGATTTTTTATTTAGTTTATTAGTTTAGTTTATTCAGTGTTTGTATGTGATCCTTGCATTTTTTTTTGTTCTGGCTGAAGAGAAAGAGAAACTTTTTAATACTGCAGATACTGTAATAACCCACTGCAACAACCACCAATCACACACCTGTGAATTGTGTCCTTAAATGCATCAACATTTGCCCACTCTTCACTGGAGCTATTTTAAAACCATGCTGTTAATTTATATGGAGTGTGCTTAACTGTCACTCTTCAACTCTCACCCTCAACTAATGCAAGCCACGCACATATTAAAACCTGATGGGTGAATACATTTATGGACTTTTAATGCATTGCAACCACTCGGTCTCTTGCTTTCTTCACTTTTTACTACATATTTCTCAAGAATATCAATTTCCTCTTTTGTGCCAAGGACCAGGAATAATTATTTTCCTGTAACTCAAAGCTTGCTGGTGGATGCCACATAGTCCTTCAGGGTCTTAATTGAAATGATTCAGTATGGGAGTCTATATCACTGCGAGACAGTCGGCCATTGTTGTCAAAGTTACCACAGGAGAGCACAGTCAGCAGAGTGCAGGCCTCCAGTGAAGCCTAATCGCCCTTACAGTTAGTGACTGCTTTCACAGTCAACACTGCACTGACATATTAGTTATATAAGAGTATCCAAAGTGTGGCCTGGTGGTGCTGATTTCTGGTGGGAGTGTGAACGTACACAACAGATTTTTATGCCAATTCAGTCATTAGCTTTTAACATATGTTGATCGCAGACAAAGAAAACAAACACAGATGGATGGAAATGATCAGGTAACCTCCTTGGTAGAGTAAAACAGATAAAAATCATAGAGAAGATTTTTAGCATTTTTCAGCTTCTAAGCATAAAAACAGACAAGTACTGCTGCCTTATTCTGTTAGTTGTGTGCATTTCAGCTCGGATGACTCTATAGACAAACTGTGTGCCTGGTCAAATGCAAGAATTATTCAGTCAATGATGGTTATGAAAGCAAGACTAAGCTTGTGTGAGTTTCTGGAGTGTGAGCGTGACTGTTTGGTGAGAGCCACAGAACAGGTAAATCTGCAGTTTTCACTCATGCTGTGGGTAAAAGTACCTGTTTCAGTGTGGCTGCTGTGTGGTCAGCTGAAGAAGCTTCCTCTCTGGATGCAGCTGAGCTACAGCGAGGAGGACGGCACATTCGCTCTTATTGACTCTCTTCAAGGTAAAGCAGCAGATATTTGTCCAAGAATCAATAGATTTATCACCATGCTCCTTCTTTGAAAAAATGTTGCAAAAGAGGCCTTAAAAGTTGTCACATCTATGGACTGGTTCCCCATGGAGTCACCTGTCATCATGTGACTTTCAACAGTGTTGTTGCTGCTCAGCATATATCTGCATAAGGATATGTGAAGTGGTCCTTCTATATATTTAATAGAGCATTGTGGTAGTTTAGATCAATGGTTAACAAAGCTTTTTACACAATGGCACCCCATCATTTTCATGGAGCCCCACATACTGAACATGTGCATCTTTTCAGCTAGAAATAACGTCATGAATATTGTGAGGAATTTATTTTAATGAATTTTATTTTTCTCCTAAGGATGAGATATAATGGTATATTTGACTGGTTTAGTGTAATGAGTTTGCATGTAGTGATTTCAAATTTGTTTCCTCTGTTTGACATATTTGAAAACATAATTATCAATATAGTTAATACAAATAGTTCCACAATTTTTTATGTGTTGAAAATGTTCTTAATTAGAATGTAAAATATGGAAATTTCTTATCTTGTGGGAATCACTGGTTTGACAGGACTCAAATTTACTCTTTTTCCTATGCTTTCAACTGAATCTCACAGTCTTCATCAGCAGATATACAATGTCATCAAGATAGCTTAGAAGTCATCATGTGACCTACAATTAAGAGCTGTTTTCATCACCAAACTCCATCTGCTGATTAAGACCTTGAGACGAGGCTGAAAGCTCTGAAAAGGCCAATATTTGGTAGATCTCTTTTTTGTAAACTAATTCCAAGATCGAGAATGACAATGAAATTTCACATCCAATTGTTTTAATGTCAGAGGTTATATACAGCAGTGTTTATATACAATCACAACCTATTATATCTCTACTAACTACCACAAACAGCGCTCCGTCCTTCTGAACACTCCAACACTCAGCACTGATCCTTCTTGCTACACCACCTCTCTATACTCCCTCTACCTCCCCAGCCTCCTCCTGCATTAGCATTTAGATTTGTGTGATTTCTCTGGATGGCTTTTCTCTATGGGTTCGCGTTCTTTCAAATGCTTTGTATCTCAGGCTGTGCCGCAGGGTTTGCGAGCTCAGACAGTTTGTGTCAAGCTTTCTTAAAACTGTGTCTGGGGCATTTCTGGGGGCAGAGCCACACCACCAAACTCAAAATGACTGCTTCAGTAAATGGTTAAATCCTTAGATGCCAGTGTCTTGACTGAAAATTATTCAAGTGAAGGTCTCATCCCTCCTCCCATTCTGGCTTGATGTCAAATTTAGCCTCTTATGAGACATCTAAGACCTCAAAGATGTCTGGAAAAGGACAGCGAGGCCCTTCAGGCATCATGTCCAATCAATACTCTTTTTTTTTTTTTTTTTTAGCTTTTTTGGTGTGTGACATTAACAGATCAGTAGAGCCATGAAATAGAAAACCAGCGAGTTCAGCTCATGCTGTTATCCACTCTCCGGTCTTAAAAGTGATCTTCCGCATTACTTCCAATAAGTCACTGACTCACCATCTATGTTTCTTTTCTTGAGGCGCCAATGCAGTAGAGAGAGGAATCAGACAAAATAAAGCCTTGTAACAGCAGGAACCCTGACAAAGCAGAGTGTGTAGCCTCTGGTGGAGTGAAGCACATGCAGGCAGTCAAGCTGTCTCCGTGTAGCCAGCTGTTTCTCACTCCCTCTTAATCTGTATGCACGCTCATTTAGCAACTGGCGGCGGCGGATTCGCTTTTCTCAAGCAGGGTCATTGCTGTGAAGGTCAGCTAAAATGCGTGCTCTCAGGAAGGCCCAAAAATAGATGGGAGTCAAACCCTAGAGTCCATTTGTGAAAATGCTGGTGGGATAGCAGTGGTGGTAAGTGACAAGTACATTTATTAAAGCATGACACTTTGGGCTGCTTGTACTCGAACACTTCCACTACTCCATACTCAATTTTCATACAAATATAGTTACCATTTTCCTTCATTAAAATTTTACACGCAAAAACATGATAAGCTGATAAACACTCCCCTCCCTATCCTACTGTCTAAGGCATCTTACCCCACTCTAAGATCTGCTCCCCGGCCACTTTCAATATATGTCTGCCCACTGCTACATGTGGTCATTGCCCTTGTGTGTGTTGTGTTTTATGTGCTGTGTCCAAAATGGGTTATTATGGTTGATGGTACTGTTCTGGTAGTGCTGAAAAAGAGTTTGAATGACATGTCTAGGTCAAAAGACAAAGGTATTTATGCTTGATCTCTCTCTGTGTGTGTGTGTGTGTGTGTGTGTGTGTGTGTGTGTGTGTGTGTGTGTGTGTGTGTGTGTGTGTGGTGGGGGGTGGAGGGATTAGATATTCTTTCAGACAGTGTCTCCTGGAAGGCATTCAAAGTGTTGCGCTGGATTGTACACATGAAAATGACCACAAGTAGTTGTGTAACAAATGAAAAAAGAGCTAGAGAGTGGAGTTCAAACCCTGCTTACTATGTTACCTCCGCACAGCTGACCAGATCAGGCTATCGAACTGTCTGTCAGCTACTTCTGATGGAGTGTACCAGCACTAGTTTTACTGGAGGCATTCACCTTCTAAACTCCTTGATGGTTTCATTTAAATCCCTGTTTGAGGCCGAAGGAGGTAAAATTGTCCACACAAAAAAAGCAAAGATTGGAAAAAAAAAATACAATCTCCTGCAGTAGAACTTTTTCCCCCCTTCTTCCCTGGCCCATTAATCATCTTACGACCCTATGTCACCTTTGGAGGGGGCCCTGCCAGTGCTGCCACACTTTTTACTTGTGATCATTTTGCTACTTTTTATACCATTTGACCAGTTTCCCTGATGAAAAATTAGACTACGTTCCACTCTTCTCTCTTTTCTCCAATTAGTATATACCTGTTACTGAGACTGACAAAGCACTGAGTTAATAGGCTCAACACACAGTGACTGATATGACAGAAAAAAAGTAAATTACAGCTAAGTTCCTTTCAACTGGGCTGAAACCTTTTCCTTTCACACTGCCTTTTAAGCTCTTTAAAAGCTAATTACACTTATCTATACTAGAACAAAGAAGACCAAATGCGCTTCTTATGTCTCCTTTTCAGCCACAGAATATATATTTGTTCATATGTATAAATAAAAACTGGGCTACTTTCTTTTGTTTTTTATTTATTTGTGTAGGACAGTGCACATTAATCAACACTGACGTTAATAGCATCAGTGTAAATGTGCTCGGGTTAACTCGACAGATAAATTGCACACGTAGTTCTGACAGAACTAAAAATGACAAATGATCAAAAAAAAAAGCATTCTCTAGATAATAAAGTTACAATGAAAATAAGCAAGATAAAAAAAAAAACTGGGCGAAATGTAACACTTTGTTCTAGCAATGTTAATCTAACAATACAGGCAGACAAAGCACTACAAACAAGCCATTCTACAAAAACATCAAATCATTAACATACACATCCGAACAGATTCTAATCATATTTTAAGTTTGATTTTCAAAATGCTGAATGTTGCAGTTTCTTATCTCCGCAGGTATTCCCACCTACTGCTGCTCTCACAGATTTCTATGATAATTGGGTGGCTGTGAGGCATGGATTTGGTCTAATTGGTGTCTGTCAAAAATCTGGCAACACTGGGCCAGATCCCTACACTGGGAACCACTGGACCAAATGACATGAAGGTACATTAAGTAGTTAAAACTACCTCCACCTCAAGCAGCTAGAACAGTAAAGTCTGCACATGAATGCATCAGTAACAATCTAAAAATATCATGTTTTAGAACACAAGTTACCTGAACCAGATGTTTTCCTGTAGAGCTGCTGATGATACTTGTGCTTAATTAGGATTTTGATTGCAGCTTTTAAATGGAGTATTCATACATTGTTGTGCTTAAATAAAGGATCAGAGAGCATCTTCCACCACTGCTTTATGGTGATAGTAATCTATTCAAGTGTTAAAGAGCGAAAGAGTCGCTGACATTCATATTGATCTACACTCCTCTCCATTTCAGATACTGCTCACATGAAACATCAACTTGTGCCCGAAGGATCGATGTTTGTGTTTCAACCAGATGAGGGCAGTGTATCATAGCTCTGCACAGACTGAAAGCTGTGTGTTACTCTAGCACATTCCACAGCTACAATGAGGAGAACCCAGCCTGTGGTGAATATTGGGAGAGGATCGAAAGCCTGCTTTGAAGCATCATCCTGAGTTATTACTGACATGAGGAAGAATAGTGAGGCAACACTTTCATATCCTCTGGCTGTTCTAAACTTACCCCCTCCTCTTCTTCTCCCTCCCTCCCTCCCTCCCTCCCTCACTGCCTCTCTAAGTGTTTCTGATGTGTTGTCTTACTCCTTCTATGCACAGATGTTGTGTTGTCTCGTGTAGTTATTGCCTACCAAATGTCTGCAGCACAGAACAGATTTTCAACAAATGAGTGTTTCCTTTTTTTCCACACACACAAGCCTTGTCTCCTTTAAACACATTGCTGCCTGTGTAGCAGCGCCTTTGTAAAAACCTTTTATTCCAGCATTGTTTTACGTAAGCAGATTCATGCACATGCAGTACCTAGACAGACAAGTAATTGAGGGCATATTGAGCATCTCGACTCCCGTCTATGAGATGCTGCATTGATGAATAAATAATGGAACGTCTTTTCAAGTGCATCTTTGAACAGTGCTGAAGTTTTTAACCCGATGAAACCTGGAGACAGCTACAGTCCCCAAGACTATAAACCTCTTATTCAAGCTGTCTTGGCCCTCCGCCTTTCTTCTTCGACGTCCCCGCCCCCTCGCTCGCTGGCACGATGCCCCCCACTGGGTCTTCTTTCATCAGAGTGAAGTATCAGCGAGACGCAGACACAAAGGTCTCTCACACACATGCGCAAACATCCATAAAAAACATGCATGCATATAATGTAGCAGATGCCACACTTTTGTTGGATGGCTTTGAGGGCCAATTTTTGGAGATGACACCAAACACAGCTGCACCCTCCGCAACCCATTCATTTGTGTCTTCATGAGAACATTTGTCAAATTAAAAAGTGATATATGGGACTAAAGGGGTTAAAAATTCTGGTCTAATGTTGGCTGCATCCACGAGAAGCAGCTGAACTATGTTGCATAAGCGATGACATTGACAAGTAGCAGCCATTCAGATGAGTGGGTGAATCATATATCATTGTTATTTAGAGCTTGAGCTTCAACCTGGCCTCCCAATTCTCTATCCCAAATCCTATCAAAGCCATGAGTGGTGATCTCACAACTTCGAGGAGAAAGGCACTGAATGAAACAGTTTGATATATGGCTCTATTCCCTCAGTGTCCTCACATCATTACAGAAATATTGCCATGAAAACACATTTATCAACAGCATCAAATCAACTTTCTGCTCTGACATAATAAAACCATTATTTTTCTGTGAAGAGCTATAGTTTAAACACTCGTTAAATAAATAATGACTTATTTTCTGTCAAAAACAGGTAGGCACAGGAATATAAGAAGCTGGGTGAATGCTTTGACACATGAAAGCTTTTATAATGATCTAATCCTTCATAATGATCTAACCCCTCAAAATGATCTAATCCTGGAGCATTTTGATCATTTTGAAGATCAAAAATTTTGTACTGTTTTCATTCGGACAACACGTGTGTACCTTTCTGTTCATCTGGCAGAAGGATTCGGGGCCGTCATGGTCAGATTGCCATCAGTAGTCCAGAGGGAAATGAAAACGTCAGGTAGACTGACCTCCATTTAGTGATCAGACTTATAGCTCCATTACTGAACGAGGTAAAAAGGTTTTATATGTATGCAGCTCCCTCTGTCTGGGAACTTTTGCAGTTGGATCTAAAATTGCAAAATGTGGTGTAATTTCAGAAAATATGCCCCTATGGCTGCTGATGTTTTGGGGGTATTTTAGAATCTTGATGCGTTAACCTGTTTGAGTTTCATTAAGTTTTTGACTGGTCTTGTTTTATTTTATAGTTTAAGGCAGTGTTTTAAGATACAATTGAGGTTGTATGACAGTAATGTTTGTATGACAGTAATGTGTTTCCATTCATTTTAAAAATCACATATATATTTATGTGCATTATTGTTTTATTTATTTTATTTATTCATATTGAATTGTTTTGGCCAGGACACTTGATGATCATTGATGATCATTTCCAGGTTACACACAATAATAATAATAATAAAAATAATAATAATAATAATAATAACAATATGGAAAGGTGTTTAATATGACCTAAATAAGTAAAACATTATGAAATGAATTATGATCATAATGAATATATAAGGTAAGCAAAGTAAAATTAAATAGTTGTATCAAATGTAAACAAAAATCATTTTTTTCATCAACAGCTTTATTGAATTTGACTTTTATTTCAAAAGGCTCTTTTTCAAAGATCTGTTTTTATTTCATGACACTTGTCTTGATAGTGGAGTTGTCAGTGACCGTCCCATTCACCGATTCACAGCTGCCCTCAGCCTCCCAGCGCGCGATCATACTACCTGTTCAACTTTGTAGCTAGTTGTTTTTATCTACAACAACCGAACAAAAAGGCCTCAGAAATTATTCTTAAACAGGAGGTAATGACAGCGTGAACGAGGTAGTGATTTCGGACTGCCTCTCTTCACAGACTTTCTCTGAGAACATCTTTAGAATCTCAGCACAGCCGAGGTAACGTCATCTCTTAATTAAGCTAGCTAGCTGCTGCTGCTAGCACTCAAACACTAGCTCTTCATTTAAATGCTGAATAACAGCTTTAAACTCAAGCTGACAGCTAGTTAGCTGGCTAATTAGGTACTATGCATAGCCTTGCTAAGCTAGATAAAAGAGATGTTAGTTATTGTACTGTAACTATGTGCTGTTAGAAGTTCAGAAGTTCAGTTCTTACAGTTAAGCTATCAAGAGCTAGCTAACTGGCTACATCTTGCTAACGGTTGGTGAGCCTGTTCAGGGATTGGCTGAAAGGTGAGGGGGGCGGGCACAAGTGTAAAGTGGCAGTGGGACCCGATTGGGACAAATGATGGTATGAAATAAGAAATGCTTTTTGAGAACTTTTGAAAAAAAAATGAATTAAAAATGAGCTGAAGTTTTAGTAATTCATTAAAATATTTCACAACTAATTGCCCCATTTATATATTTTACTGTATTTTTAATATAATGTACAGACATATTTTTCATACTGTCAAAAAATATGTAATTGTTCAGAACCTATTCAAATCACAGCCTAAAGTTTGGATAGATTTACTCATCTTCAGTAAACTGGACTGGGATCTTGTCAATCAGGGATTACTAAACCTCTAAACCTCTCTTGTGTGTGATTGACCATATATTAATTTACTCTTGCCATCCTGAGACTTCTTTCTGGTGGATCTAGCTAACTAACAGGAATTTTCAGGAGTTTCATTCCTGCCAGTGGTTGTGTATGTGCATGTGCTATTTTTATTGGCAATCAATCTCAGATCCACTTTAGCTGTTACTCCCCAGTCAGCCTGAGTTCCTCAGGAACTAATTTGAACAAATTCAAACCCTGACCAGCATCACATATCTCATTTTGTATCCATGTGGAACCAAGTGAATGCTAAGTAAATCTGGATACCTCATTCTGGGGTGACCCCCACTGTATGGGGCACTCTGTTATGAGAATACTGCCTTCAAGCAAATGTGGCAGATTTAAATATAATAATGTAATACATTTTAAACACAATGATGAAAAGACAATGGCACAGCCTCTAACCCTCTCACCCCTATACACACACCCCCGCCTCTCTCTCTCTCTCTCTCTCTCTCTCTCTCTCTCTCTCTCTCTCTCATGTGCTGGAGTCGGAGGCGCTCCTCTGGTCTTTTTTTTGCCAGTGCGCACCACGGCACCGCTCCACACCGCGCTGTACGGACTGTTGCTGTGCCCGGAGCACCTGCAGGCTGAAAGAAGGAGAAGAAGAAGTGTGCCGAGGAGAAATTAGTCAGAGGAGAGGCAGGAGCGGCGGGAGGAGCGCACCATGGCCGCAAAGGAGAACATAGCGGCGGGCTTCGCCAACGTCAGCAGGGAAATCACAGGTGAGCTCCAGCGCGAGTTTTTTTTGGGGGGGAAGTGTGTTATCACCTCTCTTTTGAGAAAGGAGGAGAACTCGGATCTGGTTTAGGACGCGCGGGGTTAGTTTGTCTTCACTCTGCTGCTCTTTAAACCTCCGCTTTTCCGGTGCGCTTCATTTGAAAGGAGTTATCACCGCAGGCGAGCGCAGCAAATGTCTCCCCAGGCAAACGCACAGTTAATGGCTGTTGAAGCTGGTGGAGGCTGTAATCCCATCGATCTCCGAGCGGGAGCGTTCACTTTCGGATTGATTTGGCATAAAGATCTGCTGTGAAATTTATCGCGCACCAGAGTCCCGTAGCGCTGTCAGAGTTATTTTTAAGTGCTGCCGTGCGCGCGTGCGTGCATGCTTTTTTGATGTGCATTCATTAGGAGTTTTCATCTCTTTCTTCTCTCGCTGCGTGAGTGCGCGTAGGAGTTATTGTGCGACTGGGAGCGCTTTGCGTGCAGCAGGCAGGCATGGGTTCAGCTGCACGCAGGCTGAGCCTCTCTCTCTGCCGCTGAGGTTGGACAGTACAGTACTGCACACACACATGAACACACACCACAACAACACGTTTGGATGATCAGGTGTTAAAGAAGGTGTCTCGCTAACTGCTAATTAGCCTGACGCCGGCGAGTTAAATCCCGCTGTGTACCAGCTCAACCTGGTCAAGCCCCGTCTGTCTGGCCTGGTGATAAGAGCCAGGCGGCATTAGGCCATTAACACACCTGTCAGTTGAGGACAAGATGGGGAGGGGGGGGTTCATGAGATGGGGGGAGGTGAGTGAGCAGATCCATCAAAGTGTCAAAAAGGCTATGGGGATATGAGAGGGTATTGAAGGGGAAAGAGACCCATCCTGGTTCTTCCTCCCCCCGCTCCTGCCCTTCTTCACCCCTATGGGAGCAGATGCTGAGGTCACACCAGCAGGCCTTGGGGGGGCCACAGAGTGTGTTAAAAGGTTTAAGCGATTGGGTCTTACCCAGCTTAATGTCAATAACTCTCTGTTTGTCTTCGGCTCATCCCTCCTTCGATCTGCCGGTGCGATTCCCCCACCCCTCCCCACCTCGTCCCCTGCCTCGTCCGCATCTGCCGCTGCTCACTCGAGTGTGAGAGCCAACTTCATGGTTGTTGCTGGATGTGGAAAGTGAGAATTGTGAGTGTGCAGTAGTGAGAGAGTTGGGAGACTGTGACAGAGTGGAGCATCGTGACACAGCATGACGCGCTGTATCTCCATCTGGTGGGCTCATATTTAGCATGGATGGCCCCAATTGAAATGTGAATATTACACAGCTTGCTGGCATATGTGCGTGTTTATAGTTTGAGGATATAGACTGACATTGTGAAGAGCAGGTTGTATTTTGTTGGTTGTTGTGGAGGAAGATGTAAATGGAGGAGGCCTCCGGTGCGGTTCAGTGAGCTTCAGCAGGGTCGTGTGGTGTGGTGGAGTAGAGGCCCCTAAAGATTGCAGCTCTGGGACTTGTGGTCGGTTCCATTGAGATGAGCTGCCTTTTTCTTTCTCTGAGGCTAAAAATAGCACAGTTCTGAGTCCTCTTCAGCTAGAGGATGTGTGTATGTGTGTCTGCCTGTCCTCATGTATGTGTCTTTGTAGCTGTCTACTTGTCTCTGCAACTGTTCACCCCCGTACAGTTTTCTTTAAAGGAATAATCCGCCCGTCTATCCCTAAGCTCAAGATCAAAGACAAAACACGATGACAGTGTCGTCAGCCTCAACATGATTTTACTGGGAGATGGGCACATTTTCTGTTACACAGTACATTCATGTACTTTAGAACTAAGTTTGATGGAAGCTTTCAAAGAAAAGCTCTTAAGTAATGGTCACTGATTAATGTCCTTGTGGCCACATCTAAAAATTGGGATGTCCAGCTTAGTTTACTATCGAGAGTCGCTGCAGTAGCACAATGTGTAGGTGGGTGACAAATTAAAAGAAAACCCAGCATAGGTTTTTTGGCCACCAAAATCTTCCACAACAGCTTCAGTGCTCCTTGGCATACAGTAGCTTGTTAAAAGAGTGCTCCACTGGTTTAGCGTTGCACTCCTATAACATTGTCAGACTCACATTGCGCAGAAAAAAAAGGATTAAAATCACTGCAGCAGAACCTTTTTTTTGCAGCAGCAGATATAATTTTTTTTTTATTCCTTGCATTTTTCTTCCTTTCCAAAACCTGGTGTGCACATTACCGATAATGCAGCTCAACTGCTGACTGATCGTTGTGGGGTTTCATATCATATGTAATATGTGTTATTGTGGAATGTGTTAGTAGTAGGCTACTAATGTAGCCTCAAGCCGCTAGCCTTAAGCCAAGATGAGGAGCGGGCTGCAGAGGTCTGGTATCTTCTTTCCACAGCCCCAACTGATGCTGATTAAAGTGATATAACTTGAGTCAATTTATCAGACTTTGTGCAACTATCCTTGGAGCCTCAAAAGCCTTCATACAACTTCATTCACACATGCAGTAGTAGACATTGGTGTGTAAAATTAGTGGAGATCCCCTTTAAGTGCCTGGAGGTTAGTTAGTCAATGAACTTTATTCTTGGTTGACAAAACAATCTGACCTCTAGAGCTACTTACTTGCTTTTGAGTAGGTCTGTAACTAATGATTAAATTTCATTAATTTCTTGATTATTTTCTTGATTAATGGTTTGATATTTAAAATGAAATAGTCAAAAATTTTTCCAAATCCCTAAATGATGTCTTCAAGTTGATGTCTTCTTCAAGCAACTCTCTAAAATCCAAAGATATTCAGTTAACTATTACACAAGGCTTACAAAACAAATGTGACCTAATTGATTAATCAATTATCAAAATAGTTGCTGATTAATTTGCTGTCTATTGATTAAATGATTAATTGACAAGTTGTTTTAGCTCCACTTTTGACTCTATCACAAGGTCTTCATCAGCAACTGAATTTTGCTCATTCGTCAGTATACGTTGAAGCTTTCTATTATTCTTATAACTTTTAGGACTCATGGTCCATGCTGGCTTTAATGTGAGGCTTAACAGTTCATTCTTGACCTTTGCAAATTGGACCTGCTGATGAAGACCATGCATCAGAGTTCTTGGTGCTTGATCATGGTGGTGGACGTCCCAATTCTAGGTATTTATAGGTGTTATGTACAGATCCAGTACGTGAGCATCAATATCAATACTGACCTCATTAAAGTGGATCAGATATCAGCACCAACCACATTAAAATACACAGGAGGAGCGTTTGTTGTAGTGAGCTAATGTCATTTCATGAATAGTGTCCTCCTGTCATAGTTAAGAAGTGATATGCAGTTTTATCCTCATGTTACCTTATACATGGAGAAATGGCCCAGTAAATGAGGTACAAAGAGAATAAAAGAGCCCTGGTTTTTGAGCGGTACTCTGTATCTCCTAACATCTGAGTTAAGATATCAGAATTGGTATTGGGAGACAAAATCTGTGCATCCATAATGTTCCTCTACTCATTTATTCAGGTTTTCCTTTCATTTGTCACCAAGCTGTGTCTTTGAATTTATGAATTTCCCCCATGAAAGCTTTTTGCAATTTTTCTGAGGGTATCTCAAGGCAGCACTTTTCATTCAGTTATGTGTTTACATTATGTAATTAGCTCTCCTGTTTTACCCTCTTTTTTTCTGTGCTCTTCTTTCCAGAGAGCATCAGGAAGGTGCTGGACAAGCAGGCCATTAAGTTTGTACGAGCCATCAAGCAGGACACAAGGAGCGGCAAAAGCGAGGACAGGATTTTGGTGAGAGAGACTAACACCCTCACACCCAACCACCCGCCCCTCCGCCTGCTGTCACACCAGGTCAACTGAAAGAGATATTCATTGTTAAAGTGAAAGCATCTTCACATGTGAGCTGCTAAATATGGAACACAATGACTCCTTACAGACAAAATGGAAATCAATGGAAGTTAATTGCGACAAATTGAAGGAGCCATAAGAAGTCACAGATTACGCATCCTGAGAGACACAACAGACGCGTTGAAAATCAGGCTTAAGACAGATGCTGCCTAAGCAGAGCAAAGTGGACACCATGCCATGGCCTACTGAGTCCATCTTCAGAGTTTATTAGATGTGGCAGGATGGCCTTAATGCCACAGGCAAGAGTTTGGTGTGGGTGTGTGTATGTGTGTGTAAGCCTGACATGGTGTACATACAGGGGCATCATTCATTTATTTATTTTTTTTCTGAAGAAGAAGCTTGTGTGAGTGTATGCCAGAGGGTGTGTGGGCAGCCTGTGACGTGTTCAAGGAGCTTGTGCGAGCCAAGGCCACCTCTGTTATTGAGAAATTGTCAACCAGTCAGCCAATTTAGTGACTGATCAGTTACTCACACACATTTGCTTTGTGTGAGCTCATTTCCTCACCTGAGGACAACGAAAAAGACAAGGTGATAAGCCAATCAAAACTATTAATCAGTACTTCTCTGTTTTCCATCTCTGCTATTATTTCTCTTTCCCACCTTACCCCACCCCGCCGCCTCCATCTATCTCCATCATTACCACACCGCCCCTCGATTTTTGTCGTCTGCTCTCTTTGTTTGCTCTCTCCCTCCCTCCTTATCTGTCCATCTCAATTATTCTCATCTCCATCATCACCCTCCTCCTCCCCCCACCACCACGCCAGTCGCCTCTCACTTTCTCTCTGTCTCTCCCCTTTACGCCCTTCCCTCTTCCCTCCATCTTTACTCAAACCTGTAAAAGGGTATTGAGCTCTTCTTTCCATCAGAAGCAATTCAATTAGGTCTCTGCCTTATGAGAGTTTTTTTTACTATCCAAATGGGCCTTGGCTGCTGCTGCTGCTGCTGCCGCCATGCTCCAAATTCTTTCAAGGGAAGGCAGACAGGGGGTGGGCGGGGGGGAGATGGATATAAGCATTCATTCTAGCTCGTTGTCAAGGTCTCCCCCTCTAAAAGGCAATCTTTTCACTCTAATGGATAAATTTGTTTGGATGTATGGAGGGTGAACAGATGAGGGAGTTTGTAAATAGACTGTTTCAGTCTCGCTGGGTATTGTGCACAAAATATTCACTCATGCTTGAACATGTCATACAAGGTAGTTTGAGAAAGTGGAATATTTTAGGATTGCTTTCTAATACGGAAATGAGACTTAGTCTTGAAAATCATTTTTCTAAGCCTGAAGGCTTAGTCGAGGCCTTCTTTTACCTCTGTCCTCACTTTCATGTGGATCCCCTTCATGGCTGCAGTAGATTTAGCGGGTCAAATCTGAACAGGATCATAGCTTTCATTCTGATTCTTTTAGCTTGTTTAGTTTGTGGAAAGAAGAAGCTTTTATTATTTTATCTATCACGTTTATATTGACTGAATTCAAGTCTTTGTTCTACATCTTGCTTTTTCTTTTTATGCCCCCCCCCCCCCCCCTCCGGAGGCTGCTGATATCCAGCTGTCTGTGTGTGTTGACTGTACCAGCCATCATGCTGCGACACATACACACAAACACCCCCACCCAGGGTCGACTCTCCCCACCCATCTCAGACAGACATAGGGAGGACTCAGCATGACATCCAAACAGCACCCAGGGCCATGCGTTGGGGAGCATCAACAACATTCATGTTTCCATCATGGCGCGTGTATGCACAACACACATACACACTCACACACACACTGCATACAGTTTGACATGTGCAGGAGGCATCTATGCAGACACACATGGTTCAGTGCATCAAAACTTGCCCACATATGCACTCCTTACAGACATTATTAGATCACCCTATTTGAAGATTAGAGGCAACTCAGAAAACAAAGCATCTTCAAAGGCAGAGGGCGGGGGGGGGAGTGGGTGGGTGTGATGGAAGAGGAGGGGAGGGCACCCCGCAAGAGAAAAAGGAATGGAGGAAGGAGTACGGGGAAAGAGGGGGAAGGAAATCTCTGATGTGCTGTGATGCCCCAGTTGCCGATTTGGTTCTTCCGCCACTTATTTATCCTGATGAGTCGCTCTGTGTTATCCTCTGGTGACTCTGCGGTTCCCTCGCTCCCATCTAATAATGGGCCTATTACTGGGTGAGACTACTACTGTTTGACAGTCCTGAGCACACTTGGGTGCTCGAGACGCTTATTTCCACTTAGGTTCTGTGGTCACGCGGAGGTCCCGCACATGAGACTCTAGTAGGACTGAGGTTTGAGGTTGAGTTAGTGGTGCAGCATTCAAAGAAGTGGTTGTGGTTTGCGTGCTCAGTGGGTGTTTCTGTCATGGGATTTTTACAGCATGACTGTTATTTAGAAAGTTGGTAATAATATATAATAATGATTTATGGTCCATAAACACTTTTAAAGTTGCTTTAAGCTTCAGAAGAATACTTTTTAAAATCATTTATTCATGAACCTCTTTACTTATTTTATACTTTCTGTATACTTACTGTACTTTTAAGTATACTTTATATTTTCTCAATATCTTCTTTTCAACATATTATAATTCAATGACTGCTACTTCCATCTGCTACAATCTACATTACACGTAAGAGGGATTCCTCTGCTTCCTTATCTGAGCAGAGGGTGTGAAGAATTGACAGACTGTCAAGCCCCCAGAGATAAACTTGTGTTTTTGTGCTAAATAGTGTAAATACAATCAATCTGACTTTAAATTTGTAGCAGTTGGCAGTTAATACCATTTCCAAATGTGAATGTATGGTTAACTGAGCATTTTGGGACTAAAACAATATATGTAAATACAAGTAGTAAAGCCAATTGGTTTCAAGAGCTGCCTCTTGTTTGTAGTTAATCAGCATCATCAACATCCGTCTTTGAGATTTCTCTTATTTTCCTTTACTGAGTTGTCTTTGCTTGTTAGTGTCATTATGTTGCTGTTGTTTTATTTTTTCTTTCTGCCTTTATTGTTTCTAAGTGTCTATGTGTCTTTTACTCCTTGGGGTTTTGTAACCTCATCTGCATGAATTAGCGTTTTCAATCTTCTCGCTCTGCATCTTTTTAATTATTGAATTTTATTGCTCTTTGGAATTGCTTCTGTTCCTTTGTGCTCTGTCCAGTGTAAACCACATCACTGACTTGTGCTTAACTGATTTATCCAGACCTTGAGGTGATTCAGTGGTCATAAACTCGAGCCTGCGTAGTTAGAATTCTCGTATTAGGCAAATGACATTAAAGTGGCACTTAATGATTTTACACATCAAGTTCAGTTACTCATCAAGAGGAGTACTAATCAGCCTGTGAAACACTTCTATAGTGTCAACTGTGGCCCTGAAAGGAGCTTTCTAAAGTTTGAAAACATTACTCTCATCCTGGTTATCTAGACTTGGAGACTGCAGTGTTTTAACAAGCTTTTGAAATAGAGGCAAACGGTTTGAAAGACATGCGCATTTACCAGGCAGAGATGGTCTAATGAAGAATAACTATTGGTTGCATAATGGCAAATATAAGGGCCAGCATTTATGGATCTTCCACACATGGCATGACAGATGATTTAGATTTTTAGATAGCCACCTTTTCCATTAACATATATATGTGTATGATCATTTGTATGTTTCAGTGTCCAACTAGGGATGTGCCAATATCAAAGGTACTCTTATTAGTGCTAAAATATAGGAAATTACTTCACACCATGATCAACTTAGATATTATCAAACCTAACATACTGATCAACATCAAATACACTTTAACAGAAATTAAACGAACAAGCGAAAACAGGTTGGTTGTTAGAGGTGTTTTCATAGATTTTTTTGCGGGGGTGTTGATAGTTAGAAACAACCCAAAAACTGTTTTATTTATTTATATATTAAATATTTAGGAATGCATGTGTAGACTGGAGTTGCTGCAGTGGGTGAGCAAAGCTGATTGATTCAGAAGTGCTTTTCTCCTTAAAGGTAACACCAGCAACAGTCGGACCAATGACAATTTGGTTGGATGTATGTATACCTACCAACCAACCAATCGACCAACTAACCAACTAACCAGAAACCCTAAAATTCTTGCTCATTTTCAATCAGACATATAATTTAGCACCACAAACAAGCGTCACTTCAGTAGGTCGAGGTAGATGGGTGGGTAGAGGCCCTATGCATTGGCCCTGCCATGAATTCTCCGCCTCTGTTTGACCAGTAGAAAGGTGCTCCCTTGTGGCTAATTAAAATCAAACTGCTAATGAAGACAGGAGAGCTGTGCCAGCAGTGCTACATTTCCCACAATACCTTTTGACAACTTCTAGAGAATGAGACTGAACATGTTAAACTTGTAGGTGCAGAGAGAAATATAGCACACTGCCAAGCAACAAAACGGCTTCAAATAGCATGGAAGATTTCTAAGGGTTCTTCTCTTGGCATTTATGCCATACAAGCAGAGGAGATTTTGGGACATGGAATGTTTTTGATTCTCAACGTCCTAGTCCAGAAACCCAGGAATTTTGTTTGTGTTTTGCTCAATTGAGCCTGCAGGACAGTGAATAGATGATCACTGGACCTTAAACAATTTTTAGCCCAGTTTTTTTAACTACTTATTTTTAAGCTACAAGAAATGTGCATTGCGGCAAACAAAGTCAAAAGCATGACACGCTCACTGAATTATATAATCAACATTTTAAATGGTGATCTGGGCCTTGCTTTCAGCTCAGATGACACTTTGTTGCACAGGGACTCCAACTGTGCGTTGGACTGTGAAAGAAAGCTGAGTACAAAGCAGTAAAGCAGAGACAGCCCATGCTAGCAGCAGAATCTTCAATTCTTTCAGTCTCTTAACAACACTTTCATTTTTTTATGTGTAATGTGCTTGCGTAATGGCGAACATTACCACTGCATCATCCAAGGTTTTCTTTTCATGGCTTTTCGCTGTAAGATGCTCAGCGTGGAGTCATTTTCCCTGCAAGTGTCTGGGATTTACCATCTGACGGTGCGTGGCGAGTGCTCTGTGCTGTAATTAGGACTGTGCTTTCTTTTGATTATCATAACGCATGTTGGTAGCCTATGGCGAAGAGGCTATGAAGTGTGACTGCTGACCTTCTCATTTCCCCCATGACAAAGCGAGAAAGTGTAAATGAGTGTCTGTGTGTATTGATACTTCAAGTATCTCTGGCTCTGTTTTATCTCTCCATCCTATTCATTTTTCTTTTTCTCCTTTGCTCCCTTGCTCCTATTGTCCGGATGCTCCTGTGTCCACCCCTCTTCTCTCCCTCTCTCCTTTCCTCCATCTGTTTGGCCTCTCCCACACTCACTGCTTGTCTCCATCTCATCCCACATTCTCACATTTGCCCATGTCTCCCCTCCCCTGATTTCCTCTCAGCCCATTCGTGGCCAGGCTTCAGCTCCTATTTCCCCTCTTGTGCACTCTATCCCATCTCTTCCTTCCATCTATAGTACAACCCTGCAACCCCTTCCCATTATCTGTCTCTCTTTTCCCATCTTTTTTCCTTTCTTAAGAGGTCCTTTGGATTTCAGACCATTCTCTTTGATTTAGATACAGTGGACTCAGTTTTTAAGAGAGAATCTGGAACAAGATGTGTTTTTGAGCTTTGCATTTCTTTCCTCTCATTTGGCTCCTTCCCTTTCTCTTTCTCCCTCTCTCTCTTTCAACCACTCTAAAGTCCACTTATAAAGCCGGACCTGGGGCATCTGTGCTTTCAAACCTCCGTCACTTACATGCACACACACACCCACACATGCATGCACGTAAGCTGGCAGATTGACTGATGGCAGGCTTGTGTTTTTGTGAAGCTGAGTTCACTTGAGTGATAGTAGCTGACTGTGTGTGTGTCTGTTTGTGTATATGTGTGTGACAGGGAGAAAGAGAGAGAGTGAGTGAGGGAGACAGGCAAGTGTAGTCCAAAGCCAGCTTAGCAAGCTATTGTGTATCATTATACGTGCATGAGAGTCAAAACGAAGTGTGTATGGTGTTCTAGCATGTCGGACTTATGCAAATGTCAGTATCGGAATGTTTCTGATTTTGCGCCATGTGTGTGATGTTTGTGTGTGTGTGCGCGTGTGTGTTTAAAATGCCCTTGTGGCCGAGCCAGAAATAACGCAGGCGGCCAAATCTGGCACTGATCCTCAGCTTGTTCCCTCAGAGGCAGCGCTGCGACACACACACACACACACACGACCCACAGACACACTTTGATTTGCACCATCTCGTTTGAAGTACAGGACCCAGAGCCTGACAGCTTATGATTAATATAAGCCCCCGCCCTCTGCCCTCTTGGCTGTGTGTGCATGCAAACGCACACATCCAGAAAGAGATACATTTGTTGTTTTCGTGCACGTACTGTACATGTACTCCCTCTGTATGACACACACTCCCACCCTGCCCTCACAGTCTGCTTCAGGGGTTGGCTGGCTGACTGGCTCTTTGAACTAGTCCTTCTGACACTGTGCTGTCACAGCAAGGGCACCTCTGTACCCCCCACCCAATCCCATCATCTTCGCCTACCAGTTACCAGTCCTTCTCTTTCGCCACTTCCATATCACTTCTTGAGATTGTCACCTGTCGTGTCCTTGGCTGACCAAGTCAAAACACTCAAACATCTCATCTCTGAGGATTTCCTAGGCGGAAAAGGAATCTTTGTCCAGCTTTTAGGATTTTGTATTGATCCGTTGAGGAGAAGGTTGCCAGAATGCCACATGAGGAGAAAAAATCCTTGCTGTGACAACTGGGGCTTGACTTCTGCTCTGCCCATTTGTGCCAATTAATATTAATAGCTGGATAATACTTAGGCAAAAAAAAAAAACCCTCAGTTCTTAACCTGTTTCAGACAGTTAATTTATCTGCACTGTATGAGCCAGGATTTTCAAATGGGCCCAGTTGTGCTTTTCTGGGTTACAGTTCCAAGGGGGACAATAAACAATACTGTGAAAATGTACACCTGGGTGAGTGCTATAAAATATTAAAATGTTGTGACAATTGATATTGGACAATATTTAAGATGGAACATATTTTCTTTAGATTACTCAGTATTACAGTATTACTACTTCAGTAACAACAAAATTCATCTGTATTAAAAAAACAAAAACAAAACTGTTTTCTGTATGGCATATTTAGTGATGAAACTGTGATAGCTGATGTATACATGAATGTTTTCATGTATTCAACAATTGCATTCAACAATAAAATTCTATTTTGTGATAAGGGCTATGTATTTTTCTAAGCATTTCTACTTTTCTAATGTTGCATTAGCTATTTTTTAAAGTCACACTTAGAACACTGCTAAGATATTGATGTGATGCACTGCGTGATTCTGACCATATAGAAATCAGCGCCAACTGATATCTTGCTAAAACAAAATGACATGCATAGCTAATACTTGATCACTTATTGACTCAAAGACTCATCACTCATTTGGTCTTTGAGAAAAAACCTGCAAACTTTTTAACTATTAAAAAAAAGAGAGAGTGGTATATCACTCCCCAAAAAACATTTTTGGCAGAGGCAGAGTGCCAACAGTTCATTTTGTAGTTTGGCTGACTTTCAGAATAAATGTTGATACAGCTTATAAAATCTAACACCATGTCCACACAGCCCACGTAGCGAAAGCAGCAGCGGGTTCCATCTTCCGATGTGTCTACACAGGATGTGTCCAGTCACAGTACTGAATGCAGACCACCAGCATTTTTGACAGTGCCCAACACATGATTAAAATAGAAGCATATCTGTTTCATCAGACGCACTGAAAAAAGTTGCTGAAGACAATGACCTGCCCTGTGTAGACAAGCTGTAAAAAGGAAGAGCCTACTAACAGCATAAATCCTGCCCTTGATGTTATGGAGGACAACTGGGTGCAGGCAGGTTATAGTGAAGGGACATTTTAAGTATGAAGGGTGACATTGTTGCGGTGGTGTGCACAGGCTTAAACCCTGTGTCTGGTATGCGTCATATATTGAAAAGGTAGCCATTAGATTTTTTTCTGTCCCCACAGCACACACGTCATCCAAGTAGGCAAAAAAAAACTGTCTTGAGTATTTATTGCCTCTAATTGTACTTCAGTGTCTGCAAATGATATATCAAGAGAGGAGATATCATATGCAAGAGGCCTTGTTCAGCATGTGAGGATCAAATCGGCACCCGTCAGAGAGCCTGCATTATTGATGCCTCTGTTTACATGATTAGACCTTCTGTCAGCTTGCAGGGCTTTTGAAGGCAGAAGATGCTTCTGTCTTTCATTTTCTAACTATATATATCTCTCTCACCTCTCTTTTTCCTCTTTTTGTTTGCCTCAAGGTCCCATCACGCTTCCCCCGATCCTTTCTGGATTTATATAACAGAGTTTTCAAACTTGTCAAGGAGCTGTGATTGGACTAACAATCGTTGGCGAAGGCCCCTCCACCAGCTTAGTGCAAGAGATTTTTTTTTTTTCTTGGTGGGGGTATCACTCCGGCTCCTCCTTTTTTAGTCTCTTGTTCTCATTCCTCTCCCGGTCCTCAGTCTCTTCTCTGTGGGAGTCTGTTATGGATGTCTATATAGTTAAGACACAGGGCTGATCTGTGAGGCCAGCTTTACCGTGAGTTGGTGTAGTAGCTGAAGACTTCATTATCAGGAGGGAAATCTCTGTCTCCATCCTTCTATTGCCTCCTCTATCTCTCCCTCTTCCTCTCTCTCTCTCTCTTTGCATGTTGCTTTTTCTTTCTTCCTCTCACCGCCACTCAGCAGGGCGCCATTAGCCATTCAGCACAGAGAGGCCTTGAGGAATTGAAAGCGACAGAGCAGAAAAAGAATAGAAAAACTGAAACGGGACTGGAGACAGGGGAGTTGAGAGAAGGGAGGTAGAGGGAGGGGGGTGAGGGATGGAGTGAGGTGTTAAGGCGGGAGTGGACCAGACAGGGCACTGTGGCACACAGGGAGATGGAGGGATTAGGGATTATGGAAGAAGATGGGGAAAATGAACAGATTTCCATGGAGATGAAGAGAGAAATCAGAGGAATGACAGGATGCAAGGGAGAGAATTATGGACAAGACAAGAATGGACTTTGAGCCGGCTGAAAAAGAGCAAAACCAAAGCGAGGCCAAGAACTGGAGAACAAGAGAGGGAGAGATCGAAATGCACAGTGCATGCATGGGATATGCTAATTGCAGATTTTTGAATTATGAATGAGATTAATTACATAGGCAGATGTGAATTTATTCACATTTTCCTTCTCTTACTTTACCCCAGACACTTTTAAATGGTAATGCCTTTCTTTTGGCAGAAGCACACCTCTCTTTCTGCTTACTCTTCTCATCTCCTTTGTCCTCTTCCGCCCTCTTATCTTCCATCAGTTTCCTCCCTTACGCAATGAAACATCTGTTGAATGTGTGCTACTTAGTTCCATCAACACAACTTAGCGCGATGAATCGGACTGTCATATGACTCTCAATCTCGCCCATAATATTTCTTTCACACACACGCTTGCACGCGCCATCATCATTAGCTTGCTAATGTCTAGAGTGCTTAGCATGACTTACGAGCCATTCGGAGGAGCTGCAGAGATGATTTGCTCTCTTTATGGGGTGTTTGTGCTGTGCTATTTTTTGCTGCGATTAGCATTTTGCATTTCCTGCTCTGTGACAGAAAAATGAATGTGTTCTCCCCTCAGGTCCTGGCAACATGGAGGCTGTATCTCTTTGCTGTCAAAGTGCCCACCAAGGTAAATGTTCCCCGCTCTCAGTGGAATTTTATGGCTTTCACTTGCCAGCCTTGATCTCATGGTAATTCGCAAGAGATGTGACAAAAAAGTAGCAGACTTTCAGAGCAGGAGAGAAGAGATAACGATGATGACTGTGGTGATGATGTTTTAGAATGATAGGAGTCATGACGACACTGAGAATGAAGATGATAAGGTAGCAGGTGGCATGAAGTCAGTGGTTTGAAGCAATACTTTGACATTTAGGGAAATATACTTGTTCACTTTTTAGCCGAGAAATAAATGAGAAGAGCAATACGGCGCTCATATTTTAATATGAAGCTGCACTCAGAAGTTGGTAACAATCCTCCTCCTCTCGGCAAGAAAGCTAATAAGCATATTACCCGAAATAATGCACTACTCCTTAAATAATAATTCAGATTTCAATTTAACTGCAGTCTTATTTATTCATTTTTTTATTAATCATGATGACACTGTACACATCAGTATAATTATGAACAATTAAACATTTCTAGAATGAATTCCGAAATGGCAAGAAACACTGCTTTGTATTCTTTGTTTAGAGTGGCTGCAGTGAAACTACGTTCATGGCATGGCTGGAAGAGAGTTTGTAATAGTAATCTGATGCCCAAAGTTGTGATTGATGTATTTGAATTTTATCAAAGCTTTATCAACATTTTAAGAGCTCTCCTGAATTACCATCTACCCTGTCATTGGCCAGACTGTAAGTCATCAAGCCAACAGTTGAAACTGAAACCCTGTGATTTCTGATTGACAGGGAAAAGAGAAATAATTTTTTGCTGCTAGCCTTTGTTCAGCTAACTTTGGGGTTTGCTTAAATCATGAATGATTTGTGTTTCTTGCCCCATCTTAACATGGGGTATAAGCAATGTTGCTGCATTCCCTGCTCGATTACAGTATTATTATGATAAAAAGAAATAAGGTGTCAAAACCAAGAAAATAAGACCCAAATTATAAGAATATATGATTAATGTATAAAGATGATGTAAACTAGGAACTTTGACAACATGTCAGTACGACCTGCAGTGATGTTTTTTTCTGTTTTCAGATGGAGGTCACCTTCAACTTCTTGGAAATTCGAGCAATGAACACATATCCAGAACACCAGGTGACACACTGAAGTTCAGTTAGTTTCCTGCTGTTTGAACCTTCATAGCAGTATAAAATATCACTGTTGAAAAACTGTCATGTCCATATACAGGTTGTCATTGATACAGACAAGACCACCTACTCGCTGAGACTGCAGACCCAGGACCAGCTGGATCACATGGTCAGCCACATCAACTACGCCCTCTCCCGAGTCTTTAACAACTCCATTTATGCGTAAGCATCTAAGAGCATCTTTGCCTTGAGCCAAGAAACTAGTCTTTCTGTTTTTGTGTTGTATGTGCTGAGGAGTGAAGACAAGTTGGCCGACGTTAACAGCACTCGACAGTGCGTTGGCAAGTTGGCAGCTTCACTTTCAGGCAGCTTTCCTCTTCAGCAGCCAAATGCATTCTTGTATTGCTGTAGTTTGCATCCAACCCATTTCTGTGTCAAGGTAGACTATAGCACCCAGCAATCACTGGGATTAAATCAGCCAGCTGACACTGAGTAGGCTGTTACCTGAAGGCATTGTGTTGACTTTTTTTTCTTTTTAAAGCACCTTATTTAGTATAAGCAGTGAGCAGCAGAACACACAGTCACTGACGGAGCAGTAGACTTGGGCCTGCAGTCAAAAAGCCTTTCTTCCAGAGTTCTTTGTCCTCTGCACTTTCTGAAGAGGGAAGCTCAGAGGACACACACAAGGAAAGCCTGGATAGAGTTTAGTTCAAGTGGTAAAATTTCTTGTCCCATGGTCATGTGAATGTATGGGTGAGCAGGCAAGCAAGGCAGAGTGTATTTCCCTCTCTCGTGGGTCTCATCTACAATTTCTAAGAGCAATGGGATTGACTGTGCTCTGACTATTGACCTGCACAAGGCTATCTCTGCACTCTATCATCTTTCAGAATGGCTCTTTTCCATTAGGGCCACGCCAGATGATTGCTTCCAGTGAGAACATTTAAAGAGAATAAAGGGAGAGGGGAGGACAGAGGGAGGGAAGTTGTTGTGGGTTTGATCGTGCAGCCTTGTAACTGATTGGTGCCGCTGTATTGAAGTACATAATGCAGATAGTATCAAGATAACGGGCACATACACACACTTTCCAGGGGCGGATGATGATTGTCGAGATAAGGTGGGGATTAAGGTCACGGATGTGGTTAGGTGTTGTATGTGATTTGTTGACAAATGGGATTAAGGGTGCTGTGTGTTGAATGCAACAGTATAGTGGTGTAATCCTATCAAAAAGCCAAAGCAGGTACAGCACAGAATTATGTACGAACACAGTATTTTCATTGTGATCCCGGTCCTTACTCTTTTCTGCTTACTGCACGCTTTTTGTTCGAGAAACATTTGAAAGAAAACAACCAGTAAGCCAAGGAATATGCCTCTTTTTATGTAATTGCAGCGGGAGCTTCAAACAACATCCCAGGGATCCAATTTTACAGTTTACTTGTTATTTATTCAGTACCAAAGCAATGTCATAAGCAGTTTCGACATTGGAGACATTCACATTCCATCTTAATTCTGACTGGAGCAGCTATAATCAATGAAAAACAAGTCTGCTGCAAATTAGCATCTTGCCAAAGCAAATAAGACAGTATTATCATTTTGAAAATATTATGCAGCTGTATTTCGTTTAGTAGGCATAAGCTAAATTTGGTTCTGAATCTTTTTAAGTAAAATACCCTTTAAAGGCCTTATTTACTAAGTTGTTTATTTTTATTTATAAGTGTCTTGCAGGAACAGTGCTAGCAGGGAGTGGGAGGGTTATACTCAATTTAGTACCAGTGTACTGTCTCGTGGGCACTGAAATGCTCTACTTATGCGGCTGGGAGTTCATTGACTTGCTTAAGGGCACTTCAGCAGGAGCAGCTAAGGGAGGTGGAAGCATAATATTTACCATCAGTTATTTTTTTTGCCCAACCTGTAATTGAGAGCAAAGGCTTTCGAATCAGGAGTATAATGCCTCTCCTGAAAATATAGATAATGAAGATGATACATTTTCAGCCATGCTAGCGGTATGGCTCTCTTAATGCCAACATCAATGTCTGTTGGTCCACCACTTAAGTGCAGACTGAAATATTTCAATAGTTATCAGATGGATTGCCCTGATTGCCTTTTGTAAAGACATTCGTGGCGCCTAGAGGATATTTCCTAATGACTGTGGTAATCCCATGACATTTCTTTTAACGCAGTGGTTTTCAAAGTCTGATGCTGTGGGCACCCTCTCAGACAAATTTTAGGCATGTGCGATGCCTTTGCAGTTTGCGATGCAACTCATTATGAGACTTCAGTTACCTTCAGGTTCATGTTGTTAAACTTCTCCGCCTTCCTCCTCTCTCCTGGAAAAGCCTCCTGTCTCCGTTTTTGGCAGGGGTTACATGCTATCATTAGCTAGCCCTTCTTTATGAATCACACACTGAGGCAGTGGTGAGTCACTTGAGCAAGTTCAAGTAAACCCAGCTTGAGGTACTGATGTTTTGGTTTGCTCCTGGAATATTAGACTGCAATGCCCTTGATATCAAAAATCACATTCAGTTGCTACCTACGTACCTTAATTGCCACCGTGAACTGTGCCTCGCAGCCACTGCTGCAATGGCTGATCGTGTTTATAAGTGGGTCAAATCAGCAGGTCAGACTACAATAACTTCCAACGGTTTGCAGCATCTTTGAGTCATGTCTTTTCCTCTGTGCCCACCTTCAACTCCTCTGCGTTCCTTATACAGTGAAATGTGATACACAGATTAATGTTCCCTATGATTGCTTATCATTTTATCTGTCACTATGATCAGGTCTAAGTTTGAATTTGTTAAATACTTGATGATCAAATACCTGCAAAATATCCTGTTGTGCCTGACATTCTTGTCCATCTCACCTGTAATTGACAAATTATCAAATGGCAGCGTGCTAAAATGTCAAGCTATGAAAGGAATATGGTAAACGTTGTACCTGCTACATATCAGCATGTTAAAATTGTCAGTGTGAGCATGCTAGCATGCTGAAAATTACAGCACTGCTTTGCCTGAGCTTTATTGAGCCGCTAGCATGACTGTAGAGTCTTTTCTTGTTTGAACCTCTTCTCTCCCTTTTTCTCGTTCAGTCCTCCTATTTGTCGAGCAGAAGGAGACCTCACCGATGGAAGTCACAAGTTTTCACCAAACTCTGACTCCTCGTTAGAGCCCCAGAAAACGTGTGGTGAGCTACTTTTCTGTCTGTATCGTACCAAACACACAAGCAGTATACAGTTGCACTTCAGTCCATCCACTCTCCGACTCACTGACTCACACCAAATCATGTTGGGAGACTCATCCTTAACTGGGTCAGAAGACCAAAGTTGCTGGATGCACTCCCTTCTGCTAGTAATCCTATTAATCTACAAGACAAGCTCTTTCATGGTGCAATACTTTCATCTCACCTCAATATTTACAGCCAATCTTTCTCTCTCTCTGCTGACTATCTATGTCTGGCTCTTTTTGACTTCCTCTTTCATCTCTGACCTGCACTCTTTCTCCTTTCCATTCCGTCATGCATCCTCCACCCGTCTTTATTCTATCCTCGTCATTTGTTATCTGTTATGGTCTGGTTTGGATTGATTTGTTATCTTCTCCTCTCCGTCTTTCAGGAGGTTTTTCTGAGACCTATGCAGCTCTTTGTGACTACAATGGAATTGGCTGCAAAGAAGAAGTGCAGTGGGTGAGGACAATGTACAGGCCAGACAAAAGCGCTTCCTGTTTGTTGTGGTCTTTTGTACACTTTAGAAAAAATATGATCTTTCTTATGCAACTGTCCCATATCCCTCTCCCTCTACATTACTGTTTCTTTTTCTCTCATCCAGGATGTTGACACCATCTACCACTCTCAGGACAACAGGGAGTTCAATTTACTGGATTTCAGCCATCTTGACAGCAGGTGACATAGATTGCTACCTTCTTAACCACACCCAGGCTCATTACAGTACGTTAGCATGCACTGATTGGAAAGACAATTAACTGATGTCAAATTCAGAGAGCAGCACTATACAGTGCAGCCAGTGTGTGTGTGTATTGGACCTGTACTCCAGCACATTGGATTTGAAATGAAGCAATAAAAATGAGGGTAAAGTGCTGACTTTCAGCATTAATTTTAGGTTGTTTACATCTGCATCAGGGGGCATTTAGGGGACAGAAAGTTATTGGGCAAGTTAAGACAAACTCATTATATGTGATATTTGTTCTGTTGATGTCACTGTCTGGCTGTAACCCACAGACTTGAGCAGACATTTGGCATACTCTGTTGTGATGCTTTGCCAGAACTGTACTGCAGCCATGTTTAATTTTTCCTATTTTTTAGGGACTTTTTTCCTTCAGTCATTGTCCACATCGCCCTTGTTTTCTGCTTGTGTGAGGGAGCAAAGTAACGTCATGTTGTAAATTCCGTCTCAGATTATGGTATAAAAATTTAAATATTCTACGTTTGGATGGCAATGCCGTCTACCATTACTGTTGCTGATATTTTCTAATTTTACCATCCTGTACTGGTCCACCAAAATGATATCCAGTTTGCCGTCTACCGTCTGCCTGAATCCACCTGACTGCAGCATAAATCTTTGAAAATAAAATGTCAAATACCTTTTTCATTTTCACATTGATAAAAAAAAATTGCATTTTCATTTTGTCACTAAGAAGAGCATGGTGATATGTAAATGCAGTAGACTGGAGGCGCTGTTTAGCTTATTGCATTTGAATATAGTCCACTGTACAGCAGGCTTTAAGTTTTTGAAAATGAAATGTCAAATGCCTTTTTAAGCAATAGCCATTAAATTGAGGAATCCACCTTTCCCTCACAGGTTCTTGTGTAAAAACAGCAGTTGGTCTTGAGGTTCTCCACTGTGCTTTTACTGATGTAATGTCCCCAGCAGTGGAAATTAGACTGTACCCTTTTGCTGCAAGGCCTAGTACCGGGGAAACCCATCACGACTGTACAGGCACAGGTCTTGAGACAGGTGATGGACCAAGTTATTTTCTTTGCTTAATTGCTAAATTGTGCTTTTGCTGTTGCTGGAGTTCAGCACTACAGTTTGCTAGAGATGGTCTCTGGGTGATGATGTATGTGAACTAAGTTTGCGTGATTACTGAAAGTCTTCATCCTTGTCTTGCAAGACTTGCATATTGCCCTAATTACTCCCTGGAATGACAGTTCTGACTATTCCAGTCTGTCAACATAGTGAGGAGAATCCATAATGTCACAATCTAACTAGTCTAATTATTGATTTAGAATTGTAGTAGATAAGAAATTGGATATGAATAGATTTTTGCCCCACAACGCATTGCCAGGAAAGGTTCTCATGGACATGTAGTAGACGACTGTGTTCAGTTGCAACCAACTGAATACCCCCTGCCTTCCTTCTAGCTCCAAGTGTATAGGAGAACCTACAGTGGCCACTAAAATTGTGAAGGGCCTTTCTAGAGCTAGTGCTGGGTTTGTCCATTATGGGCTACTATAGACACATGCACCTGCTCCCTCTGCAGATATAAGGGGCTCATTCTGAGGTAACCAAACACATTGATTCTTATTTTCAAATGATTGTACTCTAATGAAAATCCAATTATGAATATCAGATTTTGTTTCTGCAAATAGTTCCTATGAAATCTTAAATCCTACACACTGGACCTTTTGAGGTGTGTTTGCTGGCCCCATTTGTCGACGCACATGTTGTGGAATCTCAAACCTACCTTTCAAATTAAGTCTCATTTCAAAACCACTGTGCGATCTCAAAACAGTAAAAACATCATTGTTCTAATACTTTTTGACTACACTGTACTTTTGAAAGACTTTCTAAACCACATTCTGCATCTTGATGTTTTGCAAAAACATTTCCAAGACCATCATCTGTCAGGCCTTGTCTTGTCTCACATTAGAGTGGCTGTTTGTTTAACAGGACCCTCCCTGGGTGAAATATTGAGTCTATAAGTCTTTCATTGTCTCTGTGGCACACTTGCTGTTCTATGTCTCTGTTCAGTATTGTTAGAAGTTTGGGAAGATCATAGAAAGGGGGGATGATGTGCTTGTCAGAGGCAGAATCCAGGACTTGGAAACAGCTGTAAGATGCCACATGTATCCTCCTCTACCTCCCTGCTGGCATCATTTTTTTTTTTTTTACGTCCCTTGCTTCCTTTCCCAGACATATTGAGGAAGCGAGTACGTGTCGCTTGAGTGCTGCCAATCTTAAAAGATTTGACAGCTGACATGCAAACAGAGAATTCAACATAGCTGACTTGTCTTTTGTTTGATGAATGTTTTGTCCCTAGAAAACCCAGAGGCCTATGGATTTCTTTCTCGTTTCCTGTATAGAAATAACAATCCTCGCTAAAGAGGATACATTCATATTTAAAAATGCATATCTCATCGTAGGAGTGAAGCCTTGTTATGGTGGTAAATCAAAAAGCCATTCATAGAAGCATGATTGCAGCAGCAACTCATGAATATATTAATGTCTTTTATATTGAGAGCCAAAATCACTGCATCACTGTTGTTTTTCCTCCTTTTTATATAGTGTGTGATAAAGAGAACGCCTTTGCAGGGGAAGCTGCCTGCCCATACTATTTTTTAACTTATTGTTCCCTTGAGCCCACAATCCACAGCTAAAGACTCTCTCTGTTCTTTTAGAGTGGTTGTATCAAATCGAGTTTGACAGAGGACGCAAAGATTTGACAAAAGTACACAAGGAATCTCAAAAAAATAAAAACAATGCAGGAAAAGAATCCAGAGAGAGTGCCAATGACTGAAGATGTCATGGGGTGTACGGAGAGACTCACTTGCAGCACGTGGTCACACAGGGGAGCCTTAAAGGTTCGAAACCAGGGACAGAAAACAGGGATGGTTACGAGAATCAGGATCAGGCAGGTCTATAGGAGGCAGGTAGGGTCAGCAACGGGAAAGCAATAGGAAAAGGTATGCTGGAGAGTCAAGCATGAGTGGTTAAGACAATCTGGCAAGTAGGACTGAACAGGCAAGGTTTAAATACTGTTGCTGCTGAGATTGCTATTGGTTGCATGTGAGTAGATGAGGTGGGAGTGGCTGGCAGGTGGGTGTGGCAGGCTGCAGAGATGTGACAGAAGAAAGGGTCTAAGAATCGGTCTTTCCATGATCATGGGCCAGAGGCCATTTGTGGTGCATTACTCTTTTCCTCCCCTCCTTGTCCTTCCACATCTCCACCTCCCATGATTGAGCTCATCTACTGTTACCACGAACGACAGGGCCATGCCTTTTCTGCTGACTACTGTCCGTTCCAACATTGTCACTGTTCATTCCTCCTGACTGAAAACAGACACCTTTTTCTCTGGCCCTGTCTACTCCTCCTGTTATCCACTTCCTGTATTTTCTATCCTTTCATTTTCCTCAGCTCTCTTGTTTCATCTCTCCTTCTCTGAATCATGTCCCCCTCCCCAACTCTCACACCCACTCTGCCCGTCTCTGTTGGTTCTGTCTGGCCACTGCAATGTGAGAGTTGAAGTTGAGTAAATTCTGTGTCTTCCGTACATTTCTGTTTCTGTTGGTCTTTTGTATGTGTGTGCACGTAATTGTGTTTGTGTGTGCCTGTGTGTGTGTGAGAGAGAAATTGCAATGCCTTACTGCCCCAAGAACTTCTTTGGGTACCTCTTGGCTTGACAGTCACTCTACTGCAGACACACACACTCTCTCTCTATCTATCTAGCTATCTAGCTCTCTAGCTCTCTAGCTCTCTAGCTCACTAACCAGTGCAACCTTTCTTCAACTTTCCCCCCAGAACAATATTTTCTTTGTACACAAAATATGAAAATCTAATGGACGAATAGCCATGAAATTTACTGAGCATATTCATGCTCCTCAGAGGACACTTCATGACCTTCCCTCAACCTAACACACAAGCTATTTAATAATCTAATAGGCTTATTGTCATCAAAGGTTCTGAGCACACTCAGTCTCCGAGGGACTTTGATTTAAATGACCCCATGACCTTTTCTCCAATACCACCTCTGGACAAAAGCAATCTCAGAGCTGTGATATTTTAATATTGTGAGACCTTAACAGAAATATGTGTAAGTTTTCCTTTTTGTGGGTTGTAACAAATGTTGGAGTCTTTAGGTTTAGGCTTATTCAGATCATAATAAAGTTAGGCTATAATATGTGTAAATGTTGAACGGCCAGTCAAGGCCTGATGTATTCCGAAAGGCAGATAGATGCTCTGACTGCCCATGTTCACACATGTACAGTCAAAGTGTACAGTGTGTGTAGTCCTTACATGTGGGCTGAATGCAGATGTCTGCATGGGCAGGTAGCGAAACGTGGGCCATTCTAAACCTTACCGCTGTGTAGCTGCAGAAAGTATAATTTGAGTTTAAAAAAATGGGTCCACACTTTAGACGTAAGTGCAGTAAGTAAATTTGTTTGCATTCTTGCCAAGAGTTACATGAGATGATCAATTACACTCTCACATCTGCATGGTAAATCTGAAGCTTCAACCAGTTAGCTCGGCTTAGCATAAAGACTAGATAACAGAATCCACCTAGCAGCACCTCTAAAGCTCAGTAATTACATCCTGGAGTCTTGTCACCTAAAACAAAATTGATCTGCGTGAAGAAGGAAAGGGCAAGAGATTGACCCGCTGTGCCACCATGTCCTCGTGTACAAGTACAAGGCGACACGTAAACACGAACACACTGCATGACTGAGTGACAAATCATAGAGGTCAATTACATGTCCTGCTGTCAAAACATGAATCAACAGTCAGTTTTGATAAGTCTTGACATGTGCATCATCTGCTCACAGACAGACAGACACACACCCACACACACACACAGACTCAGCTGCGTTCGTCAGAATGGACTGGTCTGATGGCTGGCATAGTAATGAAAAAGGAACACAGCCTGTAGCCATTTTACTCCTCTGAGATATACTGTAATGTCCTGGCTACTGCAGTTACTGGCAACAGGACCCTCCCTGGCTAGATTACACACTTTCTTCCTCTCTCTTTCACTTTGTAGTTTACCTCTGTCTAGCTACCCTCCTTTCTTTCTTTCTTTCTTTCTCTCTTTCTTTCTTTCTTTCTTTCTTTCTTTCTTTCTTTCTTTCTCTCCCTTGGCTTATTCTGTTTCTTTGTGCCTCCCTTCTCTCTGTGTTGCTGCCTGTTTGTCAGATGATGTATAGCAGGTGTAGCAGCAGTGTAGCTTTAGTTGGACCTTGGAGGATTCTAAAAACTCTCTCTCCTCTCTCTTTCTTTCTCTGTCACAAACCCACAAAGGATGGTCTGTGGGCTCTAGGACTGTTTGTGTAGCAGTGGATGTAGCAGTGTTTGAGGTCTGTAGCAGGGATCAAACTGTGGCTTTATTGAATAATCCACTGACCCAGCTATCGATCTTCACATCTCTCTCTTTTTCTTTTTTTTTTCTCTGCTTCTGCTCAGCGGGGCTGCAGTATCAGTCATGTTTTAGAAAGCTGCCCTGCCCATAGTGTTCTTCTTGTCACAGTGATAAACTGCTTTTTACCAAACGGGGAGCAAAGAAAAGTTTGGCTGGCGATAATGTGAATTTATGGATCAATGACATCAAATGGTTTTGAGCAGATGGAGTTTGCTAATTTAAAGTTTCAAATTTTATCTCTAATATGTGTGTCTCTTTGTTCCAGGGACTTGGCAGTGATTGTGGCATCCATTGCATACAACACCTGGTTCACCAAGCTGTACTGCAAAGACATGCGCATAGTAACTCTCTTTTTTATCTTCCTCACTTGTAAACCTTCTTGCCAGATGTAGACCATCAGTTTTCTTTTTTCGTTTTCTTCTCATGCTTCCTCTGTCTGAGCGTTATCAGATTACATTTATTTTGTTGAGTCAGCTCTTTTATTTGCTCATTTGGCAGACTGCAGTCTGAACGTGTATAAAGAAATCTCTTTTAAATGCTAGTTCTGGGATTGGCATTTTCTGAGTCAACTTGACTCAATTTGCTATTGATTTGGACCAATGCATCATGTACATAAAGCCTTACTGCAATGTCATTTAATCTCTTGAGATTATCTACCAAAGGAAAATCAAGTCAAGGAAGCAGGATGGAAAGAGGACAGAGTCAAGTTACCCTCAGCATAGTTTTAGGTAGCAATTTAAGATGATGTCAATCTTTATTAAATATTCATCATATGCATTAGAGAGTAAGTGGTATCCATCCGAGGTAAACCACATGAAAATCGCCTGTTCAAAAAGTTAAACAGATAAATATTTGAAAGGTATTGAATTAAGTGTATTGAATGTATTAATGTATTAAGGCCCCTCAGAACTTGGTTTCAAATTTTAAAGATTCCCGGTGGAATTTTCTTGTATACAAACAAAAGCTATCTTTACATTAAGCGCTACTCACCCAAACACAGTGTGTGTATCTGAGGTCAAGCAAATAAAACATTTACAAAACTGCCGAATATTTTCTATTCAGCATTGTTTACATCAGTGTTTACTTGCTGACAGTCCTCGTAAGATATAGCACTTAAAAATCTCTCAGCGGGCATCAGATTTTGAATTATGTATATGTATTGAATCTTATTTAATTCTAATTTTTGCGTGGAAGTACATGAAATCATCTTTTTCCTCCATTGCCCACTTCAAACCAGTGAGAGGAGCACAGAGAAAACAAGAACTGCAGACATCTTCATATGAATTACCCAAGCTAGCCTTGGCAGAAGACCTTGTTTATGTAAGGGCACATTGTAGGTTGTGTCTCTTATTTTGGCCCCAACTTGAATTTATATAATTTACATCAGTCTGTGAGGCTAATGATCTTAATATACATGAGGACAATTTCATAAATTATTGTTGTGATTCATGTGAAATCTGCCAACCATTAATCAGAAGTTGCCAGTGTTTAAACACGATCTGATTTCTCTTGCTTCTGATTACTGCTTGCTTTTCACTTTCCTTCCCTAGATTCTTGTTTCATGTTAGATGGACACCTCTGGTCACAAGCTTCTGTGTTATTTTGTTTGTCTCCAGGGGTCAGAGGTGGTGGACCAGGTTCTGCACACAGTCAGCAAGTCCAACAGTCTGGAGGAGCTCACGCTGGAGAATGCAGGACTCAAGTCGTAGGTTTCCTCTGTCCTGACAGCTTTGTCAGCCCCGTCTGCCACCTCTCGTTGTTTAATCCAATTTCCTCCCCTTTTCTTCTCCTCACACCTTCACCACTCAAACACTCCTCCACCCCTCTCTCTTTTGTCCTTTCCACTCGCTCCAGTCTTTTCTCTGCCCTCTCCCTTTTACCCTTCCTTAATTCTTCTCACTTCCATCTCTTCCATCTCACCTTTTCACCTTAGCTCATCTCACCTCTCTCACTCCTCCTTATTCTCCCCTCCTCTGCCGTCTTGACCTTTCCAATTCTGTCTCTCCTCCCTTTTCTTTCCCTCTCACCTCTCTTAACTGCTGTGCTTTCATCCAATAATTCTCCAATAAAGCTCCCTCCTGTTTGCCTGTGGCGGTGCGTATTGTTTCTCCCCTGAAACATTAGTGAAATTTTGGGCTTCACCTGGCAAGACATTTCACCTTCTATGCATGACTAGTGTCATTTAGCAAAGCACTTTCCTTATTTAGTAATAATTGAGATAAATTGGCTGCCTCAGGGCAAGATGATTTACTGCAGCATAATGATGAAGTTACCAAGTTTTTATACTTTCCCTGTGTTAAACCACTTACAATAGAGAGAACCGTTTTTGTTGGAGACTCACCACGAGCACTGCACCAAAAACAATAGTAATGTGAAAATAATACTCAAGTACAAGATATGATATAGACAAGATACTGAAACAGTATAGTATATGGCTGTTAAAGTATATGACTCAAAATACTTCCACTGAAATACACTTTCTGATGTGTGATTTGAAGAAATGCTAGAGATTTAAAAGGAATTTGCAAGCACAAATATCAAAGTAAAACGCATCAAGAAAAAAATGTCAGTCTTGAATTCATAAGCATTACATGCTCATGCTTGAAAGAGATTTTCCTTAAAGTGAAGTGGAATTCCCACCAAATAAGTCTGTGCAACTGCAGTAAGTTATGGTTTTAATGTGACTTAGCTGGTTTGCAGCCTTCATTTTTTTTGCTCTCTTTTGGGGCATCAGAACAAACTAACAAAAATTAACCATTACACATCCAGCAATATTAGTGGGAAAAATATCTGCCTCTTTACCTGTTAAATGCTCCACTGTCTTCACTTGCTAGGTACGTGGGCTTACCAGAGCTTTTTTTTACAGAAAACAGCTGACTGCTGTGGCTGGAATGAGGTTGATGAAAACAGTGAGAGGGAACCAAAACAATATATTTACTGCCCACAAAACCAAAAGAATGCACTGAAAGATGCTAAAAAGCCCCATGGAGCTGAGCCCTGATTTCAAGCGCACAAAGTTACCTCAATTTTTACTGTATGTATAAATTATAAATCAATTCCCAGTACGTTCTACCTTCAAAGCGCAAATGTACCAAGAGATGTAATGGTGAAACTTTATCAGGTTCATTCATTGAATTGGGAAAGCTCCTCCAGCAGATTCTGCAGTCTTTAAGACCAGTATTGTATTAACAATTTTAACAGAGAAGTTAATTTTCCTTTTCAACATTTATTCTCCAGGGATTTTCCGCAGAAGATGGCGTCAGCGCTGTCAGAGAACCCAGCCTCTGTGATTCACTCTCTCAACCTTGCTCATAACACGCTAGACAACCAAGGTAGCGGCCTGGACTCTGTGAACTCTTTTCCCTCCTACTTCTGTCTCTCTCAGGGCACCTCCGATTGTTCTTTTGCTTTACCACGGCTTTTGTTTGCTCTCAAAGAATTCAAAATCAATCTCTGTCCTCACAGAACCCTTATTTTTTGTTTCTCTTTGTATTTCTCTTTTTCTCTCTCATCTGTCTTTCATGCCATTTGTCTATGAGTGGTCCTTCTCTTTAGAGAAATGCGTTTATTTTTCAGTGTTGCGCACAACTCACTACACAAACTCTTGTAATCTCTTGTGTTTCTCTGTACAGACGCACACACACACATTATGAAAAGAACATTTTAATTCTGTCTGCTTTGCTGGTGTAGTCAACTAATCATGGATCAACTAATATTCACCTTCCTGCTTTGTTGTATGACTGATGAAGAGGCACAGGGAGGGCTTGTGTATACATGCGTTTTTATGTCAGGGTCAGGCTTTGCATGCATGCCAGTATCACTTATTAGCTAATTTCTGTCTTCCCATCTGACACATGTCACTTCCACTCACCTCAATAAATTCTTTGTGCTCACACTTACTACCCTCTATGTGAGTGCGTGTCTGTGTGCACGCTTATTTTATTGTGATTACAGCCACAAAAGTGCTACAGTCTTAACCACCATTGCAATAATCCTCATAATCACAGTAAAGAATGACCTTCTGTGGTGTGCCTATTTGCAGCGTTACATTGTCTATTCTAAGACTTTCAAAGTAACAGTCTGTACATACACAAAGCCAGGAAGACGTAGGAAACAGAAAAGAAGGTTTGACACTACGATGAATTCCTTTTTTAATAAAGTGGACTGTTTCATATTATTATCATCATTGTAATGTGTTTAATGAAATTACAGAGCTGAAACTAGTTGTTATGTAATCCAGCTTGGCATATGGTTGTCATATGAGTTTGTGTCTGCACTGGGTATGTGGGAGAAAGTGAGAGTGTAAAGTATGTTGGTGTGATGCTTTTTTTTTAAGCTGTATTATACTTGTGGGTATGTATGTGTGTGTTTTGCAGGGGGTGTATTGAGAGAGGCTGCATTTTAGGTTGTTGCTGTTGCAAAGCTGTATTCCAAAATCTAGAAAGTGGTTGAAGTTCCAAAATTAGAAAATTTGTATTCACTTTTGACAGCCTGAAGCAATTAACTGTTGTAAAAAAAATGGCATGAGCAATTAATTGGTAGTTAAAGAGTTGCTGATTTGTTTGTTTTTTATCAGTTAATTGATTAATCAATTAATTGCTTTGGCTCTAGATGGGAGGCTATATGTGCTTTTTGTGATTTTAAATGAGACCTTAATCTTCTCTCCTCTCTTTGATGTGTCCTCTCCCCTCCCCTCACACCAGGAGTCTCCAACCTGATTCAACAAGTGTGTCGTCTCAACAAGGGATTGCGTCTACTCAATCTCTCCAAGACCTCCCTCTCCTCCAAGGGTAGGAGTGCTCCTCTGAAATACAGCAGCCTCTAGTGGCTGACACCGCACACAGACACATTTTTATTGTTAAAAAGAACAAGAAGAAATACTTTTATAATCCTCTAATTCAGTTTTTCACTCCATAACACAGTATACACACAGAAACACCAAAATACTACTGACACAGGACCCATAGATGTGCAATTGTTGGGAGAGATGTTAAGCGGTTAGGGATTCAGAGCCTTGCTCAAGGGCACCTTGACTGTGCCCAGGAGGTGAACTGGCCCCTCTCCAGCTACCAGTCCACACTCCGTACTGTGGTCTGTGCTGGACTGGAACCTGCCCCTCTCTGGTTCCCAAGCCAAGTCCCCACAGACTGAACTGCTGCCTCCCTATTATTAAAAGTAAATGAATGTCCCATTAAATTTTGGAGCTAGTACAAAAAATGTTTGTCTTGTTCAAAGACATTTTAGCAGAGTAGAATCTCTGTTATATCAGGGTTTGAACCCAGGTTCTTCTACTCATGAAACAGCCTCTGAAACCGCAATGCTGCCCTGCTGCCCCAAATGCAAATGCCTTTTATTTGGGCTTGCATTTACTCACATAGATAAACAGAGCCGTGCATGTACAGTATGATCCATCTATCAAATGATAATCAGGTCAGAATCATAAGTAGTTGATCTGTCTTTTTTTCCCCCCATAAAATCCTACGTAGGAATTAGTGCGGTGTCCCAATTCTATTGCTTTTATCCCAGACAATACAACCATCCACTTGTATTACAGCAGATTCAAAAGGATCATGTTGATACAGATGGAAAGCTATACATGAATAGTCTGATCTTGATTGCATTTTGCTCATCATAGCAAATGTTACTTTTTTGATCTATCACATTTAGTGATAATGATGCTCATCTGATTTAGCTTATTTGATGATTTTTTTCCCTACTGAGTTGCAGAAGATGATCATGCTGCCCAACAAAGGCAAAACAGACAACACAATCTGTATTGTTAATATCTCAAAAAAAGATCATTACAACCAATACAAAGTTTGCTGACCAGCTTGAGAATTAAGCCCTTTTTTATCAACTTCTCTGTCTCTGTAGTTACTGTTCTCAGCCTTTGTAGGGCAGTATGGCTGAGATGTTGAATGTCATTGAAAGGCTGAAAGCTGAGTGTTATGTGTATATATACATGGTATATGCCACAAACAATGGCCTCGGTACTCTGTTAGTGTACATTATGAATGGGGAAACCACACAAGGGACGATTTTAAAAGGTGTGGCTTGACACAGTGATTCAGGGGGAATGCAGCGATGGTGCTGACCTTGACTGGTGGGTGTTGGTATGACTTTGCAGGGGCTGAGCATTTTTTGTTGAATATTTATAGACCTCTCTCCCGCTCACCTTCTTCTATCTGTCTCCTACACCTACACATATGCCAACATAAGAACGAACACCTCTCTCACGCTCACGCATACAACGTCTTTTAGATGTGATCAGACATGCAAATAGGCAGCTATACCATGCATACTATCACACTCTTGCTCCCACACACACTTGACAGTGACACACAGACCGGATGGCTTGTAAAAGTCTCTACTTCCAGCAGAATCAAGCAGCTGATAGATGGATGGAGGGGGGATTAGACACCCTGTCCCCTCTTCCCCTCATTTCCCTCCTAATCGCTACAAATTAGGGATGAAGAGCTTAGCGCCTTTCTAGCCTTGGAGCAGCACATGTAGTAGCTGACTTCTTCCACACACACTCCCCAAGGCTAGAGAAGAGCAGAAATACATTCCCTGTAACTGCTGGCTGTAATCGATGATACATCGTAGCGTGAATAGCACACAGAGTAACCATGTTGTCGACTTTTTTATTTGTTGCTGCTGCTAGATATTTCTCCCGTGTTGTTATTGTGTCTATATTTAATCCTCAACTTGCCATGGCACGCTGTGCTTTGCGTCAGTGTTGCAGGGTGAGGATTTTAATGAGGGGTTCCATCGGGCCTGTGGGTGTAATTGTGTAGCGATCTGATTTGAGAGAATGATCTTCTTTTGTTTTGGCTTTCAGGGTACACTTGGATACTGGGATAGGGAAAAAAAGATGGCTGGTTTCCTCAAAAAGCTCCTTTCATACTAGCCTGCCATATGAGCTCAACTAGTCTGGGCTCAATTATTTTTTTTCCACTGAGCTGCTCACCCTCCTCCATTAGAAGTTTTCTATTCATTAGTTACTAATAAGTCACGTCCAGAGCATTAAATTGTCCCACTGAAAAAAAAGGATGATTATAAGATGATTAAATGACTCCAGGATGCATATAACTTGTTTATCCAGATCCCTTCTCCATTTCTTCCTCTCTATCCTGTCTTCTCCTATCCCCCATTAGGTGTGGTTTCTCTGTCCCAGGCATTGTGTTCAAGTGACGACTATTCCAACTCTCTGCTGCATCTGGACCTCAGCAAAAACCCTGGGGTTTTGTCTGGAGAGGATGCCACAGTGAGCGACACACATACAAACACATATACACATATACAGTGCCTATAAAAAGTATTCGACTGGAGACTTTGCATCACCTGTACAACTGTTAAGTCCAAAAGTGCAGTTTTTGGGAAATTTGCATAAAATTTGCAAACGTTAAGATGGAAACCTCTCTACTGTTTTACAACTTTCACTGAAGGGGAATTTAATGTGGCAACAGAAAAAGACCTTTTGAAGCCAAAGTGAAAGTAGATTTCTACAAGTGATCAAAATTAATTTTAAATACAAAATACATATCTGCATAGGTATTGACCCTATTCTGTTTTGCAAAACAGCCCAAGCTATCTCAGGTTGTCTGCTTTTTCAAATCCAGTCTATGACATTTGTATTATATGTTTTAGTTGTTCTGGCTTTATGCATGGGATCATTATTTTTTCAGAAAACAAATATTGCCTGAAGTAGCATTTTTTTTTGCAGACTGCATCAAGTTTTCATCTTGGATATTTCTGTTTTTTCATTTTGCTTTCATTTTACATTCCATTCATTTCAATAAGGGTAAAATAAAGGCAGTCTTCCAGGGCCTACTGAAAAAATATGCCCACAGCATGATGCTGCCACCATGATGTTTCACACTGAGGATGCTAGATTATGTTTATGATGATATGATGGATAAAAATCTTTAATCTGACCAGACCACAGGACTCTCTCTCAGCAGACTTCACACGTGCCCTCTGCCAAATTGTATCTGAGATGTTGTGTTTTTTTGAGAAATTTCTCTTTTCTTTTCAAATGGGTTGAATACTTTTTATAAGCACTGTATACATTTCTATATTTATTGTACATGTGTTGTTTAAATTTCTCATATTCATTCTCTAAAAGACTTTCTTTCTTCCCATGCAGAACCTGTACCTGTTCCTGGCCCAGCCCAACTGCCTGGTCCATTTGGACCTGTCTGGGACAGACTGCACCGTGGACTCGGTTCGTACTCACTGTCTCTGTTACAGTCACTATCCACCCATTGCTGTCTGATCTCATCTCTAGGATGGGATTCAGGCCAAGAAACAGAAAGGGATAGCGTCCTGAATATGAATTGCCCACCACACAAAAACAATGTTTGCTCAGTTCACTCACAGTCTTTCTTAGAGCTCCTCTGTGCATAATGCTTTGAATGATTTTAAAAGCTCTTAGAAGGCACCGCAATAGAAATGTATATATGAATTATACAAACGATGCATTCTATGACTAGCGTACAGGAGCCTTTTGTTTCATGCGTTTGTTCATGTCTTTGTCATTTCACAGAGATGACTTTGTGTTGTTACTGCGTCTAAATTTAGAATGTCTGCCAGTGTGACAAAACGGTGTCTTACCGCATTAGCAGATACGCTAACAGCTGAAGGGATGACGGCAGTTTCTCTCTGAAAGAGTTCAGTGACCACGCTTGAATGTGTCTGCCCCTGCCGGTTACTGCTGAGATGGCAGTTTTCGCTGGGTCACTGTGACTATACAAGACTCAGTGGAAAAATGTTTAAAGTTACAACTGTACTCAAGATGTTTTTAGTGTCTGTCTCCCTCGGGAAGATATAGAGGTTTGTGAAAAGCGCTGGCTGAACAGGAGGTCACATTTATTGTTTATGTCCAGTCGCTGCTGCTTTGTCAGTGCTGTATTCCTGCTGACAGGATAATGTGCACTAAGGACGCAAGGTTGGATGGAACGGTCATAAATGCTCTGCTCGTGGGAGGTCAGAGGTCAGAGTATGTTAGACATCTACTATAAGCTCTGCCCTTACTCAATGACGCCTCAGCAGGGCGGGTACCTGCTGACATGGACAGTGGTGTCTGAACTTCACACTCCCTTTATTTCCACGATGCCTCGTTATATTACAGACCAAGCATATTATCTACTCTGCAGGTCTTAGAACAACACTTTCATCTATTTGATTTAATGCCATTACTGATTCAGCACTGTCTTCCACCCAGTGGTAGAATGTAACTTAGGAACAAAGTTACTGTGCACATGTTCACTTTTGAGGTACTTGTATTTTACTTGAATACTTTTTACCATTTTATGCTACTTTATACTTGTATTTCACTACTTTTTTGTGATTGTTTATCCTGAAAATATTTTTTCATAGAAAACTGTTCTCTAAAGCATGATACACTGTTCAGTGAAAAAAGTCATTTTAGTCTGGAATGAAGTCTCCTTCAGAGTGAACAGTAAAACGGTAGACACAGGCTCATTTCAACGACAGTGTCAAACAGTATCACTAGATTACACATATGCATCATTCCCTGTGAGTCCTTTTGTGCATGTAAAGGCTATTTTAATCCAGTACGGGATGTTGGACTCAACAATGAAAACTGTAATATTAAGACTAAATCATAGAATGTGAACATATTGTATATCGATTTGTGAAAAATATAAATAGTTTAAAAAAGAGGGTTTCATTTCATTACTATTCTGTATAACGAGTGCATTCACTTTTGCTAAGTTTTTTAGTGTTGTATGACTGTTTTTACTTCGGTAAAGGATGTGAACTCTTCCACCCTTGGTTTTTCCTTACCACAATGCCTTGCACTTTACTGTACCTGCATTTGCTTTCTTTCCTTGCTGTACTTCAGTCGAGCAGTTTTAAACCCATAGGAGGAGGCAGCATGTCAAGCAGGTATCTGTTTCAGGAAGGAATAGTCCACCCTGTGAAACTCATCCTCCTCCTTCCTTGTAAATGTGGGCCATGAATTTTGTATTAAATTATGTGCATGAATGGAAGTCATTGCACCTATTCTGCTTTATTTGCAAGTTCTAAAACTTTGTCTCCCCCTATTTCTGTTTGAAACTCCCATTTAGACTCTCTGTGATTGCTGCTTCATGTCCTGTCCTGTTTTGCTAATTGTCATTTATCCTTTAGAGAGGAACTGTCTGAGGGAGAATCTGTCTTTTTTAGTGTTGGCCTGTAGGTTTGAATTATTAATAAGTTCCCGTTTTAATCTGCGTTGATGTACAGACAACGGTCGATCAGTCACTTTGCGTGATGGATCGCGCTGCCAGGGAAAAATGGATTTGCCCGATAGTTTAACCTCTCGCAAGCGCTGAGATGCTGCTTAAAGTCTTACAAGAAATCGGGTTTTTGATGCCGATCATATTTGCCTAGAGCTCTCTCCTGTCCAACAAACACGCATATATCATCTTTATTTCAAGATTAATTGGGTCATAGATTCCTGTACATTCATTATGGTACTTTTCAGAGCCCCGTAGTTTGAAAGTGAGCCATATCTTCACAAGATGAGAGCTTGATTGGATATGCACTTTGATGGATGGTAGATGAATGGCTGTATTGCTGCATGATGTTGGGAAACTGTAGGTGACACAGCATACTTAATTTCCTGCACAGGTTTTGAGTGACTTTTTCTTCCATATTTAATGTGAAACTTGACATTTGATGGATATTCCATATAACGAATTGAAGAATCTAAGTAATTTTTCCCTGGTATGGTTTCAGCCTGACTTTGATTCAGTGTAATGCAATGACTCTTCTTATTGCCCATTTGGTCCTGCGATGGTGAATTAGTGGACTTTCGCAGACAGATGAGCACTTTCCGTACACACTTTGAAAGATTGGTAGGAACACAGTGTTTGCTATAATTCCTTCAGCTACTGGAAGTAGAGGGCATAAACCTTGAAATGGACAAGAACTAAAAATGAAGAAATGAAAAATGAAGTCATTGTTATTTTCAAACATACATAACATTTTTCCTAAATATATGAAAATGTCTTGCTTTTTGTTTTCATTGCCACCCATTAAGAAAATGATTTTGAAAATTTGCAAAAATTACAACAACTTTTAAATATTTAAATTCCTCCGTAGATGGCAATGTTTGTTGGTCTGTCTGTCTTTTCCTCTCATGTTGCCAGAAGGTAGATATTTGTGGTTTTCATTGAATCGTCTCAACAACTTTATTGGATATCTTACCATGAAATTTTGTTCACACATGCATGATCCCCTCAGGATGGAGAGTATCACTTCTTGTGATACCTTTTCCTGTGCTTTTTCCTAAAGTACCATCATTAGGTCAGTTTGTGCAATACTTTGTTTTATGATCAAATGTCTATAAAACATAAGGTAATCAATCAATGTTAGCTGTACTTTGTGTTAAAGTTTAGCATGCTAACATGCTACACAAAGATGACCACAGTAACACATTACAGTTGTTAGCACGAGGACATTACTGTGCCAAAGTACTGCCTCACAGAGCAGGGAGCATGGTCATAGACTCTTGTTTTGAACATAGCAATTCATTTAAGCATTTAGCATTAAGCATTTCTGTGAGTTTAAAGCAGTTTAAAAATATTATCAGTAAAAATATTGTGTGGCGATGTGAAGCCTAACTTGGCATTTAAACATATACTGTTGATAGAGGTCTGGAGATCATTGACTGTTCTCTGAATTGCATACTAAACACTGATTTTCTGTAAAGGTTCACAAGCTATATAAAATGGAGATAAAGTACACTACATGTTACTTTCCTCTAGTGTGTACACCTAATACCAAAGTGTAGGCACCAAGTGCATGACTACTTGAACCAAATCCTCCTGTTTCCCACTAAAACTGAGAGTCTCAGACAAAAGAACATTTTAGGGTTAGGTGTCCTGCTCAATTTCACACAGTAATAAGTTAGCATCTTGTCTGGTATTTGCAGCACATTATTGACTAACTAATTATTAATTAAGTCGTTACAACAGGTATGTGTTTTTGTTTTCATCTCAGTGAATATCTGTCATTCGCCTGATTTCATATCCCTCGGCAGTCACACATTGTGGATGCTCAATACACTTACGCATGGTTGTATAAACTTAATAACAAATGTCGTATTATCTTGTACAAACCCTAACCATATGGCATAAAAAGAAAGGATCAAATAAATCCTAAAACAAATTGCAGTTCTGATCGTCCTGACTTGACCATCTCATTTTGTTCTGGTTCATTTTCACACTCACCAATCTGCAGTCAGGCTTCCAGGGAATTCTGTTTTTAATGCTCTCTATAATGCTGGCATGATATGTCCAGGGACTTTTTTTATTGAAGAGACTTCAGCCAAGAAAGGAATACACTAGCCTATTTTTTTTAGTGTGTTCAGATTGCATTTGTGTCAGCTTTAATCTTTGTTATAACCATTTGTGGAGCATTCAAGAGCCAAAATAACTATTATACAACACAATCACATTCGCTGTAGTGTATATAACACAATCTCATTTGTCTCTCTGTTTTTCTGCCAGTTGTTTGGGGCCTTGCTGCGAGGCTGCTGCGCTGACCTCTCCTACCTGAACCTGTCCAAGAACTCCTTCTCTCACAGGTGGGCGTTAACTTTGAGTGTAAATCCCTGTTAAGGCTTTTTTTTTTTAATGTGAAAAAAAAACCCCACATTTGTTTTCGTCTTCTGACTCAGCCAAACAGCTCTGGAGGAATTCCCGTCAGGAGGCGCTGAGCAAAGCGAACATCATCATTTATTTTCTGCTGTAGATTAGTGTTTAGCCCTGGACCTCGCTGATGGCATTAGCGTGCATGTGCGGATCACACACCTCATTTGTTCTGGTTTACTGCATACAATATGTGTGTGTATGTCTGTCTGTGAATGTGTGTGTGTGTGTGTGTGTGTGTGTGTGTGTGTGTGTGTGTGCGCGCAAAATGTGTTCCCGTTTTGCTTTAATGTACACATGTCTCTGTTTGCTAACAAGTTTCCCCATCTGTCAAGCACTTGCTTGTGTGCCCCCAAGTCTTTTTTTTTTTACTCCTACAATATGTACAAATGTGTGTCTGTGAGTGTATGTGTGTGTCTGTGTTTACCTAGCTAGCAGGCAGAAGCGGCTCCGGCTCTCATCATGTCATGTCCCACAGGAGCCCAGGAGCTTCCCTGCTCAGCATATTACATTACAGAATTACAGAGAAAGAAGTTGGTGAAAAATGAGACTAATTTTAGATGGGAATTATTGTTCCAATCCCCAGGCTCCCACGCCTGCATTTTTTTTCTCTCACTCTGTCTGTTTCTTTCTATCTACTGTATCTGTCAGGCTGCACCTCTTGTTCACCTTTCTTCCTTCATTCGTTATTTTTATGATCAGAATTTTTGCTCCTGCTGGAGCTCTTGAACGCACAACTCTCTAATTTCTAATGGTCCATCCATCTTCTCTGTCTGGTTTATATCTTTCCCTTTCCGTGGCTGTTTTCTCCTGTCTTATCCCTCTCTTCTTGTTTACTGCCTCCTTCAATCTATCGTCATCTTTACTTCCTTTCCTCTCCTCTTTCCCTCCTCCTCATTCTCTGCTTATACTTCCATCTCCTCTTCCTCACTCCGTATCCCACCCTCCCACACCCCCCTTCTGTCTCCCTCCCTCTGTTCATCGCTCACCTTACCTCCTGCTGGTCTCGGTGGGCCTTCTGGTATTAAATGCACGCTGGCTCAGTGCTGCCGGACAGACAGCTGCGGTGTTGTGGTGACAACACAGAGCCACAAAGCTGAACCACGCTGATAAGAACCTCCCGGCTGCCGCTCATGAATATGGAGCGTACTGCCTCAGACACCTTCTTCACCTATCACACACACACATCGGTGGTATACAGGCACAGATGTGGCGCTTTCGAGAAACAATGAGCGTCCATGTAGATACTGTTACGCACGTACATAGTGTGGTAACAAGTTGCTGATACAGCTCTCTGGAGAGTGTTTTGTGAGACAGACAGTGACACAGTATCTGCTATGCGACAGAAGCCATTCTGTATCTGCAGAGTCCTGACAGGCTGTATGCTAATCATTGCAAATGGGTCAAAGAAGAGCTGGTGTTCTATGCACTGGGAGGTTATCACAATAGCAATGACAGGGGCTTGTAATACAGCTGCTGAGTTTTCCCTTACTACCATCCTAATGTCTTCATCTTTGCCTTTTTTCTTCTTTTTTTCCCCTCCAACCATTGCTCACTCCCTTATGACTTTTTCCATTTTTTACCCATCATAACTTAATTTTCTCCTACTTTCCCCCTTCTTTATCTCAAATTTTCTTTTATTCCTTTCTTCTGGCTACATGCAGTATTATCTTTTAACCAATTTAACATGGTTTTATCCTTGTGGGGTGAATGTCAGAGCATTATTAAAGAATGTGACTTTGTCAACCATATATTTAGCATCACTGAGAAAAATTGATATACTATAGTTCAAGGAATAGAATGATTTTTTTTTTCTTTTGGCCCTCTGTGCGTGTGTGCTTATGCAGGACTATAACACCCACCAGACTGTGGTTGGTATTATTGTCAAGTAACAAGCCAACTCTGTAAGTGCTAAATCAAATTCTGATGATCTTATTTTACCAGTGCAATCATAACAATCAGTGTAAAGCACTGGGTCATGTCACATGGCCCAGCGCACATGACTCATGTGCACAAGGACAATAAGGGCTCATACCCACAGTGCAATATGCACAAAGGAATTTGGTGAAGCAGAAAAGAAATTGCAGGGCCAGTGATTATTCATTATATTCTCTGCCAGTCACATTACTGCTCTCATATCCATTAAACAGCTGTGCCAAACACATGGGCACATAACAAAGTTGGCTCAGTAATCAGAGGGCAGAGCAGTTTTTCAGATGTTCTGAACGTTCACAGATACTACCAATATGCTTCTAAAGACAGGTGATATGTTGTTTTAGGCTAAATTTGCAAGTGGAGATATTTTGTCAATGTGTGAACATGAAAGACGTCAAGTTTTATTTTAAAAGAGAATTATATGAAGCCTTAGCTGAAATTAACTATTTCTGTTGCAAATAAATAAAACAGAGCAATCAAAATTAGTACAATTGCAAAGGGCAACATTCTGAGAAAAAAATTTATGTGTGCTCACAGCTGATGAAATTTGTACCTGAAATATTTAAGATTTAAATAACTTTGCATGGGATTAAGTTGAAGCATATTGTTATAGGAGTTGAAGTGTCAGTTGAAGTGACGGTTAATTGTAAGGTGTTGACGTGTCCGTTAAGTTGAAACACCGAAAGCAGTCCAAGTGTCAGTGAAAGTTGAAATGTGAGCACAAAAAGGAGTTGATGCAGTGGGTCAAGCTTCCATTGAAGTGTAAGGACACAAAGCAAGTGAGGGGTCAGTTAAAATAAAATTGAAATGATTTGAAACATCCATTGAAGAGAAAGAACTTAAATGATTTGAAGCATGCATTTGAAATTTAGATGGAAAGCATAGTAGTCCTAATTGGCACGCTAACATGATAGATAAGATGGTGAAGGAAAAGTTTTGCATTTGTTATTGTGAGCTGTCATTGCTGTAGAGTGTTGTCTTTCTCTATTACTCCATTATGTTTTGAAAGAATGATTCAGACAACCACATCTGATTGAATAGCAAAAGAAAATAAGAACAATCAAAGTGAAATTAAGAAAACATGCAAAAATTGTGGCATGTCAAAACAGACAACACATAGCTGTAGTTAATAACATTAATTACTGCATTTCATCTATAGAACCGAGCACTCATTAACAAAATGAATTCAGATCCGTTCAGAAGAACATATCATTGTTCTCTCTCTTTTTCACTGTTGAGAGATTTACTGGCAAGAGTGATGAATGCGTCGTAGTTTATGAAGAACTGAAATGATGACCGTTGTGTTAACCGTGCTATTCAAAGTGCCTTATTACTGAAACAATACTCCTTATCCTTATCAGTATGAGAGTGGAAAAAATACAGGCTTCGTGCTGCACAAGTAAACAACATATAAGCTTCTTGAAAGGAGGTAGCAGGTAATCTTTTCCTGAAAAACAAGCCTCATGTTTCTGGATGATGAATTCATCCTCCCTGTCTCTCGCTCTCTCTTCCTCTTTCTCTCCCTTTTTCTTGCTCTCTCTCACTCCTCCCCTGCCTCTCATCACTTTCTCGTGCTGTCTCCAGACCCCCTCCTCATCCTCCCCTGTGGTGAATTATTTGTGCAGCGCGGGCTGAAATGGCAGATTGGCTGCTTTGACAAGTTCTAAACACAGATCTGAGCCAGCGTACTACATCCATCCGGTGAATATAGAAGATAGTCCCCTTATGTATTATGACTCAGAGGAATGTTGTACATACACACAGACACATTCTCTGTCCTTCCTCTGATGACAGGCTAATGTACTGTATATGCCAAGCAGATGGTTGGATAATTGGTCAGTGTTACCTTTTTAACTGGTGGCAGTAATTAATGCCAACTTCACCTTTTCACAGTGTCTGCTTGATATAATACTGACCTAAATGTCACAGCTGGCATCTGTCTGCTTTTGCCTCCTTTCTCTCTCGCTCATTGTTGGTCCATTCGTCTCTTGTCACTTTCTATCAGCATATCAAGTCCCTCTGTCATCCTCTGTCTCGTCTCTATCAGTCTGTTATCTGTTCTGGTCTTTCCCTTACCTCCTTTCATTTTCTGCCCTTTCTAACTGCCTGATTGGGATCCATCTTTAAGGCTCACCCTCTGTCCTGTTCACTTTCAAATCTGTCTTTTCTTTTCTTTGCTGTTCTTTTCCAGGAAAGCGAGAGACTCTCTGCCAACTTTCCGCCAGTTCTTCAGCTCAGCATTCAGCCTGACCCATGTCAGCCTGGCCTCAATGAAAGTCCCTCCTGATTCACTGAGGTGAGTCACTGTCACAGGCAAGGATTTAAAGAGACCTTTGAAGCTCTGAACTTCCTTAACCATGTTTAAGATGCATATCACTTGTAAAGTCTGAACTGCAAACAGATGAAAAAGGAGCAGCTGTTCATTTCCCTATAACCTCGTTCAGTTTGACCCCTTTCGCATGTGTCATTATTTATACGTATCTAGGCTGATCAGATTATAATTGGATACAGTGGGGGGAAAAAAATAAGATTAATATGTAAATGCTCTCAAGCTGTAACGAAGATGTGATTCCACCAAACGACCTTGGGAGGGTGATAACAGGAGCATATGGCCATTATGCTTACAAAATCCATCTCTTTAATTCAGATATAAATAAGTAAGTGCAAAATAAACAAATCAATCCATGAAGCACATCAAAACAAATTTTCAAAAATGAATTGTAAATGCATTGTTTTAAAGGCCATTTCAGTACCGGGTGCAATTGTAATAAAGGCACTAATAAAGGCATCTGAATCCAAGCAGCATATGATGTCCACATATCCAAGTTTAAAGCATCTAGCAATATGGAATAAATGAGGAAGTACATACACTATGTTGTCAGTGAGATTTACACTCAGAGATTGGTTGAGATGGCAATATATTACATAATGTACAGTTCAATGAGGTTTATACATTTAAAACTTGGTATTGGATCAGTATTCAGTAGTGACAAAAGCCCTAATTTAAAGTCGGAGATTGGGGAACAAAAAGTTAGACCAGTACACTCCTTTTGACAATGGTAAACTATAATTCCGATACTAAAAAAGTTGTGCTGCTGTGGTAAACATTAATAGAAAAAATGTGATCATTTGATAATGCTTCTTGACATAAAGTCAATTGAAAACAGTACAAAGACAATATATTTAATGTTTGACCTCATCAACTTCATTGGTTTTTGTAAACATCTGCTCATTCTGAAGTTGATGGCAGCAACATGTTTCAAACAAGTTGAGACAGGAGCAACAAAAGGCTGGAAGTTGTGGACTGATCCAAAAACACCTGTTTGGATCATTCCACAGGTAAACAGGTTCGTTGGCAAGGTGATAGTATCATGATTGGGTGTGAAAGGTTCATCCTTGAAAGGCTCAGTGATTCACAAGCAAGGATGGAGAGAGGTTCAACACTTTGTCAAACACATGATTGGATAAAGGAGATTACTACACGGACTCAGGAACACTTCGTAAAACCGTTGTCAGTAAACACAGTTTGTTTGCAAATGATGGCATTCTGTTTTTATTTATGATTTAAACAGCGTCACAATTGGGGTTGTAGTATAATCAGTGGATGATACCCCAGCACCTACTCATTTGGTTACCAAATTTTCTGTTTGTGTTTGTATTTAACACTGCCTTACTCGTAGTGTTCCTGCTGTGGTTATGTCATGAATATTCCACTGACAGTGATTAGCTTTGACTAGTGCATCACCACCTGTGACAGCCAACTGGCAAACAAACAATTCCCTTTCATTCAGAAAACCTCTGGACAGGATGCACATACTGAGTTGGCAAAATAAACGGCAATGAAAGCCAAGGGGATGTACTAATATACACAACAAACAGTGTAATTTTATATTAATATTATGTGAGAAAGATACAATAAACTCACTATTGAGGAAGCATAAACAGAAAATGTGTTACTCCATGACAAATTAATAACAACTCAGTCAGTGGAAATCAGTAGGTATTGATATGCATTTTACTAGATACAATCAAAGTCCCAATTGGAATATTATAGGAATGTAGGGCTTGAAATCCCTAAACAAGTGAATGTATTACTTCAAAACAATCTTTTATGAATTGCTACAATACATCTCCCAGCATTTCAATAATGAATTTGATGCAGAGTAGGAGTAAATGAAAACCATAAAATAATCCTATTCAGAAATGAAATACTGTAAATGAGCCAATATGGAGGTGTAGAGTAGAAGACATGTTTCCTTATATTTAATGCTGAAGCCAGTGTTTCTTCTCTGATTACTGTCCAGCAGCTGTATAAATGTAGAGACTGATGGTGAACTGAAACCTTTCAGATTTTAAATAATGTTTATGATAGAAATAGTTGGCGTGACTCATGTAGCCCATTATTTCTAGCTCTCCACCTCTTTCAATGTGATGCCTCCTCTCTGTGTCAACAACCATTTGCGCTGCTCACAATGTTTAGTCAAACCTGAAGCCTAAGTGTGCTAAAAGATGAATTCCCGCTGGGGCCACTCATGCTAAAAATGTGTCCACTCATGATGCTGTGAGGTGCTTTAGTTTAAAACACTGTTTAAATGACACAAAAGGCCTTTAGATTTTACAGTCAATCTTTTAGCAAAGAGCTAAAGAGGAGATTCTTAAAATATAAGAATTCACATGCATTATTCCAGTGTTCCCTGGCCTCTACTCAATGCATAGCTAATGCACAGTGGCCTTGAGAGGACAGTGGTAAATTCCACCTTCAGTACAAGCACATACGGGTGTTATTTTTTATTGTGTCAGGCTTGAATACTAAAATAGCTTACAGAGTGTTGTTTGCATCCAAGCCATCAGTGAGATTTGATCATCAAGGCTTGCATTAGATTTCAAACGCTTTTCCTCAACAGTGGAGCCATTTTCTACCGTGTTAGTAGACTGGCCTTCAATCAGAGGACACAGATAGATTGAAGCCCCCGTACTGGCTGGTGTCCACTGTGCTGACGTGTCCTCGTGCAGGACTCTGTATCCTTACCAGCTTCAGGATATCTGTAGCTAAACCAGCTCAGAGAGTAGCCAAGAAAAAAGCATCTCCCTTCAGGAATAAATGGAATACTGCTACATTACAGTTTCTCTGTTAGATGTGTAGCCTGCTGCTAGCTTCTCATAGCCAAAAAAAAAAAACAATCAGTAGCAGAGTAAACAAAGCAAACTGCCAATTGAGATGATTGTGTGCTGCATGATGGATCTCAGCCAAAATGGACGGAGCGGCCTCCCCACTTTGCACTTCTCCTCATTACCTCCTCATGGTGCATAACTCTTAAATGTTTGTTCAGTGCACAAGAACAACCTCCAGCAGAGCCTTGATGTGCAAATGCAGTTTTCTTTCTGCATCCAGCTGGGCTTGTGTGCATGTGCGTGCATGAGCAACAGTTGGCCACTTCTCCTGAATAAATGTAGAAGGTTTTTAAGGTGATTTCTCATGGGGTGTTAGTGAGCTATGAATCTTCTTTTTAAGCTACTTTTCTCTAAATCCTTTAAGATGGCTCTAAAACTTTTAGGTGTGTGGAGGAGAACGTGGGGCAGGATGGGGTGGTGGCGGGGAGGGGTCGGATCATCTGTTCAGGTTGTTAGAACTGGAAAAAGAAGCAATTGGATTTATGTGGGACTGATCTTTCTTTGTCTCTTTCTTCACCATTTCATTTTCGCCTTGCCATTGTCCATTCATTGCCCTTTGTTTCTTTCTCATTTCTTCTTATCGACCTATCATTCTCTTCACTTCTCTTTCCTTATCTGCTTTTCCACTAATCCCCCCCCCCTTTCTATTCTGTCTCTCGTTTCCCATCCAACCCTGCCTGTGTTTTCCTTCAGGGCTCTGTTCCTAGGTCTGTCCAATAACCCTCATATCACTGATTTACACCTGGACATCAGCAGCTGTGAGGTACGCTCTGTCAGTCTGTGCAGCTCTAGGTATATTCACTCATCCTAACCGTAGATTAATGCTCATGGCTTTCCCATTATGTCCCACTCCTCTCTGTCTTCCTCCCACAGTTGAGGTCAGCAGGTGCCGGGGTGATTCAGGAGCTATTTCCTCGAGTTTCATGTGTGGGGACTTTAGACATCTCCGATAATGGTAAGAGACATGCCCGCACACCCATAAGGGGGAGACTGAGATGGTCAGTTTATGCTTTCAGATTAGGACACAGTTAACATCAAGGTTATCTTGGCCATCAAGGTTATCTTGGAGTTCAGACTTAGCATTTTTAACAGAAAGCCTAACATACAAACAGGAGGTGTGGGTTTGGAAAGAGGTGTGCCTTTCAGAGGCAGTGGGGGTTGAAAATGTAGTTGTATTTTGAGAATTATAGGATACAGGCTACAAGTCAGAATTTCTTGGCCTTTTTAAAATCTCTTTGAGTACCCCAACTTTAAGTTAATAGGTAAAATGTTTGTAAAAACTCAACAAGAATTCAGTCACAGACACTCAAGTATGCCGAGGAATTGATTATTTATGGCAATCATTCATACAGTTAGATTTGTCAGAGAAGGCTCCACTCTTTGAGGAAGCTCGGAAGAATTCGAGCGGCAATAAGTAATCTGCTGGGAGAACTAATCCCCCTTAGTAAACATACATGAACATTAAAGCTTAGTTAAATCAACAATACCAAAAGCTAATCACACAAGGAGGAAGTTTGTGGTGGTGGAGGGAGCAGCAAGCAGCCTTAACATTAGTATATCAGCTGAGGAATAGTGAGAACTGTCTGTACAGCTGCAAGAATATGATAGGATGTTACCAGTCAGCTTGTGACCAAGCAACCGATGAACAAGCAAGTGATCACCTAATGTAAGTCCGACTTGACGTGTGCTGTCTCTATGGTGAATCCGAATGTACAGTATCATTCATGACTCAGAAGAGGAAGAATTCTACAGAAGCACTCTTCACCTTGAAGCTGCTCTTTGCAGACATTCATTGTACCCTCAATCTCTGAAGTACATTCTCTCACACTGCAAATTATAAAACTAAATGCATATCTTGGTATTTATTCCTAACAGAGTACTCTTTTTAACATGTGTACTTCTAAACACTTCCCAGTGGCAAAAACAGCAAATGGGATGACCTGCCATAATTAATTAAATACTGCTCTCAAGTGATTTTATTAATTTAAAACAAGCAGTAGTTGTAGAGTAAACATTAATTTGTGTCCTTCAACAAAGTTTCTGCTGTGGCGTGTCAGAGTTTCTTGTCACTGACGCAAGAATAAACTCATTTTTCATTAGTGGCAGGTAAGCTTATTTAATCAGAGATATTTTTGCTCTCTGAATGAGGCATTTCAGTCTTTGTGGCTGAAATATCTTGCCATGGTAACTACTTCCCCTTGGCAGCATCCTCCATCCTTGAGCTTTTGAAAATGTGAGTGGGTGCAAGTGGGGAGGAGGGGGTTAATTGAGAGTATTTTAGAATCTCAGTGGGCAGTGAGAATCTGTTCCAAAACAGACCATGAGACAAAAACTGAAGCTCTGGAAGCCGGAAATATTCGCACCTGGCAGAGTAAATGATGAGTAACTGGTATGTGGCCAGAATTTTTGTTGTAAAAAAATTACTCTTTCAGTTTAATGTTTCTATCGTTAATGTTTTTACTTAATATCTGTCCTTAACTCTCTCAGTACTTCCAAGGATGTACAGTAATTAAACGTAGAATGTGGTTTTGCTGCCGCTGCACTTGTACTCCAGTGATGTGTGTGTTGTGTCGTGCGCAGGTTTGGATGCTGACTTGCTGGCTGTCATCCCAGCGTTCTCCAGGCATCCCTCCCTCAAACACCTGATGCTGGGGAAGAACTTCAACATCAAGGGCAGGTACGGACCACGCGGGGAACCAGCAGTACAGATGGTGGTGAAGATGATACTGATGATGAATGTTTTCACCTTCTCTCTGCCTCCTCAGGGTGCTCGATGAAATTCTGCAGAAACTGGTTCATTTGGTGCAAGAGGAAGAGTGTGTGAGTTGGATTATGTAACATATTGTGCATACACACACACACACACACACAAATCTTCCGTTGCGTTCTGCACAGATGCACGCCTACACACACCTCACAGATTTGTAGTCTCACTCACACACACACACACACAGATACTGTGCATGCACGAACACACGCTTGAAACCGTCAGCGTTGAAATTCTTCCGTCCTCATTCATGTGCATTTAAGCGCAGTCTCCCACCTGCTACACACACAAGGTGCAAACATGCACACTAACCATGTTGTCTGTGGGCTCCAAGAATGATTCATTTGGTCTCAGCTTATTTGCAAGGCTCCCGGGGCTCTCTCTGCTCTCCGCTCTGCAAATCCAGCATGACAAGTAGCTTACTCAATTATTTACCACTGTTGATGGTGATAGCTCACAACTATGCTCTTGCACTGAGTACGATCTGATGCATGTGCGCAAGCCCACTAACAGCGGCACAGACGGGTGTAAATACGCCAGTTCAAAGGAAGTACACAGAGTTTGTCAGATTGGCCTTTTAGTAAACTCACTCAGCAAGCCATGACAACACAAACATCAGAATCATCTGTGTGTGTCCCCTGCACAGCTTTGGTCCACTGCCCCATGCTAACGCTTCAGTAGATGAGTCACAGAAGGCTGTGAGCATCAAAAGTGAGAAAATGAAAACAAACCAGCCGACGGTTCACTTAGCTTAGCAAAAAGACTGGAATCAGAGGGAAACGGCCGGTCTGGCTGTGTCCAAAGGTAACAAAACCCACCAACCAGCAACTCTGAAGCTCGCTAATTGACATGCTGTATCTTCTTGAAGCTGTACAAAAATACCAAAGAGTAAAAACAAGTTGCAGTTTCTCCTTGTTTCCTGTCTTTATTCTAACCTAAGCTAACCAGCTGCTGGCTCCAGCTTCATATTTAGCCAACAGATATGAGAGTGGTTTGGCGCTTGCCTAGAAAGTGAATAAGAGTGTTTTGCAAAATGTCAAACTATTGTTTTAAAGCTTGGTTATTGTCATCTATGATACTTTCAGAGATTAAAAAATCCTAACCTTCTTTTTTATTTCACTTCTCTGAAAAGTAGTTTTCAGTTTCAGTTTTCAGTATTTGGCTTAAACTCACTTTAACACTTAAATGATTCGCCATTGTGCTAAAAAGCTATAATATGTTCCTCTGAAGTAGATGAGGTCCTAATGCAAAAATCACTGCTCAGAAAGTTCTTCGGATAAAAGAAAATGGACAAAACATTGGGAAGAAATGCAAATAAGCAGTTGATTATTATGCAATAGGTATCTCTAAGTAAGTACAAAGTACAATAAATGATTCAGCTACAGAGGATTTGAGCTGAACATGTTTTTTCAAAATCTGATTTTTATGCAGGTTCTTGTAAAGGTATTGTATTGTTTTTCTTAAAACACTGATAAATGTTCAGATATTTTGAAAGTAAAAGTTAAAAAATAATGAGCCACACCTATAATCTACCTGGAATACATGTATGATTTTGTTACTTGTATGTATCTGTGTCTCCTAAAAACCTCCAGTCCCTCAACAGAGAAGTTACTACTCACATTTATTTCACCCATTAAAAGTTCTCATTTTTCTCTCCTCCTGCCCCCTGCAGGCCCTGCAGTCCCTCTCTCTGGCTGACTCGAGGCTTCGCCAGCGGGGCACCGTGCTGGTCAACGCTCTGGGCTCCAATGCCTGCCTGAGGAAGGTAGACCTGAGCGGCAACCTCCTGGAGGACTCCGGAGCCAAGATGCTCAGCAAAGCCCTGCAGATCAACACAACACTCAGGTGTGTGTGTGTGTGTGTGTGTGTGTGTGTGTGTGCTTTAAATAAGCACTCTGATGGAAGCAAAGGAGGATTTTCCTTGTAGATCCGAGCACACTGTTATAGAGGAGGATAGCAGGAGCAAGACAATGAAAGGAGGTGTGAGAGGACAGATGAAAGAATAGGGTCAGAGAGAAAATTAATATGTTTGGTATGGTTTGTGGAGAGGATATCTTGAGGTTGCTGAGAGGCAGAACAGTGAGTTCAATGCAGCGCTTCAAAGTGAACCATGTAGGAGATAAGAATGTAAGACTGAGGGGTTGGAGGGATAGCAAGATGTATCTGTGATGGTGAAGGGAGAGAAGAGAGGGGAAATGGCCTTCAGGCAAACAATGTAAGAGCAGAAGAGACTGAGTGAAGACGTGTGTGTGTGTGTGTTTGGAGGTGTGTTGTAGGTGGAGGAAAGAAGGGAGTAGATGGAAACTCCTAAGATGTGCAGAAAGAATGAGGGAAAAGAGGACAGAAGCGAGACAGGGGGGTAGGATGCAAGTATTAGGATGGGGAAACGGTTGGATGTGGACAAGAGAGGGAGAAAGTTCTGAAGGGATGGGAGAGGGAGACCACCTAAGGAGTGAAATTTGGGTTTAGCTGATTGAATTTCTAGGGCAGAGCGATCCAGGGGAAGGAGAGGAGGAGGAGGAGGATGGATGAAAGGAAAGTGGGGCTGAAAATGACTGATATATTAAAGACAGGAGTTAGGCAGTGTGGAGTGTAGGAGGAGAACATGCACTGTGAAATAACAGACGCTCATTAGTTGCATGGCAGTTGTTCAGGCATTCCTAATGTTGTGATATGGACACATTCTATGCATGTTGGGGGAAAAAAGAAAGGCCTGACATCTTGCTAATTCTTCTGTGATGTTTTTGTGCAGCTGCATGGTCAGATAAGTGTTGTAATCATGATACTATGCCCCGTGTGTATGTGTGTCTGTGTGTCTGTCTGTTAGGAGCTTTAGAAAGCGACTGATCTTCTTCCTCTTCCTCTCTGTGCCTGTCTTCCCCTATTTCCTGCTGGTTTGATCCCTCTCAGGAGTGTGACGTGGGATCGCAACAACACCACAGCGACAGGCTTCCAAGATGTGGCGAGAGCACTGGAGCAGTAAGACGAACACAACGCACACACCAAAAAAACAAAAACATTGTTTGAAGAGGGGATACACACACAAGATGGATCAGTCACATACACACACCCATATGAAAGGCAGATAACCATCTCTGTACAATGTTTACTATTACACAGTGTTTCATCATTCCTCTGACGTGCTTGCCAGTCAAACTCTTGGTTTTCTCAGTGTGCGTGGGTGTGAAGTTTGTGTTCATGTGTGTATGTGTGTACGTGTGTGTGTGTACAAGGGTGTGTGGGTGCATTTGCATATTAGGGAATTGGTGACAACTGTTATAAGTGCTCTGGGTGTTTCCTGTTTGTTCTTGTTAATATCATAATTCTTCCTGTTTATTATTTCAAGGGTAATATTGTCTTTCTTTCTTCCCTCTCTCTCTTCCTTCTCCTTCCATTCAATAGCAACTTTACCCTTCAGTACATGCCCCTCCCCCTCAGTGATGTCACTCAGGCATACCGCAGCGCCCCAGAGAAGACGGACCTGGCTCTGACCAAGGTGAGAGGAGCTCTGTCCTTTGCTGCATCACGTTGGAAAAAATACAGCTGGTGAATAACAGCATTACCTTACAATTAGGGCCAGAGTGATTCATGGGTTTGATGAATGACTTTCATTTGCATGTGCATTAGAGGCGATGATAAAATGTTGGATGTTTTTATAGATTATTTTATTGCTGTTGTGGAAACTCTGCACGTGGTATGGGAATTTGAACAATTACTTGTCAGAAACTTCCTGTTGCCCTCCGAACATTTGGGTTGCAATATCTAACAAGTGCAATAGAGAAAAGATTTCAAATGCCTTTACATAACTGAACCATTAAGACCTGTCATTGTGGTTTGTGGTTCAGTTTATGTCATGTTCATACTGCCGGCAAATACTTCAGTCTCTTTCAATTTAAAGAAGAGATTTCGAGAAGAGGTACTTTAAATTAAAAGTGATAGATTGATTAAAATAAACTAAGAAAAAAATAAATAAATAAATAAACAGAATGTCTGTGGGTTTCGGACTGTTGGTTAGACAAAAATACGTTTGAAGAAGACATAAACTTTCGTCTTTAGAATAAATTCTTATAATTGTCTTACATTTTATATACCAAACCATTAACCCAGAAAATGCATCAATAATCAGCAGATTAATCAATAATGAATCTAACCATTTTTGAAGCCTTAAACACACTGCAAGACAAATGTTCACTACCAGCTTGTCTCAATGGTTTTGACGCCCAGATCCTGCAGGTTTTGCATAAAGTGGAGGGCAGCTTCATCTCAAGAACTTAGTCTAATCATACAGTAGGTGCTTGGTAATACAGGAGTGTTGACACAAGGGTGTTGGCCCTGGATCCATTTTTGCTGTTTTTGTGACAGCAGCTAGTTAGTCAGTGAACAACAACAGGCAACAAGTGTTAGTCAAGTGTTTTGTCAGTTTGTTGTGTCACTGTTTAGCATATGGTATGTTGTCAAAATTGTCAAGTTTGTCAGTCAAGGATTTTTCAAACCAATGCATCTGTGATTCAGCCTTTTCGTAAATGTTGGGCATCCTGTTACTGAAAGAAGAAAGAAATGACATTGGAAAGTGATGAATCTCTTTTTCCGCTAACTTGATGCTTTTTGCAACCGTTTTGTACAGGTACCGAGATTTAATTGCATTATTTCTTGTGCCAAACATATTAATCACAGCCCCAATTCCAAAAAAGTTCCGACACTTTAGTAAAATAAATAAATAAAAACAGAATGCCATCATGTACAAACAGTCTGTGTCTAGCGACAACAGTTTTATGAAGTGTTCCAGATTCCATGTAGTAATCTCCTTTATACAGCCATGTGTGTGACAAAGTGTTGAACCTTGCTCCATTCTTGCTTGTCAACGACTGAGTCTTTCCAGGATGAACCTTTCATACCCAATCATGATACTATCATCTGTTACCAATGAACCTGTTTACCTGTAGAATGATCCAACTTTTTTAGTATCGGAGTTGTAGTTTACCTTTGTCAATAAGAGTGTACTGATCCAACCTTTTGTCCCTCAATAGCATCTTTGACTTTAATATTCAGTATTGGCAAAAACCCTATCGCCGATACTGCATACTTGTCCAATACTAGGTTTTGAATATATAGAATTCAGAATAAGCAGATATTTTTAAAAATCAATGAAGCTGATGAGGTCAAACATTAAACATATTGTCTTTGTACTGTTTTCAATTAAGAAAAGATTCAGTTCAAGAAGGATAAGCAAATGATATACGCCAATAATGAATAGTGATCCAATTCTAGAGCTCAATTTACCCTCCTTTTATAATATCTCAGCCAATCTGAGTGTAAACCTAATGAATCCTGATGCTAACATACTTTATGTGGTTCTCCATTTATTCTGTAAACCGGAAACTTTGGAATGGGGGCTTTTAATCTCCTCTGTGTCAATGCCTATTTAAATGTTTTGTTTTTTTTTTATCACGTTTGCGCTTCTGTCTGTTTATATAGAGTATCTGTCAATTTGCCTTTGTCTGGCTATGTAATTTGAGACATTCTTTTCATATAGACAATGAAAACATTTACTTTAAGGCCACATTTGCATTAAGCAGTAACCTTTTCTCACGGTGACAGTGACATTTACTGACAGCCAGACAGCTGCCTACGACGAAGACACAAAAGAAACAAAGACTGTGTGCAAACATTAGCTTTTTGGTCGTATTGTCTGTTTTTGCCTGGACTCATATCTTATCTTGCACCTTGGCTTTTTCAAATCCATAAACGAAAATGCATATGGGAAAAGTGGGCTGAGTGGAAGGGACAGATGGCTGTAACTAGATATAAAGATCAGTTATTTCAGATACCGAATGGTGTGGTCATTTCCTCCTTAGTACCGCTGTTAACTAAATGCAATTTGTCACAGGGATTGTAAGCTGCGGCTAACAGAGCAAGTCTGTTTACCTTGCCTGTCAGACTCCATTTCCCTGATGGCTCAGCTGTCAGTCAATCACGCCCAAACATCTCTCCTCCTCAGACGTGTGGAGGCTAAAGGAGAATTTCTGATGCATCTCCAGAAGCATGAAAAAACAATATCAACAGTATATTTGTTCAGTTTAAAATGATGTTTTGACACTGGGTTCTTTGTAAAATCAGAACTGAATGTGCTGTGACACTAGCGCCTCATTTTCTCCTTCTTGTCGAAGAGTGTGTACGTAGTATATGAAGCAGTTATTCAGGTTGGGGCCCTTTTTTGTCTGCACATTGTCTGTGAAGCTCCTTAGTCCTTGAGGAAGCCTTTATTCCACCTTTCTTTACATAAGATGATTAAGCAGTGAACACTCCCACCTGCTGAGTCAAGAAAATAAATCAGAGGCATCCCGTTTATTTCTGGGGATCAAAACTCTCTCTCCAGCCTCCTTATTACCATGCAAATGGACTTGTCTCCTGTCTCCTGCACACTGTGCTTTGTAAACACCTGTCATCTCCACTCCTCTGTCTCTCCTTGTTTGTTTTCATTGTGTGTGTGTGTGTGTGTGTGTCACAGATCCAACGTGCCCTGCTTAGGAACAACCAGACTCAGCGTTTCTCTCAGAAACAGGCTCTCAGGCTGCACCAAGGCCTCGTCACCAGCACTGCAGAACAGGTGTGCACACAATGATGAACAAGTCAAGATTTTTTTTATTTTGATGCATATGTTACTCAATTGTTTTTGTATGATAACGTTCCCTCATGTATCTGTTTGTTGTATATTTGTTGAATGTGTGTAGGTGATGGAGCGCCTCTGTGTGCGGGTGCAGCAGCAGGTGTGTGTCCTGAAAGGCTGCGAGGAAGGAGAGGATGTCCAGACCGCTAGACAAATCCTCAAAGAAGCCCGGGACTCGAGAGCTGTGAGAAGACTGCCTTTATTTTGTGTGTGTGTGTGTGTGTGTGTGTGATAGAGAGATATTTAAATGGTCATGACTCATATAATGCCATAGGATGTCACAAGACTGGAATCTCTAACTTTCATAGATTACCTTGAAGACTATTGATACTTGATAAGATTTTCAGTACCACAGTAACACTGAGGTCATAAAATTGTATTTTTATATTAAAAAATGAATATAACAAGTCTGGAGCATGAGGTATGACTTTAGTTTTCTTGGCTTGTAGCAAAGCACAACAGAATGACTGCAGTAAACATTAAATATCAGCCTTTTTTTTTTTTTCTCGAAACATTTGTTTTTCTCTTTAGATCAGGCCTATAAAAATAATAGCCTTATCTAATTACCTAATTAAATAAAAGAAATTAAGTAAAGCTAACAGTGCTGTGCATTAAGCACAATAGAATCTAAGTAAATTCACTATTGATCATAGTCGAAATATTGAAACTCTGCTTTGTGAGATTCCTCAGGCCTGAGGGGGATCAGCTTAGCTTTGAGAATTACAAATGGCTGTTGGCCCACAGCAGGACAACACACTTATCAACACCAGTTTACAGGGCCATCTTGTTTAATGCTTCAGTGGTGTTGAAATGGGAGCTGTCGCCATCACCAACCTCTTGAAATTCTTTATAGAGGTCAGCGTGCCAGTCCTTCAGGTGCTGTGCTAAATTTGTTGTGTCTTGCTATGGGCTTGCTTTTATCCTTTGGCTTTTCTTGATCCTTTGCCTCAAATGCAAAGTATTTCCAAACGGCACTCCTGCTGTTTTCTTTGTTCATCAAAACCGGTTCCAAAGCACGGCTAGTACTTGTGTATTGATAGTGGGAATTGAAACCTTTAAAATATTAAGAATCAACACGTTGAAAAGTCAATATTTTTGACATCATTATTATTACATTATTTCTATTTTAACAAAACATTACATGACTACTTGTGAAAGGGTTCGCTCATGACAAACCCACAGATCAACTGACTGCAGGTTTTCACAGCTCCATGAACCTTAATAGCATTGTTTTGGTTTTCCAGCCCATGACCTTACTATTCTGCCTGACTCTGGCAGCTCTCATGTTGTTTTAAGCCGTTTAAAACCAACGAATGGCAACAATCACATGGGAGACAGACAATGTTAGCAGCTAGATGGGGACAACATCATGGCGCATTTAGCAGCTGTTGAGACATTCTTTTCTGAGTGGGTGCAAAAACAGAGCTAAAGAAGAGTGAATGTTGGCCATACATTTGCCGGGTGACTACAAAAACAACTCCAAAACAATTTTAATGTTGCTCTGTGTCTGCCAGATAATAGTGTGTAATTAAGTTAACCATATGAACTTAATAGTGAGTGTTGTTGTTGCCCTCGAGTGGTCAAGATCTTTTCATTGAGGCATCATTTATAAATAGTGAAGAAGTTCTAATTACTGACTTAATAATGGTTAATTGATCACAATAAACAAAATTAATATATTAATAATTTATGAATATTCAGTTATATGCAATTAGAACAATTTTAGGTCACAGGCTATAAAACATCTGTCATGAATAAATTCATTAGAGAAATAAGCCATCAGGTCAGCCATCAACCAACATCCCAAAATCACCACTGATTCTCATGAGTATATCCAGAAGGCAGGGTGGGATGAGTGGGAAATAATAAAATCAATGACAACCGCGGAAATTACAAACCCATGTGGTGTAGGTTGCTATGGTAACACAGACACAGCACACTCTAATCTAAAGGTACTGAAAAAGAGAAAGCGCATAGCTAAAAACTGTATGTTAGACCAGTATGAGCCCTCAACAACCAGAACAGAAAACACTATAGAGCAACTTCACCAAGTTGAACCCAACAGGAAGCCAAATGAAAAGTCTGTTTATGCTGAACAGTGAGAGAGCACCAATACGCCTGAGTATCAAGACGCAGATCCACTCAACAACCCCCAAAATAACTAAACAAGTTCTGCATTGCGACACAGAGAGAGTGAGATGAGTTAACAAAGTGACAAGCTGTTCAACATTGCATACGCTCTCCCAACAGCTGTGAGAGTAAAGAATGTGGATATGACAAATATATATTGCTGCCATTTTACTACTAATTAGAAAAAAACTCATTAGAAAATTGCAAAGTTTACAGAATTCCAGTACCTCCTCCTTGGCTGTTTTGTATCCCCTTCTGGTTGAAATTGGCACCGAACTCAAATTTGTCACCTGGATTAAGTTCCTTGAAGGTTTTATGGTGCAAAATACTTCAAATCCACTTGTTTCAACTCTAAGAGTCCTGCACTGTACACACACGTCCACTTTGGACAGCCCTGTTGTATATAATGCTATAACTTCTGGAAAAAGGGACACTCTGTTTAATAATTATTTTTCCTTTTGATAACTCTTTTAACTTCTTCTCTCCCCTGTCCTCCTGTGTGTGTGTGTTAGCTGTATCCTTCTCTGTGCGAGTTGGCCCATGTGTTGTCAGTGGACGGACCTGTCAAACAGCGGCTGGACACTCTGGCTGGAGAACTTGCCAAGGCTGCCGACAAAGAGCTGCAGGTAGGTTAGAGGTGGAACTGTAGCCATAATTGCAGAAACAGCCGTTCCCTGATGCATCTGTATTTTTAACAGTGGTGAAGTTCTGGACTAGTTGCATTTAAATTGCCCATTAATAGCGCATGGCTGTGTGTGCGGCACAGGTGTGCTGACTTCAAAAGAAATGTAGCATTTAAATTCACAGGGAAGGAACAGTTTAACATTTTTTTTTAGTTCCGCTCTGTTCCCTTTGGGATTCAGTAGCACAGTGCAGTCGAATGATAAAAAAAAAGAAAAGCACACCCCGAGGATGAATCTGGGATATGTTGTATTGAATTTCAACTTACTTTAGCATAATTTACATTTCTGTTTGTGCATTCCAATTTTGTTGTTATGTGCAAGGCTACATTTCTAATTTGCAAAGGTCAAGATCAATTAAATTGCAGCAATATCAGCTGGGGAGTTTTCACTTATGTGCATGAATGTCCAACTTTGGTATGAACTGTTGAAGATCCTGAAGAAGTTGTGCATAGATCCTAATGAACTGTTACGAGCTGATACATGGATGAACCGATTGCTGCAATGCACGTAAATAAAAGATCAGTGAAGAAGCTGGATGAAAATCAAAGTGAGTGAATAAAAAATAACGTTTGTAAATAATTCAATGGAAAGATAAATGTGTATATATTGAGAATTTCTAAAGTGTATATAATGTGTAAGTGTACATAATGTGTGTGTGATGAAGCATGTCTTGGTTCAACTGTGTCCAGGTGGTGGTGGACTCTATGGTGTCTCTGTGCCGCGAGTTGTGTCCAATGTCCTGCTCGGCTGCCGAGAGACTCAACCCGCCTCTCTCGTCTATCTCCGAACAAGTTTCCATCCCTCGCTCTGCCATCCGCAACGCCCTCATGGAGAGAGCTGCTGAGGATATTAACAGAGCCCTGGAGTAAGAAAGACAGCTTGTGAAGCCAGTTCAGGTCAAGCCAACAACTTCATATAGCAAACTGATTTCATTGTTTTCCCCTCTTCTGTTGTCCTTTGCTCTCCCCTTTTCAGGGAGGTGAAGTTGTCTGTGGTCTCCTATCTGACCAACTCCATAGTGGATCAGATTCTGCAAGAGCTCTATACCACTCATAAAACCCTGGTACTGGTAATATCACTTCACTGCATGACTTCTTTGTAGAAATATAGAAAAAAAAATGTTTCATTGTTTAAAGCTGAAATCTATAACCAGACAGCAAAGATGATGGCGGTATCTAGTGTGGGGTTTACAAAATTGTCTCACCTTGATTTTGATGTATTACTTATACACATGATGAAATGTATTGCTCTGCTACTAAGCAAACATCATTCAAATTCTCAACAAAGATCAGAAAGAACAAAGCATACTTTTACCACAATTATACCCTAACAATGCTTCAAAGCAATATATTAAAATTATTAAATATTACTGCTTATTTCAGCTTTAAAGTCAGATTTTTGAAATGTTTTTTGAAAGGAATAGTTCAACATTTTAAGAATTACAACCTTCTTGCTGAGAGTTAGATGAGGAGATTAATACCACTCTCACGTCTTTACACTAAATGCAGCTGGAGCCAGGAGACGGTAGCTTCACAGAGTGGAAGCAGAGAGAAACAGCTAGCCTGTCAAAAGGTTAAAAAACATCTACCCACCAGCACCTGCAAAGCTCACTAATTAACAACACTTAAATTTAAAAATGACAAGTTTTGTTTTCACAGTGCATTATGTAACAGACTAGACATTTCTTTGCGGGTACCAATGACTTTCCGGAGAACTTTGCTGGTTACCTGGCAGCTTTACAGTAATGAAAAGACTTCATCTAACTCTCAGGGGGAAAAAAAGTAAAAAGGCATATTTTCCAAAATATCGAACTATTCCTTAAAGCTGGTTGACATAAATCTGCAATCTTAAAATCATTCAGCCCATCTTGGCTCCACTCACAGAGGTAAGTTACAAGTGATTGACAGGATGCAGACATACCCTCTCTCACTCAGAAAAGAGCTATAAGCGTTTATGAGTCATATCTTTTGCTGCTCAACAAAGTGTATTTTTATTGCCTCAATATATAAATAATATTCTACGAGTAACCCATTGCAGCAGCATTCACTACTATGTACATTGACTGATTTGTGCAGCGCGTTTGTGTACACTATGATTTCAATTTGTGATTCAATGTTTTTCTACAAGATGAGTCACAGATTCATGTGAACACCCAAAAATGAATTTTTAAAGCATGTTGTCCTCCAGTCTTCCTTTAACAGTGGAATACATCAGTGTGCTAAAGAGGCCCTGTTTATTACAGATCACACAAATTATTAATAGAATGTTGCCAAATAAATAAACTCTGCCTCGAGACACATCGATGTTGAGCAGAGGTTTTCCCTCAGAATGCTGGAGAGTCTGCCTCCACCTTACACACAAATGTCGAAATTGAGCACTTACTGAATCGAAAGTCAATGTTCTAATTTTGTTAAGAAACAATAGTGGTGCGGGAGCTCATTATTACTCTATCATCTCTTATGAAAGGTTGTCTGTAGCAGGTAGGTATGTGTTGAAAATTCTTGATAGAAATCTTCAATCTGCCAGTAAGGTCATATATCTTTAATTCATAGTCTCTTTAAGTGATTGAAGCAGGCACCATATTTCAGCTGCTGTGTGTCCTTATCATATCAGAATGAAGGGTTTGAAGTAGCAGCTTTTTAAGGAGAATATTGCACTTAGAAACAACATCACAACTAGATTTGACTTAGCGAAGGCAATGATTAGACCCTGCAGTTTCTCCTTTCCATAAAATTAATTTTTTTTAAAGTGAAGCCAGTGCAAGAGGAGGGAAAAACCAACTTCTAGCAAAAACATCCCCTGCCCGGCTCTGTTTTGCATTCCATTCACTGCCTCTACTGTTTCATCTCATTTTCTGTTCTCTGTTTTACTGCAGTGAGAGTTTGTCCTCCATCATGCCTCACTCCACTTTGATAATTAAGATATTGTTTTTTATTCATATTCTTCATGGGCCTTGCAAACTACAGCAAGTACCCTTTGCTTTGTTTGTCAGCTTCTTGGGTACAAGGGCAGACATGCTTCTCCTCTGAGATTGTGCTGAAGGAGATTGTTCCAGGTGTCATCACTGTCTCTGTGTGTGTGTGTGTGTGTGTGTGTGTGTGTGTGTGTTCATGTGTGTGTGTGTGTTCATGTGTGTGTGTTGCATCAGCTGCGGCAGGTGTCTCAGGCGAAGCGTTGGGATGACGTTGGGACGGGCAGACGCACTATCAGACAGTCCAGGATAATTGAATCTCTGGAATTTCCCGATGAGGACCTTGGTGTCAACCTGGGAATAGTAAGTGTCTGAGGACATTTAAGTCATTTCTCAAGCAAAAGTCAAAAACATTCACCAGTTTCAGCTTCTTAAATGTTAGTTTAATACTTTTCCTCTGTAGCAGACCCCATAATTGAATGCTATTGGTTTGGGTTTGATTTCTATTTTTGGCAGGGGCGTGATAAGAAAGCAATTTGAAAATGTCACCTTGGCCTCTCAGAACTTGACCTGGACTTTTTTCACTATTTTTGGCCATTTTATAGATTTATAGTGTCAATTGATCAATACAATAATTAGAAATTACCTTCTGTTGCTGGCCTACATTGATATGTCTCATTGGCTGGTTAAACCACAGTCAAAAAGATCAGCATCCTCCACCCTACAGCACTGGTATTTTTCATGTCAGTCTTTCTCAATATCAAGACCACATTCCCCATAATCCCCATATTTCCCCACTGCAAAGAATATGCTGATTTCCCCCATCTCCACCCCATTCTTTCCTTTACTGTTGTACTGTTGTTACTGCTGTAATGCAACCAAGCTGATGTCCTGTGAAGTAATTAAGTAACTAAGGTACAGCATTTTATCCTTTTTGGTTGTTCAAGACATTTCTGCTAATGCTTCAAAATGTATTGGAGGTTACAAGTCATCCCTCATTATACATTTATCTTCTTTGACAAAAGGACACAATGGCCATTAAGAAGCGGAGCTCCAGAACCAGAAGAATTCGTCCAGTCTCCACCAGACTGAGTGAGTTTTTGTGCCCTGACTTACTGTTAATTGCCCTGAAGTGCTCATATTGCATGATGTATTTACAGTAATGGCAGGGTCTGGGTCAATTCACATTCTATTTGTAGAATAATGAATAGTAGAAGCATTTCTTCAGCCACAGCAGTGGTGTGCAACTGACCATGATGAATTGAGTCATCAGGTCTTCTAGTATTTAAGCTGGCTTTAAATTTTAGCGTACTAATACCAACTGTGTTATTAACCCATCTATTTAATTTAGCTTGTCATATCTTAAAATAAAAGGATTAACCCTTTCTTGGAAATAACATGGCCTTTTCTTCGATACTGCCCTTAGGCCAAACTTGACATTTTTTTGTCCCATTAGTGGCAATGGTCCAAGAAAAGCAAAGTTGTCTCTCCATTTTCATCCATTTTCTGCCTCACTACACAGGGCCGCAAGCGCTATAGGCTTTTGGTCTTTTTTCATTTTTATTCATTTTTAAAAAAAAAAAAAAAATGCCTGTGAAAGGTCTCGTATTTGAGTTTAGAAAACTGGAATTCAAGATCATAAGTAATTATTTGACTTATTTCAACTTCAGTCTATTTATCTATATATTATGTATATGCAAGTCAGAATGTCAAGTGACAAGAAAATTATTTTTAATTTGTGACAGTCCTTTTGCATCTTGTTGTAGGTCTAGGTGATGAGGCCAGTCCCTCTCCTACCCCCTCTGCTCCACCGCACTCGGCTCCTCTTACCCACTCGGCATCATGGGAGTGTCTGTCCACCCTCCCCACCAACGGCTCACCCTTGCGTCACGTAACCCACGTCAGGCCTCGCCCGCCGCGGAGACACAGAGCAGGGCACCTTCTCCCAGAATCTGTAAGTTAATGACAAATGGTTTGGCAGTGACCTTTGACCTCAGTGTGAGCTTCAGTAGGCTGAAATCACTTTTCCATAAAGCTTCTTTTGATGGAAAGCTCTGCCAGGGAGTTTCTCCACCATGAACAAATGTGAGCACGTTTTCTGGGCAATATAGCTGGAAAATGTATCATGATAAAAGATTTGATTTCAGAAAATATTGATAATTATTTTCAATAAAGACCAGGAAATAAACAGACTTTCATAATTGAAATTTTGTGTTTTTAGGACTTGGTCCTGGTGTGTCTATTTGTCGCAATAGTATTTTTCTATGAATTATATATAGATATAGACTTTGTAATGGATTGCTACTAATCCAACCCCAAGAAACTCTCTGTGGTTGATTATGAGACCACTGAATGCAAGTGGTGGCCAAAACACTTCCGACCAGTTTGTAGTATGTTTTTAAGTCCAGTTTTTAAGTGAAGCAGCTTTCACTATTTTCACTATATTTCTCCCTAAACCAAAAAAACTGCCATAATGGGAATCTGACCTGCACTTTATTTAGGAATAATTTCCTCACCCTCTGCACTCATTTTCTCACTCTACATGGTTTCTGTTGCTGTTCTTGTTCTCCTGCTGATTGGTTGTTTGTTTGTCACTCATAGCACACTCCATTATGAAGGGATATGATGGGCTGTATTTTTTGTGTGCTTTCATGGCAGTTTGCATTTATTGCATTTAAGTGATCAAGCTTTCTGTCAAACGTTTCTCTTATTGCTATTGATGAAGTGTCTATTGCTGGTTGCTATTTTTTTTCACCCAGGCCTAGTATCTGACCTATTTCAGTGGCACCTGGAGGGTAAAGGAGTTTTTATTGTGTCAGTGACACCATTCTATATGTTTCACTGTCCCAGTTTTGATCCCATACAACAGCATAAATTTCAGTCCATGTGTTTCCACAAAAGAGCTCAGAAGGGTGTAGAGGTGAGAAAGTAAACCTAACATGTATAGTTTGTAGTTTGTTTTTGTTTTTAATCTTTTGATGCTTTATGTGAACTTTTGTTATTTATCTTGTTTTCCATGCCAGTGGCACTTTCCAAAAATAAGCTCTTTTTAAAGTAGGAAGCTGTCATATGTGTCTCTGTGACTCAAATGTTAATCATGCACAACCATCTCCCAGGGGCTGCGGGGTAGCCTCTAACTTAGCAACTTGTTTGTTTTGAGACTTTGTAAAAGCTTTTTCTAAATCGGTACAAACTCAGTTAGGGCAGCATGATGAGGACTTGTTTTACAAACAGACTTCTGTTGGCAGTGGATTCAGTTTTGCCAGCCAGCCAGCCATTTGAAATGATAATACCTTTTGTCAGCCTTTCAGCTTTTTGTCGACATGGTGGATTGATCATTGTTATCCGTTATTCTATCTGTTTCCTGTGTGTGTGTGTGTGTGTGTGTGTGTGTGTGTGTGTGTGTGTGTGTGTGTGTGTGTGTGTAGCATTGCTCAGAGAACGGAGGAGTCAATATGCTGGAGGATGGACTGCCTGACTTCTACAGCAAGAGAGTTCTACCTGACAGGTAGCTCACTCAATCAGTATCAGTCTTATTTTTGTGCAATTGTTACAAAATGCAGTTGATACAGTGGAGTCCAAAAGTCTGAGAAACTGAAAATATTTATTTACACAAACCTGTAATCAGAATGTTTGAGATTTAGTAACATTTCAAAACACACAAAGTTATATGTAAAATGAAGAAGATATATTTAACATTCTGCACTATTTCTAGGTCAGCAATCAAATTTATCTCCTTTGTATAAAAAGTCAGATTTGAGTTGTGTCCCTTCCATTGAAGCATGCCTTTAGATGACACTGAGAAGTCAAATTGTTATTCTAAGCAACGGCAGACTTTCTCAGTGTCAGATCATGGCGAGACTAAGGGTTTCTAAGGGGACGGTGAATGCAACTCTAAAACGCTTAGCAGAAACTGGATCAGTTGTATACAAAGTACTACAAGGCAGACTGAAAGTGACCACACCATCAGAAGATCAGTGCATCAAGCTTAGTTCCCCGAAGGATAGAAAATGGACTCCTATATAAAGAAACAAAGATTCCAATCAGTAAAAGTATTGTCAAACATAGCAGTTTCTAAACCTGGTCTGATGAGGGGAAACAAGGCCAAACACCTGGAGCAAGCTAAGAAATCCCAGGATTTCATCCAACAGATGGCTGTAAAAAAAAGTCCGATTTACTGATGAATCTTATCAGAGATTTATAGCTGTAACAGAAGGATATATGTAAGGAGACAAACAGGAGAGAAAATGATACCACAGTGTATGAAGCTAACAGTGAAACATGGTGGTGGGAATATTCAAGTCTGGGAGTGTTTTGCTTCCTCTGAAGTTGGACACCTGCACCACATTGAGTACACCCTGACCAAGGAGAAGTACCACTCCTTTTTCAGAGACGTGCTATACCCTCTGGTTTGCATCTTTGTGGAGACAGATTCATGCTTCAGGAAGATATTGACCTCAAAGCCTTGCAGAATTACTTGAAGACCAACGAGGCCCTGACTGTCATGGACTTTCCTCCATAGACATCTGACCTCAACCCTATTGAATATTTATTGGGGCATATGAAGACTGACAAAGCCAGGCAATTTGTGACATCATGAGATGCTTTTTGGAACACTGTCAAATCATTCTGGTAAAACAAGGGTCCTCAAGTTTTGCACAGACCTCTGGAGTTTGGACCTCTGGATTCTGAAATCTATGTATATGTATAAGATCCAACTTTTTACTCAAATTGTTAATCTCATATCACAAAAAGTGTTTTACATTTAATGCAAATGCAAAATAGAAGTATCCTGGTGAGTGGTGACTTTTGAACCCCACTGTGTGTCATTTCTACAGTGGCCTCTGATGACCACACACATATTAGAGCGAAAGCAACACTGGAAACTGCACTCCAAATCAGTAAAATTTGATATTTTATTCTTTAGCATCTAACAAGAGTATCCAAGCAGATGTGTTCGAACTTGATATTGTAATTATAACAATCCTCATTGTTATGAGATAATTATCTGTTAATGATGAGAGTACTGAATTGTAATTATGGCAATTGGGACAGTGTGGCTGCACAGCCAAGGAAGACTGCAAGCTAGCAAAAATTATTTTAAAACAGTTCCGATTTTGAATTTGTTTGCATTGCAATGGAAAGCATTCAGCAATTTTTCAACAACTACAGAATACACACAATCCTAAAAAGAGAGGGATTAATATACTAATAGCCACCAGGTAGCCATAAACATGACTCCAAAAAATGCTGATGATGCTCAGTATCTGCTAGATGTGTAAATAAGCAACTGTTTACTAACGAGTTTGCCACATCAAGTTCAAAGGTGCTAATACACCGCCACCACTGTCCCCAAGCAGGCCAAAAAAAAAACAATTAATGCAAGATTAAGTCAATCATAATGTGTTCTTCACCATGACAATTCTAGTAATTTAAGATTCCTGGGCAATGTTGACATGCAGTATGAATATTGCCATGAAGAATAGTCAGTGACTGAATCAGTCTCCCAAGCATCAAACCATGGAAATATTACCACCCGTCATTGCAGTCTGTCTTTTCAAATGGTGACTGGTCTTCTTCATAATAAATGTGGGATAGTTTTCTCATTATTAACACATAAAAAATTTCCTAATTATGAAAATGCGTCCTCATAATTGCAAGGCTGTTAAGTTCCAATCATCAGTTACTGTGTCATAATCATGAGAAATAGAATTTATGCTGACGGGAGAACGCTTCTGAGGTTGTTGGGGGGGGGGGGTTCTCTTTGGTGAATGCGATGTGCTTCAATGCTATATCAGTATAATTAAAATGGAAATGTTATCAGTGTTCCATCATGTTTTATTGAACTGAACAGAATCATTTCATACATTTCATCCAGATCGAGCTGAAGTGAATGATATGTGGTGGCTTAACGCATATTTAGATGCATCAAATTAATTATGTATGACAGTGTGAATGCATTTGAATTAAACTGGATGCACAGTCTTACTATTCGGTGCATCTGCCACCTGCTGCTTCATAAATGACAATATATGAATACACACCTACATAAGGCAGGTATTCCTCCTGTATGTTACTTGGAGTTCATACTACAGGCATTAAAGCAGGACTATTAGATGTCCTTCTCTACAATTTTTTTATGTTGTGTAATGTTGTCAATGATGAACAGTATGCTCTTACAGTGCCTGGGCACAGATGTAGTGGAGAGGTTCCGTTTGCACTGAATGGGATCCTCATTTGTGCCCCTCTTTGTTGAACAACTAGAACATATTCTATCATAAAAAAAAAAGAAATCATCTTGTTTACAGTCACAGTCAACTCTCCGCTTCACCAACTAATTTTCTTCAAAATTGTACAGTGGTCACGGAAAATTGTTTCTGTGCTTTGCCTGTATCAGACAGTACTGGCTGTCTGCATATACAGATCTGTGGTAAAGCAATTACAGAGTGGGAAATATGTTTTCAGCACATCGACATTTCTCTCATTAAGTGTATTTCCAATGCCGTTCACATGAAATTGAGACCAGAGATTGGTATTAACTTAATAAAACTATGTGGACGAGAAATGGTAACATTCCGATCCATAAAAAAAGTTATGTGCAATAAAGTAGAATCACTGTGGAAAAAAGTATTGAACGCAGTAAGAAACCGCACTAAGCCTCCTCGAATTAGTTCTTCTACAGTTAGGTCCTTAGGTGTACTTGACCCTAAAAATACCATATCTACAATGAAGTTTGAAGGTGGAAGCATGATAGGATGAGGCTGTTTCTCTTCCCATGGCACTGGAAGAATCCAGATTATCAACGGGAAGATGAAAGGAGCCATGCATTGGGAAATTCTTAAGAGTCTGTTGCCCTTCACCAGGACAATGAGGATGAGACCTTCCAGCAGTGAAACGATCCAAAACTGCAAAGTAGACTTTTAATTTGTTCCAGAGAATGAAAGGTGTTGGAAAGGCCCAGTCAATCACCAGACTTAAACCCAATAGCACAGTTGTGGAAGGAACTAAAGATCAAGATTTACCAGGGGGCCTGCTAATTTCAAAATTGTCTGTGTGGAAGACTGGGCCTAAATCCCACCTGAACACTCTGAGAGATTAGTTTTTTCATACAGGAAGCACCTTGAAGCTGGCATTGCAAACAAAGTCTTCTCCACCAAGTATTAAATAAATTTCATTTGGCGTGTTCAGTACTTTTTTGTATGCTGTTCAACTTTATTGCACATAACTTTTTTATGGATTGGACGATTTCTTTGTCTGTGTAGTTTTACTAAATTAAAACCAAGGGTCTAAATTTCTTCTGAATGGCTGCATGTGAAATATGTTTAATGGAAAAATATGTTGACATTTTGAGTACATATTTCCCACACTTTATATATTGAAGGAAAACTATAAATTGGTGATTCTTAAAAAGAGTATCATTAAATTTGCATTATGAGTAGTTTAGCTGTTTCAAGACTTTAAGGTGGTGTAATGAAGATCTTGACACATTAAAGCTCAGATTTTAAGCGATGAGTGATTTACTTTCTTTGATTACATCATAGCTTAAAAATACTGATCAAGATTGTGAAATAAAAAAATCATACATGACTCAGACATTTACAGCTGAAACGGCAATATGACTACCCATACCACACAAACATAGTAGTTCGCAAACAGTCATAAGGCTACATGAGTGTGTGCTTAATGCTCATCAGTAGTGCATGAAAAAGATTCACTGAGGGAACATAAACTATGCCTTCTGTCAGATATATTAAACCATCTGCACAAGCTGAGCAAGAATAAAGTCTGTTATTGTCAAATGGCTCATTAGCATAACAAGAAGGAACATTGCCAACAACTGCTTCACTGTAATTGTTGTGCATATAACGAATAAAGAACTTAAACTTAAGCATAAGTAACAAATATATTGTAGTCAGTTGCCACAGGGACCTGCTAACTAGTGATATATGATATATATGATTTAATGTATACCAGTCAGTAATGTAAGGCTGATTGCATTAAAAGTACACCCTCACCAAAATTATGTCTAACTCTTGACTCTACTGTATATATCTGTTCATTTCCATCAGTTCTTTCATGCTGACGTCAGTACCAATAACCTCTCCCATTTCTCACTCTCTTGCTCCCCCCTTCAGTCAGCTGTCATCCCTCCATCAGGCCCAGTCACTGAGGAGAAAGAAAAGACGCAGCGTGTTGTCCATTTTCTCTGGCTTCCGCAAGAACCGCAACTCCACCATCTCTAATCAGGACTCAGAGTAAGTATGCAGCACAGGAGCGAGGTGGAAGGAGGGGATGAAAGTAACATTTAAGTGCACAGACCCAGAGAATGAGTTGGCTGTTAAATTAATCCAGCACGGGGCATTAACGTCACTTCATGGCTTCATAAATATTTTAATAGAAGAAAATATTTCTCTGTCTCCAACTGTTTCCTTTGCTTTAAATTTATGGCGTTGCATACATTTAAGCTGCTGTTACGTAACAGCACCATAGTTAAAAAGTAGACAGCTGTGTTGCTAAGACAGAAAGTATAAGGTGGCAAACTCTTTTTTTAAAACTGAAATTCTACAGATTAATAGCTGAGGGAAGAGAATAGCACTCAGTTGGCTCTTTGTAAACTTCAGCATTAAAAGGAGCAACACAAAATGGAGGAGAAAAAAGCACTCAGTAAGAGCTACAGCATGTGTTTTAGCTGACGGAGGTGCTTACAAATTCAACTTAAAGGAATTGTGGCCAGGCAAAAAAAACGGGTGATGTAATCACCTCTGCTGGTTAACAGCCTTTCTGCGACGCAGGAGTCACACTTTCATACGGAGGCCAAGTTTTAGAGCAGCCACAGCTGTCTGACAGAGAAGCATAAAAGAACAGATGACTCATCTTAAAGCCAGCTATAGATAGAAAAAAATGGCTTTTTAAAAACAGTTTACCATGTTTTGTAGTGTTTTACCCGCAGATTGTTGCTAAGCAATCAAAGAAATTGTTTGCTGGAAGCATTTGCTTGGCTACCCACTGCATCCAGTTCTTTTGTCTTTCTACAACAGCACAGTGTGTGTGTGTGGGAAGTGTAACAGTATCTGGGCAAAGGATGTGTTCATTAACTACAGCATTTTCAAACTGGCAACACAGGACGTACGTGCTTGTATTGCATAGTACATTGCATCTGTATTTATTAATAATAAATACAGATTGTTAATGTACAATATATATGAATAATATAGCAAGTAAGTCAATTTAAGGGCACCAGGTAGATCACCCAGCACTTAGTCACATCCTGTGCTTCATAGGTCAAACTTCAACCCCATAAGCGTACGTAAAAATGACTCGCTCATCAAAATTTCTTGTGTATTTTTGTCTGCAGCTGCGCCTTAGAGAACGTCTACTCAATGATTCAGCACCCTAAGGATGCTGGGAGGCCAGAGAGCACTGTTCCGGGGGCAAACGGGACCATGCCTTCACCTCGACCCACACAGGGTGTGCCTGTGCATGGGATGAGGGCTGCCAGCCCCCCCTGCCTCATCCAAAGACAGGTATAGAGTCTGTCATAACTACTGTTCAAGTAGAAAGTTATCACAGCTGCAGCCATTGATTCCCAACCGGCTCCAGGGCAGCTGTGCTATAGCTAACTGCAACCTTTGACCTTTTTGAGCATAGTGGCACTCCTTAAGTGTATTTAACTTTCAAATAGCTGAAACATTGTGGCACATATTGTATTATTCCCTTATTATGGACAATCTGGCACAACAAACCCTTTTAAGTAAATTCAAATGTGAGCATTTCAAGACCCTATCTTCTGTCTGCTCCCAATCTAACTCATAAACATTAATACCAAATATGAGCATCCTGCTCCCAATTCCCATAGTTTAACATGGCTCAACACAGTGCATGCTGAGCCCACCACCTGCAACACAAACACAAACAGAGAGAGAGAGTCGGAGTCATCACATTGCTTTGGTTCTCAAAGTAGAGCCCACAGATCCTCACTGATCCATGGGGGGATTTGAGGACATCCTCAGCAAAATGAGGGATAACTTAATTTTGGTATAATTGAATTTGCTAGAATTGCAATTTTTAATCATAGCCTTCACTCTTTCCGCTGTTACAAGGCTAGACAGGTTAATATTCATCTACAACAAGGAGTCCTAGTCAGACTATTATCACGTTAAGGTATGTGAAGTCGAATATTTAATTTTTCTATAGTTTGAGGACTCATTTAACCATTTATTTTGTCTTTTACAGTCCACAGACTTGGTCAGCATGGTGTACAGCTGCATAGGGGCAGAAATCGAGGACTCAGATGGGAGCAGCACCTGTGACATTAAAGTGACAGACGATACTGACAGATCAACCACCATCTCAGATGCCCCTGCAGATACTCGGAGTAACGGCCACGTGGTGTCCTCCAAACAACAGACGGACAGACAGATGGAGACGGGCAGGCAGGAGAGGATCGTACCCCTGACAGACTCGCGGACTGAGATGGAGGAGGACAGACAGAGTGGCGGTGGAAGCGTGGCCCCTTGTGGGTCGAGGCCAGAGCCACCTCCGCAGAGCACCAAGCCCAGTCTGGCTGTCATGAGGCAGAGACACCTGCAGGAGAGTTTAGGTACTGCAACTTGACAGTTGTGTGAAAGTATTTTTCTGACTCCTCATACAAACAGCCAAGCTGACTTCCTAAACTCTTACCTTTTAAACACAAAATGCTGAAGTACCTCAAAACGCCAAATCACATGGACGTCAGAATACTCACACCTTATATTACCAGAAGTTTCAGTATTGATTGTGAAGAGCATTTTGCTCATTGTACAAGTGTGCCAATGTATTAAATAGCTGTTGCAGTAGTGTAAATTGTAGTTTAATTTTATAGGCTTTCCAGCATTACAGTATTATTGTAGCTAACTGCATTTACAGCAGATGATTAAACTTGCGAGTATTTTCAATTTGTCAGGCTTGATAAGACCAGAAACAGTAAACTGATGCAGTGATTACAATCACAAGCATTATCTTGTCTTGTATTAATGTAGGAATGATGTCAGACTCTTCATTTCATTGTCTACCATAGTACAGCACATGTATTTTTTAAAATGTAAGTTTTCAAATGTTCCTCTTCCTTTACATCATTTCAAAAACTTGTTTTTCTCTAATTGCAGTTTGGATCATCTTCAGGAAATGAACATTGTTTTCTGTTTTCTGTGAATTCTGTATTGATTAGAACTAGATAGTGTTGACAGCATCATTTGATAAACACTGTTTATTTTAGAATAAGATCATCAGAGCATCACAATATTGTGATAAACAAATATTGTGATGCTCTGATAAGTGATGTGCTTTAAATGATGTTTATAGCTTAGCATAATGTAGCAGAATTAAACTCTGTTCAGAAAAGTGAACCAAAGAGTTTCAAATACTGTAAAAGTTCTGTGTTACTCCAAACAAATCATGAAGAGGACTCGTTGGGTCTTATAAGCTTTTTTTCCAAGATATATTTGCTGATGTTAAAATGTAGAATATTGTACCTCTTTGAGCAGGTTTGGGCCCTCACTTTATAATAATTAAAGTGTTAATGTTATGTTTATCAGACCTACATGTACAAAGAAATGAATAGATGTCAGCTGATATATTTTTGCCTCCATGTTCTGTTTATGGCGAGAAAACTGGGGAACAAGCTCAGACGCCATATAAAAGTTAGAAAACTATGAAACTATAAAAACAACCGTTGGGAAAAAAAATAGGTCAACATCATTAAAACAACATTTGTTTCAAAGTCTCAAATGAGTTCAGTGAAGATACAGTAGTGGACAGAAATTTGATTGGCTTAGTGACAAAGACACACTGTTCTGAACTATAGGGGCCTTTAGAGAGAAAGGTCCATTGTTCAGGGCTATTGTTGCTTTCAAGTCTAGACTTTATAATGAGCCAAACCATCTCCGTTAACAACATAGCTATAGACTGTGCTCTAATCTCAAAGGGAATTAAAAGGTCAGTACAAGAGCTAGAGGCCAGAACTGGCCATGTCATAAAATCAATGGAAAAATCTGTGGATTGACATTAAAAATGGAGAAATAATACACCTTTATCCTCTGAGTAAAAATCTTTGTGCAATGTCTGGACAGCAAGAAAGGTATAGCCGTTGCTGCAATTTTTTTCTTTGTTAAGTGGAGATTGATTAGCATATGAAGTGGCATAATGTGCGTATCACTTTTTTGTCTCTTTTGAAGTTGTAGCAAGCACTTAAAAAAGAAATGTACCAGCAACCCAGTCTGTAATTGTTGTTTTGTTTTTTTTGTTTGTTTTTTACGTAATAGTGTTTGGCAATGATTTCAGTCCTACCTCAGCTAAGGCTCATATTGCCAAAAGCACATAAAATGTGTGTTCCTGCTACTTTTGAGCATTCATACTTAAGTGCTTTACTTTCAATTTTCACGCAAAGCTCTGACAGATCATTGTACGGGCCATGTTGACTGTGTTTTTGTCTTACTAGAAGAGGCAGGAAGACTAATGGGAGAAGAAGACCAGAGTGAAAGAAAGCATGAAGAGAAGCAGAGAGCACGAGGGCCAGAGGGCCAGCGTCCTCTTATACCCAGTAAGGTATGTGTACAGCATGTAACACAGAAAAGAACATAGAAAAATAAGACACATTTTGTTGTAACTCTGATGCAGCAGACTCTGATACTAAACCGAACCAAATGCTGTGTCTAACCTTCAGCCCAGTCTCGACCTGCCAAGAGAGAAGACCTCTCCGGAAAAGGCTGTGACCTCTCCCAAAAGCTCACCCCACAGTCCAGGTGAAGAGCCAACCAATGACCAGAGGAGCTTGCCTCCAGCTCAGCCAATCATTCAAGAGGAGGGGACCGCTGAGAAGAAAAGCCCAGCGGCATCTGCCAAGCCTGGGACAGAAGCAGCAGATCCTGCCAGTCAAGGTAGTGTAACAATGTTATTTCACAACCAGGGGTAGTGACAGTCGTCAGACAGTGTGATTTGTGGAGGTCAAATATGATTACAAAGTGTGCTTTGTCCTTTCTATGTAATTTACTCGAAGATTCTGATTCTACACATGGCACTTATTTCTTCTCTGTATAGTCATGACAGCTGTTAATGCTAATGTCCAAGTTCTTCTACTTAGAACAAACTTCTAGACACCTAGGAGACAAAATACTGTATGTGGTTTCTGCCAGTAAAGCCATATGGACAGAGTAAGATGACACAAACAATGATGTTGATAATGATGATGGTTTTGACTGTTCCACCAACCAGACGAGGAAGAAGGTCTTAATGGATTTCCAGCAGCATCGCGTCACACCAGGAAGTCCAACTCATTTGACATAGGTACTGTTTGCCTGACACTGTGGTGACAGCACTCCTGCTGTTGTGCACTCATCATATGCCCAGTATGCATGCTGTTTAGTTAAACACAAGGATGCCTGAGTCAAGTGCACATCTTGCTGTTTTTGTTCATAATTCATAACAATGGCTCAATGCCTTTGTTATGTTTTATCAAATGAAAGCAGCATTTTTTTTTTTGACATACTTCCCGAGCCTGTAGTACCTGCTGGCTGTGTACTGCATTACTGCTTTATCCTGCAACCCCCTTGTCCGTTCCCACACCCCTTCTCTATGTGTCTGTCTCATGCCGTTTCCCCTCAGGCATGGAACGGGACAGCCCCTACGATCTGGAGAGGTCTTCAGATCGCAGATACCCCCTGAAAAAGCCCTGTTTCCCCGAGTACAGAAACAGATCTCTGGACTACCCTGCTGGGACCAGGTGTATGTATCTGTTTCACCTCCTGCAAATATGTGTGGTATGACAACCACGTAGCAGGAAATGTTTGTACCCTTGAAGGTTATTGCAATGCAAAATTATTCTCAGTTATTTGTGTCTAAATTTCTGAAGTTCATTAAAAGCTAAAAAAAAAATGCAAATGTTTCTTTCGGCTTTATAACTTTTGCCAAAATTCATCAATGTTGACTTTTCATATCAAAACGTGGATGAGTCATACCACACATATTGATTTCATGCTTGTTCCAGTATTTTCAAAATGGCTGACCAAGGAAAGAGATCATAAAACATAAATCAAAGATGTAATTTGGCTGTTTTCCAGAAACGTCTCATTGCAGCTGGCACCCGGATCTGACACTGCCTGGATAACTGCGCTATTAGACGGAAACTTCACCATTTTTGAAATAAGGACCTTTTATCATTCCTGCATTAATTGGAGCTGATTCTTTTTTGAAACTACTATTCTCCATTATTGAGATAATTGGCAGCCATGTATAGCTGATTCATCATCAGTTTCTACATTGAGCCATTTGGCAATGAAGATGAAAACCCTGAGGCAGTGGAAATTCAAGGGCCACTAATGACATGGCAAAACCGCTGCCAATTACCTCTGTAATACAGAACTGTATATGAAAAACCTGCTGCAGGGGACTCAATTACCATCACTGTGAGAATGATAAAAGGGTCCACATGTCACAAATTATGGCACAAAAGCCAGTTATATAGAAAGTATGAAACCTAAGTGCTCTGTCGTGCTCTGTCTGGTTAAATTTTAGGGCGGCCGATGCATCAAAGTGGGGCTTCATAATCTGGACAGTCAGCACTTTGTCACTTTGTTCCCTGTACACATAGAAAAAAGGATGGTCTGTTTTGGAGGGATTCATCCAGTTGGCATATCAATTTGCTCCCAACTGCAAGTTTGACAAAAATTAAAACTGCATCAGTTGATTTTTTTTGTGGCCACTTGGGGGCAGCAGCACAAGCTAAACACACATCTGACATAGAATATTGTCATTTCATATATTGATATGGCAAACTGTTCACACAGCCGCCACACAGAGAATGAGCATGAGCATTCATTTGGAATTGTGTTTTCTTCTACTGGGTGAATGTAATCCAACTTTCATTCTCCCTTTATCATTAAGCAGTTAAATGCTAAATAGCACTAAGCTTGGTCACTAACTTTGTCTTTCTGCTGTTTGGCACTGAGCAGGTAAAGTCCAAGTTGGTTTATTTATTTGGAGGGGGGTTTTTTTCCGCTTAAACAGCTGTGTGCTATGGTTGAAGAAGAAGATATCTTAGAGTTGATGTGCATGACAGAAATCCTAAAATAATGATCCTAAATAGACTAAAGGCTGTGCAGAGCTGAATATTCTCTATGGGTGTGGTACTAAGGGCAGGCCCTTTAACATTGCACATAATAACTTGTTCCATTGTTAATATATATGTTGCGTGGTGCTGCTCTGAACCTGCGCTCACTGATTTTTCCGCTACTCAACAGAAACAACCTTATTAAAGTTGATATAGTGAACTCGATGATGCACGGCAGCATTCGCTTTCATTTGGAGATGTGTTGAAATGCTTCCTGACTGATGCGTCATGCTTATTGTGTCATCTTTTTTTTATGTGGCCAGTGCCAGTGTGTGAGCGGCTCACACACTTCAATCACTGACCACAGATTTCAGTCATGTTACTCTGACAGATACGCACTGGTCATTTGTTTAATTTCATGAATTCGTTGGGCGTTACTCGGAGCGAGTCTCACTCCAAGCTGAAGTCAGACGCTGGCAGCCCTGACTGTGTCCATCTGTTCGGTGCTGAGCAGGTAGCGTACAGTGGGTTTTTAGAGCTTATTTGCCGACAAATGTTGCAGCTGCCGGAGATCATGAAAGTTTGTGGGCTGTAAAACCAAAACACTGAGCTAAAACACTAAATGCACCGTAGATCCCAGGAGAGACTCCAGGCTTGTCACTACTAGTGACACCTTTCACATTACACAGTCACTTGATCCATTGCTAATGTATCTTTACATTCATGCAGCTTTTAAGTCACATGTCCAAACTGTATTTGCTCTTTTAGGTTATGAAAGCCCCCAGCTCGGTAACAGAGACCCTTTATGACGTTACCAGTGGACCAGAAGAAGTTTGCTGACGAGGGAAGCCTGGAACACGGAGGACTGGAGAGAGACAAGCTTTTAAAACTTTGTGGACTCAACTGATCCAACAGCAGCTATTTTTCCTTTTTAACCCATTTAATCATTTGTCGCTGAATTTGCATGTACTGTATGCTTTCTGTTTTTAACTGGTTGCACTTGCTATGGTTTTTCTCAGGCATAAGGGAAGCTCTGACCTGCAGTACATTAAGTACCTTTCACACAAGCACACACAGTAGTTCAATGTCTCTCCACTATGCTCACCATGAACTGTTGTTTTATGCATTTGTGCAGAATCATTTAATAATGGAATTACTCTGTCTTCTCATTCCCTCCCCGTCTTTTACTGACAATCTGTGATGACTAAAAGTGAGTTTGTACTGTATTTATTCTAACGGAGGTGTAAATACTGAATATAAAACTGCACTATCTATTGTGGTCCTCTACCAGTTAACAATCACGTTTTTATTTGTGATAATCCATCGTTTGATAACAGTGTTTGTAAGTATGCCTTTGGTGTATGCTGATGTTGACGATTGAGAAATGTGTTTTCATGCACTTAGCACTCCCATCTCTTCAAGAGTATTTAGTCAAGTAAGTGGATCACATTACAGGTTTAATCTGATTTTGCAGGCCTGAAAATGAGTATATTTTCTAAAAATGCTTCTATGAATCAGAATAAATAAAATTGACTTTACAGAAGGGATTTGAGAATTGGATAATTGAAAGTTGTGTTTATGATGTATTTGTTATGTTCTAATATCAGAGTGACATGCATTACCCAAAAGGGAACTTTTAGTTAACGACTTGTGTAATATCTTTTGTGGCTTTGTCGAGCATAAGAACATGACCTCGGAGCCAGACTGTCCCTTCACATCTTAATCTTCATCTTAGTAGTACTTGCCAGAGTTTGATATCACACTAGTGTTCTTCTGTTACATATGGCCCTGGAGCCCTGAGGATTTTACCTTGTAGTTTAGCTTATGAAGCCATTGAAGAGATATAACACCTTAGCGAGGGACGGGGGGGACAGACGCTCGTTAATTGTTTCTCCCAGCTTCCAGCGTTTTTGCTGACCGCAGCCAACTGTCTCCTGACAACAGCTTCATATTAAGACAGATACTTTAGGTAATAAGCTTATTCACTTCTTGCTGACAGTTAGATGGTCAGCAAGACTGATACCACTCTTAAGCCTGTATAGTTTACCTTGCAGGGAATGTAGGGATGTCAGTGGCTGCATTATTGTAAATGCTGCATCCACCAAGTCAGGATTTCTCAACCCTCTGTCGCTTCAATTTTCACTGTTTTTTTTTTTTTTTTACATAATCTGCCTCTTGTGTGTCTCCAAACTTTACAGAAGTGCAATGCTAAATTGGTGGAACAGTCCTTTTAGATCAGAATCATTTCATGCAGTAATGATAAAGAGGGCATGAGACAACAATATTCCAGTCTGAGCTGACTGATCGTGTGAGATAGGAAATGACTAGTGAAATTTTTTTTTAAAAAAAAGAAGCTCATGAGGCACAGACTAACCCTAAAGTCAAGTGGTGACTCATAGTTGACTCATTTTTCATTATTTCTCTGAGATATGATGACCCCACGTTCACCTTTTGTTTGTTGACTCTTACCGTTTGTGACCAGCAGATGGAAGCAGAGACTGTGCTCCTCCAGCCTGAAAGCGCGTGCTCACCGTTCCACTGACATGTGGCTGCCAAGTCATGATGCGCTGTCATTACCATAATCGTGGATCTCGGCAGCCGTCACTGTCTCTGTATTCATGCAGCTGCTGCCATGTTCACTCTTGCAGACGTGATCACTGGGACGTCCAATCAGCACTTGAGTGACAGTGTAAACAAGCTCAGTAATTAGTCCAACCTCTGACATGTAAACAGCAGTTGAGATCTATATGTTAGGTTGTCACTCTGTCACGTCAGAAGCTCACAGGTGAAATCAAGCTTGGCCGATTCATCATCTTCTCCAAACAAAGATGAGCCTATTTGTCATGTGAAAATGAGAAGCATTTAACCCCCCCCCCCTCCCCCATCCAGTCACCTGATCTCCCCCACTGCCACGCGGGATCACAGCCAGGGGTGTTGCATTCACATTCACTGGGTCACCGGATAAGCTCGGTTAATTCTATTGTCAGTCCTCCCGTCCACACACACACACCATATGCTCAGCTGAATGTTTCATGACGGTATATGGAAAACCTGCACGCCTCACACGCGCGCACACACAGTGACAAAAGCAACACACGTGCGCGCATGATTATCCGAAAGCATTCCGGCTCATTCATCTCGATGCATATCAGACAGCGTGCACTCACTTATCTACATGTTACACAGTTCGCTCATTCATCTGTGTCTGCAGTTTGTGTGTGTGTGTGTGTGTGTTCGCCACCAGCAGATGGGTCAACAGCGCGTGGCTGGTAATGAGTTTGTATGAGGCAGAGTGCTCGACGCGCACCTACTGAGCTGCACGAAAACCACGTGACACAAAGCCTGACACATGAAGGGTTTCACTGTGTGCACGGTTTGGCTTTTGTGTTAGAAAAAGAGCAGCTTAGTGTCAGAACTGTAATCCTAAACACCTATGTCCTAGTTTACCTGCAGACAAGCTGTCCTTAACTTCCTCCAGTCAGAGCTCTCACATCTATCACACACATAAGGAGTGAGCTGTTTACTGTGATGCATCTGCCCTCATTCCATGCATCCCATGTGCAACACATTCAAACTGTGGTTGAAGTATTGGGATGCAAATACCGGCTGACCTAAGGAGAGAGCTGTCACGCCTGAGAGTTTATTATTGTGATGTGTGTGGCATTTGGAGGCCGTGGTGGCTGCAGCTCCACAATCTTTTTGATGAAAACAGCAAAGCAGAATTTTGCTTTTTTTTGTTTGTTTGTTTGTGTTGATGGCTCAGCTTTTTAATCTTCTCGTAGCAGTCGGCGGCGTGGAAAGAAAATGAAGCTTAAAGTCGAGCAACCGGTTTGTTTTGGGGAGGAGGACGAGACTGGAGAATGTTTTTTTTTTTTTAAAGCAGCAGTGGAGCAAACTCAGGATTGTTTTTATTCATGAATCCAGAGGTGTGAACTTGAGTCATATATAATACGTCTGTAGACTTAGCAGATCAACAACACAGTGAACAGATGATACCTCTGATTATCACATTCAGATGTGAGGGCTAAACTGTGATCAACAACACAACAGACAGTAACATCACACCAAGGCACACCTGAAAAATCTGCATTTAAATATTATTATCATGTACGTTAAGCTTGCAGGTTGTTATGGCTTTCGACCATATTGCACAGTCTTTATCTGCTAATTAAGTTTGTTCGGTTGTAAAGTCTCATGCACACATATGTTGAAGTAAATAAATCATTTCGGTAACACTTTATTTGACGCCTATCTCTATAACGCATTATAAATGTATTTATAATGCATTATAATTATAATACCCTTTGATCCTTGCAACAAAAATCAGTTAGCAAGGGACCAGCAATCATGAAGTATTATAATACTTGACCTTATAAGCCATTATAAGATACTCTATAATGTGTTATGCTCATTGTTATAAAGCCTTATGATGATTTATGAGTGTTTATAATGATAGTTATACACGTTTATAAGCATATCATAAATATATGTATAATGCATTATCTATGTGGGAATTGTCAGTGAGTTGCCAACAGTTATAATGTATTATAATACCTGACCTTATAAGTGATGATAAAATGCTTTATAGTGTGTTATGATTATTGCTAGAAAGCATTATGATCATTTACGAGTGTTTATAACTATAGTTATACAGTGCTATAATGTCATTGTAACGCATTATAAATACATTTATAATGCGTTATAGAGATAGGCGTCAAATAAAGTGTTACCATCATTTCTGTAAATTGACGATACTATCTGCTACTGTGACTCAAAATACAGTACAAAGTTAAAGACTCTGGACTTCATAGTCAAGACTTGAAAGACTTTGTAATGTGTAAAACACTGGCTTTGTCCCACCTCTATGTTACTCTTTAGGTTTGTTTTTTACAACTGTTTAATCTATAAAACATCAGTGAGACTCATAAATCATAAATTCCCAGATCACACAGTAACATCTTCAAATACCTTTGTTGTCCAGCCAGCAAAGGTTTTCAATTTACAGCAATCTAAAAATGAAGAAAAGCAGCAAATCCTCTGCAGCACTGGAGCCGTCGTTTATTCTGCACTTTGACTGATGAGTGTCTTTAAAGGATTTATGGAACATTGCTGTCAATCAGTTACTAAATGACGTAGCTCACCTGTCGTGACTATTAATAGCAGGAATATCAATGCAGTCACTTGCCTTGGCTTAATAGTAAGATGTGGACACAATAATGTGAACACCTCATGGAAAACAAAACCACACATATTGCTGCAGAGACATATCTTGAAATGCAACTTAGGAGTATTTCACAGCAATATCAGTATAAAGGTACTTTGACATGAGGGTTAAATGGTAGTATACGGTATAAAGTAGCAGATATTAATAGGAATTTAAAAGAGGGGCAGAATCAAAACATTTTACAAAGACAATCAAAGACCACAGTTAAAGTGATTCTAGGTTTGAACCCCACTGTTCTGTACATCAGCTAAGAGGCAACTACCGGCGCTTCATGTGAGCCAGTAAACCCATAAACTTTATTGCTTTTATTTCCCATCTATTCCTCCTTTAAAAGAATGAACGTGACGCCAAACACTTGACGCCACACTCTCAGATTCCTCTGGCTCCGTCCTGAACTCCACACGACTCAGACATCTCCCACCGACGCAGCTGTCGCTCTGGTTTTTTTCCCTCTCTGGCTCATAAAAGACTCCTATTCAGTTTGCATCCATCTTTACGATCTGAGGAGGCATGCTTGACACTTTCCACGCAGGTCTCGGTGGAAGCGATCATTCATCCTCCCTCCATCCTTCCTCGACTCTGCATCTGCCTTCTTCTTAATGCTCTCTCGCCCTATCCCCCCCCCCCCCTGCTCTCTCTCTCTCTCTCACACACACACACACACTTGTTTGTTTTCCTTGAGAACAAGTCTCATAATACCTACTGCCAGTAATTAGTGACGATGAATACTGCGTGTGCATGTCTAGGTGTTTTTGCACTTGCGCAGGTGTTGTGAGTGTGTGTGTGTGTCTGTGTGTCTGTGTGTGTGAGTGAAAAAGAATGTGATAGCAAGGTCAGTGCTGGAGGAGCCGAGCCAGTGTTAGGTTTAGTGGGAGTGAGATATTCTGTAGACAACAAATACCTGGAGGCAAGGAGGCCGGCTGAGGTAACCAAGCCACAGAGAAGGAGGTGATTTCAGGCTCGAAGCAGTAAAGTTGTGTACTGAAGACACACTGCGTGACATCCCAACAAAACACCATGAGTGAGTTTTAGTCATGCTAAGAATGCCAACGTCTACCTTTCCACCTGTCCACTGCTTTGAATTATCTCGTCAACTAATAGGCTGCGCAGACGTTTGTGTCCCTCAGGGATTAATCCTAGTGACACTGTTGATCTAATGACTTTTCCTCTCCTCTACTTTTACTTATCCAGTGAATTATCTTGGCACAAATTTCTCTACAGACATTCATGTGGATTAAGACCCGACTCTCAGTCAACATTACAATTCATCACCATCATTTGTGCCAAAAGTCAAATTCTTCCCCGTCAAACCCTGAAGACCATTTCTTACTACCTTTTTCTCTGTCATAGTGGAATAAGAGAGAATGCCTCCTACCAAGCTAGTATAATTGTCTAAAATGTTGTTTTATCCTATAGCTGTAAGATTTCCTTTCATTGGAACTAAGCCCAAACATCAAAAGCACACAAAGGTACGTGTCCACATACTTTTGGCCATATAGTTTATAGAGATGACACTGACTGGACACTTGGTGACACCCGTTCTCTTTCCCACGTTGTCAAATCCAGACATTTTGCCACGGCTTAGTGTCTCATACAGATGTGCAAGGAACTCTTGAGCATCTGTATGAGACATCTGGCAGAAAGCCCTTATAACTCATTGTTAACGTTGTGAAAGGGTTGTAGTAAGGTTAGGCTGAGGCACCAAAACGACTGTGTTAGGTTTAGGAAAAAATTATGACTTTGGTTAAAATAAGTGTGTTATGTAAGTTAATTTGTGCGCTTGTGTTTGAAAGTGACGTGAACTTCAATCTCCCACGTGAAAATCCTGTGTTTTACATGATGTAAGTTATGTAAGTTAGCTTGTAAATTGTACTGAACTCTCTCTCTCTCTCTCTCTCTCTCTCTCTCCTGGGTGAGAGCAGTGTTTCAGCCATCCATCCACCTCCATCTCATCCGTGCATGGACTTTTTTTGCTCTTTATAATATGTCACTTTACTCTGAGAGCCTGATATTGCTGCAGATGAGATAGTTGAAAGCTTGGTGTGTGTCATACAGACACTCAAGGGTACATCCTGCCTCTGTGTAAAATGCTGAGGGGGCATGACACAAACGTGGGTATGTGACAACCTGGGAATGAAAATGGTCTGGGGAAAAAAGTGCAGTCTCCCTCAATTTCACATCCTCTGTGTGTGTGTGTGTGTGTGTGTGTGTGTGTGGCCAAAGGGCAGCATAGGAAGTTACGAGGGGGGGGGGGGGGACAGGGAGGAACGCAGGTGTGTGCCCTCTCTTCACAGCACATCGATGGTTGATGGTGAGCAGAGGCCTTTTCCCCCTGAGCAGCTCGTTCTTCACAGTAAGTGAGGCACATACATTTAACCTCTTTATATTTCCCAGGGCACATTTCAGAGCTGGCGTTTGCTTTTGAGCTCCACATTTGCTCCACACCTGGGTCAGAGAGCCGCTGCCCAAATTTCTTGGCTTCTGTTTCAACCCACTTGAGGTTTGACTTTATTACTCTGCTGCAATGAAAGCTGTATTTTCTCTTTGCAGCCGACGTCTTTGAGCACTTACTCATATTAAAGTGTGTCATTTTAATCTCGATAAGGACGCCCTGGCACATGCGAACGGGATGAAGTGATTATGATGTGACTGGTCATCTTGTTATGTAATTTCCCTGACGTGGGGATTTGTGCTGAGGAAGACTTAGCGCTGAGCTGAAATGTTGCCAATAAAGCCTGAAGGAGGTTTGATTCCACTGTGCAACTTTTCTCTTGTATTTTATTGATCTTCGTATCCTGCATCTCCTCCACTAAACTTTAGTGGATGTGTTCATGACCCTGGCTGATGATTGCATTATCCACTGTAACTGAGCTGTGACCCATTAGTTTGACATATTAAGCCTTAGAATAAGACCAATAATAATAATAATAATAATAATAAAGAAATGCTATATTTAAATGCCATTGGACTCATTTCTGGTTTGACTCTACTTAAGATCAAATTATGCTGCTAGTGGATTTTTTAATGCTCTGATTTTAATTTCTTTATGGATAAAACATTAATTATGGAAAGGGTAATGTGATATTGACTCTTCCATAAAGAAGCTAAATCAATTCTTGTGTCTCTTAATTAATTACTGTATAAATGGATGACAAATCAAAGGAACAAGACATGCTAGTAAAACTCTACTCATTCTACACGCAGCAGTGCTTTGAGCTAACATTAGCATGCTAACATGCTCACAGTGATAATACTAACATGGTGATGTTTCCCTATCAGGTTCGCCCACTTAGTTCAGCATTTTAACATGCTAATATTTGCTAATTAGCACTAAACACGAGTGCAAATGGTTTGCAGGTATTTCGTATAAACCACAGAATTCAACAATTTTGACCTGATGGTGGCGCTAAATGAAAAGTCATAGCATCACCAAAGTTTGTACAATTCATCCTGAAGGGGACCTGAATGTGTTGACCAGATTTCATGGCTAATTATCCAGTGCTTGTGAAGACATTTCATTTGAAAACACAGGTGGTGTGAGAGGAAAAATCTGAGGATCATCAGAGTCATTAGGATTCATCCTCTGGGGACCATGTGTATCTTCACAGTAATCCATCCAATAGTTGTTTAGATGTATTTTAGTTTGGAGCAACCAACATTGCTATTGTCCAAAAAACCCCAAAGAAACAACTCAACATTTTGTAATTTGATGAACCACAATTAAGTCCCTGAAACTCCACTAAAAAATATCCCAATCTGGTGTTTTGAGGATCGTGAGAATGGTAGGTCCCATAAGTGTTCAGTAGGGATTAGACCTTCTGTCAGTGAGGCCAGATTCGTAGCAGTCCTATAGCCGTCAAACCATCAGACGACTGTATGGAAGCATCTGCTTTCCCAGTGTCTCTCCACACATTTATTCAGGTTCCAAAGTGTCACCCAACTGTATTTCTAAATTGAATTTACCACTCAGTCAGCCTGGGCTTTCCTCCGGCTTTCTGCTTTCCTCTGAAAACCACAGTCCGGATTGATTGATTTTCATGCTACACATGTATGTAAATCCATACTGAGGCTGAGGAGCGAAAATAGCCCGGAGCCGGTCGCAACTTCCAAACCAGTAAATCAGTTCAGCTGGAGGTCAGCGTGTCTAAAATGAAACACAATTAGTTTAGCCTTGTGTTGCTCAATTCATGTGTCTGTGACTTCCCATCACGTCTGTGTTCTTGGCTGTCTCTCCTCATCTGTCATGTTACAGCTTTCTCTCTCAGTCCTTTCCCACTGCTCCAGCTCTGGACTCCTCATTCAGTTGAGTGACAAGAAAAATGTAATACTCTGATGTTGTCAGCTTCTCTCGTTATAATGCTTGAAGTCAAATTTAGTCAGTTGTTAATTTGTTATTTGCCCTCAAATAAATTATTCCCCCTCTAGTCTTGTTCAGATAAAAGCCTGTATTCAGCATCAGGCAGATAGTCGGTGACGACTCTTTGTTCAAAACGCCGACCGAGCTGCCTCGCTGACCTTGTTGCTTTGCGTGTGGAGCGCGCATTATCACTCACCCCCAAAGATGAAATTTGGACATGGACGTTAAGCTTGAGTGAGATGCTGCATGGAAGAGGGACAGATGGACGAAGGAATGAACAAACGTTTGTTCATTTGTTCGTCCATCTGTCCCTCGCACGCAGTTATCAGGGACACAGTTGATCAGGTTTTGACAAAAGTGGGAGTAATGATGCATCCCGCTGCCACACTCTGGCATTTTCACGTTTTACATCGATAATGTCACCGTCAAATGCAATTAAAGAGATGGAGATGGGAGAAAATGTCAGATAGGTTTCATAAAAAAAAGATATTCCTAAGAGTAGAAAGTAACTAAGTACATTTACTCTAGTACTGTTTTTGAGGAACTTGTACTTCACCTGAGTTTTCATTTTATAACTATACTTGTCATTTTTGAAGGAAATTATTGCCCTTTTTTTACTTCACTCCAAGTGCAAAATATCCCTTCACCCTTTCTTATTTCTCATATGATATTTTATGAGCTTTAACAAAAAACGTGGTAAGGAGCGGATGATATGCTGCGTGTGAGTCTAGACGGCTTTAAATGCCGACGCGTCTCAGCACACAACTCCCAGGGTGTTTTAAAGAGCCTTTCATTTAATCCATCTTCAAAGGCTTTGTTTTGTTCAGGATGCTCCGGTGGGGCTGCAGTAAAGACAGGCTGGATCGATCCACGAGGCCGTCCGTAACGCCGCTGAAATTTAGCGCCGTGCGGCCGTTTGTGCGTTCGGGGTCGAAGGATCGAGCTGAATGTTGGACGTTCCGCTCACACATTGATGTGAAATCAATTATTCAGGAAACCATCCCAAATGTCAGTGTGTAGGTAGCCAAGACTCTTTAAGCAAATAAATGGCTTGTTTACTTGTGGGGATGTGTGCTTTCGCTCCGGTCAGCAAAGCACTTCCTGTGCACGAACTAGTCTGTGTGTGTGTTGTTTATCCCTGCGGGAACAAACAAGCTCCCGTCTGCCTTCGCCATGTGCCCGTCGAGGTGAGTTGTCTTGTTTGTGTCATGATGCAGTCGACTTGCTTATGTCACCGAGCGTTTGTTGCTTAAGTCTCCTGAGAGAGAAGATGGGGGGGGG
>JBBMOC010000050.1:889495-1070506 GCA_037975185.1 Centropyge bicolor | reverse complement strand
GGGGGGGGGGGGGGGGGGGGGGGCTACACCGTCTCGTCTGAATCATCAGGCTTGTCAGTCACAGGAAGAGCCTGGAGAGCTCTGAATTGCAGGTGATTCGGGAACTATTATAAACATGAATAATACATGCGAGATGGCTGATTATTAAAATGAGTTTTCAGAACTATAATCACCGCACGTCTCTCTAAATTCCTGATTTTTGCCTACCTCGCTCTCACGGTTGCTGGTAATTCTCCTCGCCTCTAAATATCCCTCCCTCAATCTCTCCTTCACTTTCTCATCATCTCTGCCAGCTCCTGTCTCGTCTCATTTGTAGTTTCTCACACTTTCTTATATTCTCCCCTCTCGACCTCTGTATTACCTTCAGCGCATCCATCCATAATCCTGTTACAGAGAATTGCTTCAATTTGGGTTTTTTGGGGGGTTTTTTTTGACATTTTTTATTTTTGTTTTGTGAGGACATGATAATACAGAGCTTACTTTCAGATAACATACAATTGTACTTCTTCTGTCGCTCACAATTAAAATTTTTGTTTACAAAACAAAAAACAAAATTCAGAATGTCAAGTGCATTATATTTGAGAACTTTGAACAAACTGGGAAAGATGGGGAGAGAAAAAAAAAAGAAAAAAAAGGGTTTACCAGGGAAATTTGAAATGAAATATAAGTAATACAAGGCTCATTGTTAGGTCCATTAAAACATTTAAAAGTAAAATATGTAAGCAGCATTACAGGGTCATTCATTCAGTACATCTGTCTGTAAGGGACTAACGTATTTAACCCACTTGGCCCAAAGTTTAATAAATGTGTTTTTCTGAAGGCGAAGGGAGAAAGTAATCCCTTCCATAATGTGAATATCATTTACTATGCCTATCCACTCCTGTATTGTGGGTGGGTCAGGAAGCAACCAATGCCTTGTAACTGCTTTTTTACCAGCGGTTATCAAAATACCAAATAAATATCCATCAGTTTTTATGACTTGCAAATCTGAATTTCCTAAAAATAATGTGGAAAATTGCATAGGTAGATTAGTGTTGAATATTCCTCCTAATACTTTGTGAAGCTCTGTCCAGAAGGACTTGACTACTGGACACTCCCAGAAGAGATGCCAGTGATTGGCTTCCTGGTGTCCGCACTGTCTCCAGCACGTGGCTTCCCCTCCAGTAAAATGTGCCTTTTGTTGTGGTGTAATGAAGAAACGGACCATACACTTCCACCCAAACTCCCGCCACACATGAGAACTGGGACTGGCAAATGTCAAGCCAATCCTCTTCGGATATTAATAGATTACCCTCCCTCTCCCATTTTTCCTTAACATATCGTGTATTGTGGGATTTTTTAGACAATAGGTCTTTGTAAATTCTAGAAATAACACCCTTTTTTAGTTTACTTTGGTAAGCATCCATAAAAATGATTAATATTGGGTCATTAAGGTCCGTTTCCTTTCTAATGTTATGCTCAAAACGTCAATTTGGTTTTTCAAAGTCCTTATGCACCATCGTCTCCTCTCTTTTCTCCATCTGCTCATCTACCCTCCATCTCTAGACCCGTCTTTCATCCCAGTGATATCTCCTGCTCTCAGAGCCTCGCCTCTATCATGCCTGCCATAGTCAACCTCTTGTTCAACGTGGTCTCCACCAACACCACCATCGCCTTCACCGTGGTGCTGCCCATGGTCAGCATGGTCTCCCTTGTGGTCGGGGTCGGAGGTCACCTCCTGCTGTGGCTGGTGCTGGTGAGGAACCCCCGCCGCCGCTCTAAGCCGAGCTCCATCCTGCTCCTCAACCTCAGCCTGGCAGACCTGGGCGCCCTGCTCACCCTGCCCTGCGTCCTTCTCAGCGCCAGTTTCCAGAACTGGCAGCTTGGGGGTGGGACCTGTGTCCTCCTGGGGTTCATGACTTCAGTGACAGTGGGAGTGGAAATCTTCAGCTTGGCGGCGTTGTCAGTGCTGAGGTATCGTATCGTTGCACCACGGATGAGACCCCCTGCCAGCCTGACACAAGTGTGAGTATTACTTTGCATGCAGAGGTGGGTTTGAGAATGGCCCAAAACCAAGCGGCAACCTCCGGCGCTGAAAAATGAAGCCAATGCGGAAGTGCAAAAAAGCTGCAGTTCCTCGAATAGCCACTAGAGCATGTCCGATTTTACGACAGAAAAAAAACATATTTACAGCCTGGTTCAAAACATGGCTCTAGTCTCATAAGCTGTTTTTCTACTCCATGACAACTCTGGGGGGGGCGAATTTTTTTATAAGGCGTTCGTTTAAAATATACAGCATACATCATTATGCACAATTCATAGCTGTCAATCTAAGTGGCGCCACTTTGATTGACAACTAGCCACTGACAGTCTAAAGGGCGTCACCCCGGCTAATTCTAGTCACTGAGTTTGGGAAAGAGATCGTCGTGGGGTTAGCCGGCTAGCAACGATATTTAGCATTTAACCTAGCTGGTTAGCCGTAGCTAGTTTGATTATTTCGAATAAAGCGGCTTTTTTCAGCCAATAGCGTTCATTTAGTCGGCCCATAGGACCCGCCTCAGCTCCGCCCTCGCTCCACCTCTTTGTCCATATTTGGAGTAACCGGAGGTAGGCTACCAAGATGGCTGCGCACTACAATTTGCTTCATTTTTGCTCTTCAGAAACCTATGGGTGACGTCACAGACACTACGTCCATATTTTATACAGTCTATGCCCAAAACATAACGTAGGTGATATGATTTATTTTTCTTATTGCCAACAAATCTAAATAAAACTGATGGAAATTGCGCTGCACTAGTTCCATAAAAACCCTAAAAGCAGCAATGAATCAATTCGACTGACCACCCAGGTCTTATACTCACCGGGATGATCAGCTGAAAACAGTCTCCAACATTTGCACTAATTACTCCAGTTTAGGAAACATGTGCCCATTTTAAGAAATTATTAGTCTTTTAGAAATATTATTGTGACACATTTTGAAAGTTTTTTGTCTCCAGTAAGAACTAATGGGCTTTGGGCTGACAGCTTAAAAGAGTACTCCACTGATTTAGCATTGCACCACTATGACTGATGATGGACTGTTAAGAATATGAATATTGCATGCAGCAGCAGAGATATTGCCTTTTTTTGGCCCATGCATTATTCTTGCTCACACCTGACACCTGCATTCCCCATGGAACTCACTCTCTGACAGTTGGGTTGGGGATTCAGGTGTGTTATGTTCGTAGCAGCTCTTGTAGCCTTGGGCCACTTATTTCAAACAGATTTTTTTTTTCCAGTTTGGTTTGAATGTGATGAGATTGAACACAATTTTTTTTCAGCTCCCTCTGAGCCACACAATGCTGTAAATGACTTTTTCATAGATGCAGTAGGGAGAACTCCAGACCTTTCAACAGCCTGTGATGTGTACAATTGGTTTGTCAATTTTCTAAGCTGATAATATGTCAATGTTTTGTTGTGCTGCCTCCTAGTGGGATAAAAGTCAATTAATACTGTTTTAAAGTCACTACATATACGTATATATTTTTCCTCATCTTTCAAATTTTTTGGATCACTGAATGTTTGTTTCCGCCACAATGTCTTCCCTGATACTACCATTGAGCAGCAACAAAGTTGGACATTTTCAAATTCTAGACATTAGGACTTTAGAGATTCTACAAATAAAGGCATGATTGCGACACAATAAACAAGGTAGCTACTGCAAACAGTGGCTTCAGTGATCCTCTAATCTAATTTGTCGTCGGTATGCATGTCACTAATGCTGGAATCAATTACTTAACTACGACCCAGAGGCAGTAAAGGTTAAAGAAAATATGTCAACACAAAGCACACAGCAGAAAATTCCAAACAGCCATGAGGATTTTTATATATCACAGGTCAATGCAGACATTATAGATTAACATTAGATTGTTGGCGAATACCAACCAATCAAACTGTCACATTCATTCCCATCAGACTCAGGTCTGTGTATTCTTGCATATAAGTGACCTATTTCTACGAGCACAGATGTGATCCTCCTGCACAACAAATAAATCTGTGCTCTGTCTTCCTCTTCCACAGGTTGTGCACTGTTGTAGGTATCTGGCTGGTGTCAATAACCATGGCATTACCCAAGGTCACCTACATCAACTTTGATGGTGGTTGCACGTGGTCAGTGGGCCGAGATGAGTGGCTCTTCTTCCTGGTTCCTGCTTTCCTGGTGTATTATGTGGCCCCTCTTCTCTGTATTGCCGTCAACTGTGGCCTCATCATCTCTCACCTCCATGGCTGCAGGAGCACTCTGGCTGCCGACAGGCGCAACAAGAAAGCCACCGCTCTGCTGATTGGTTCCACACTGGTCTTTGCAATTAGCTGGTTGCCATATTATGCACTTGAGTTTGTCAATGTTATGTCCCCTTATGTCAGCTCAGCAGCTTCTCCCATTGGGCGTAAGCTGTCTTCAACATCGTCCCCGTCATATTCATTTACCTCACCTGAACCCACTGAGGAAACAAAGACAAGAGTCTCTTTACTGTGGGAGGTGGCGTCCCTGACGGCCATTTTGTTGGTGTGTCTGGCTCCATGCTGGAACCCGCCACTGTACTTCCTGTTGTCACGCCCGGCCGTGCGTCAGCTCCGAGCTCTACTGCCTTCTTTTTTTCACAAGCCCTTGGGGAAAAAACCTGTGCAGCACTGGCGTATCGCTCCTGCTCCTCCCCCTCACCTGCCACACCCTCAGCCTCCTGCACATTCACCTACACACCAAACCCTCACACGCACTCTGACTCAGTGAAGTTAGCACACACACATATCCCGCAACATACGATTATATTTGCCATCACAAAAAACACCGTACATCCAAATGCATGAGTCACAGCTTGCTTTGTGTACACATCCTATGGTATTTGTTTGGATACTTATGCAGTCATAGTGACATCCCTTTGCTATTACAGTAAATGTATAAAAAGGCTCCAGGCAACAGTGTGTGAGCCCCTCAGATGGATAAGGGTGTATCATAAACAGAAAGCATTATGTGCCATAAAAAAAAACACAAGGTTTATATTCCGCATCACAATTCCTGAGTCACTGAGTAGCTCACTGTCCTGGCAGTGCGAAGAGCCTCCGATTAGAAAAACTGTTTAAGAAGAATTTTCAGGGCAAAACAAAGGAGTTTCTCTTTATATCAAAAGCACATTGCTGTTTAAAAATCCGGGTCACTGAACTTAAAGAGACGTCTTTAGAGCTCCCACGTGGGATCTCAACAAATCTTAACAGCGTTTTTTCAGGGACTGAATACGTCCACTGAGCCCACAGTAAGTGACATGAACCATCCAAGCAAACCACAAACCAAATTCCCCATGGAGCTTTTAAACAGCTGTCCCTGAAGTGCAATAAAAAGACTGTCTGATAAGTATGACATATAGCATGTGCACAGTATGAAAAGACCTTTGCCCGTTTCAGGAAACCTCCATAGGATGTCATTACATTCCATCTGGTAGACTCAGACAAACAATACAACCTTGCAACTCTATTACGAAGTCGTCTGACAGGGCTGAAACACTGGGGACGCAGCGTGCCTTGCCTGTCTCTCCAGAAAGCTCCCTGGAAAAGGCTCTTGGTTGCAACATTATCTAAATTCAATGTCATCTTAATAACCCGGTGAAAAGAGACCTCTTTGACTTATGAGAAGCATTAATAAAAGCTGACTTGTTTTGTTCTGAGCGTGAATGCCGAGATGTGCTTATTAAATAGGGATTTGACACAAAGGATCACATCAGAGGATGATTGCACGGGAAAATTGCTTCTTAACAAGCGGAGCTCCATCTGCATCCGGAATAGTTTAAGATCACGACGTGTAAAGGGTATGCCATGTACTCACGGTGGTGAGGGGCTTTGTTTGACAAATTGGCTGAGGATGAGTAATTGGATTTTTTTGTTGTCAGGCTATTCATACTGAGAGATATAAAGCAGTGATTTCAATTTATTGGGAAGTTGAGCCACCCTGAAATATTATATAATATGTCTGTGTTGCACCTAAAAGGAATTGCTCAAATTTTTATTCTTAAACAAACAGAGGGATGTCTAAAACAACAGTTCGACATTTTATTCCTTTTTTTTTTGCTACTTGGATACTTCAGTTTCATTTCATCGGATGGCAAAAAAGTAATCCACTTCCAGTCGTGTCACAATCATGATCTGTGGATGCAGCCATGTGACGATGACAAATGCGTAAAGCAATCTCTGACCTTGTGGGTGCCATCTTATTTAGCAGCAATAAATCCTACCTTGGTTACCTCTTGACCTCGTGACACCTCCCAGAATGCACCGCTGCACATTCTAATGAGAGACCGCAGCGTTTCCATTAACTGCGAGCGTGCCGTTTTTGGTCGATACCGTCTTGGTGTCTAATGAGAGCACTTATCTCTGTCATCTGTCTGCGCTGTGATCTTCTCACACAGTGCAAGCCACCAGCGCGCTATGATGTCCTGATGAGACTTAATTAAGTCTGCAGATTAGTGACAGCTTAAAATATAAGTCATGCTCAGCGGGCCCATTGAGAGGGTCCGTCCCAATTCAATTCAGTGTGTTTACTGAGGCCCTGATGTGTCTGCAGGCCTGTGGACGTTTTTGAAAACAGTATGAGATCAGCCAGCTGACAACAGAAGTGAGCAAAATGGGCTGCAAAGTGAAGCTGGGAGGGGATTAATAACTATGGGATTCAGGAAATGGTTATTATAAGAGACTTCTCATCGTCTCAATGGGCATTTTGGAGCGGTATTGATTCTTTGAGTGTCACAGCAAGAACGAACACTTCCCACTTGATAGCCTTAAAAGGATGTCAGGTCATTCACTGCCATTGAACACTATTTAAATCCCATAGGGAGGATCTGTTTAATACAAAGAGCTATAGACAAGTAGTGATCCACAAATAAGCCTTTAGCCAGGCCAGCATGTCCACACAGCTTGATTGACTCCCTCTTCCTCTCAGCAATAAGTCTACTACTGTGTAAGGAATATTGGATAGGAGCAGGAGGAAGACGGTGTTTTTTATATGCTACCTTTACCAAAGGATTAATCTGCATGAACGCTTCTTTTTTAAGAGGCAAATTCACTGTGTTTCAGAGGAAAACAATGATCGTCTATTGATTTTATTCTTTCTTTCACTAGTTTTTGATTGTAATTTGTAATTATTGTTTCTAATTGAATGTAGTTCTGGTTAAAATGATGAGAAACCTGATTTGAGATAATTTCATGTTTTCTCCTTTCAGACAAAATAAACCAATGAACTTCTTAATGGTGAATTTTGGAACTTTTATGAACTGTCTTGATCTTGAATGGGTTTTTGTTCAAATTCTTTGTAGCACTATGTTCCCTTGAACCCTAGTAGTTTTCAGTTTTTAAGTTTTTGAAATAACTGACAAAGAATTAATCCAAAGCTAAAATTTGAATGTTGGTGATGCTGAAGCTTGAATTTCACAAAACAAATTTTTGACATTATATTTTCCTTTAAAAGTAAGATGTCTTGAACCTTTAACATGCTAACCGGCTGATTACTGCTTCGGGCTATTTGATCGCCATAATATTTTTTGGCCACTCGGGGGCAGTGCAACAAGCATATGACGTGTTATCACCTAATGAAGTTGTCTTGTCCAACTGTTAGCAAACAGTTGCCTCTTTACACATCCAAAAGATGGTGAGAAACATTAGCATTTATTTGAAACTTTGTGTTTGTCCACCTTATGAAGATAAGTCCAATGTGCAACTCTTTTATCTTTGTTTTGTTTTCAGGGAAATATCTTGCTCCTTAGCTTTTACATGCTCCACTATGTTTCTATGTTTACTTATAACTGTGTCTGTCTGCCATGTTGTGCTATGAAGCCAGCTTACATTGACCATTTTCTTATCCATTGTTATTAAAGAAATACTGAAAAGTATATATTTTATTTATATTAAATAGTTGTAGTTTCTTTTGTTATACTTGTTTTTTATATGATGAGAGTTTTTAATTAGATGTAGCTTTTTGGAATGGGATGCTAACAGAGGATTAGCTTTAGCTATGTCAGTGTTTCAAATTCTACTGCCACTTAACTGACTCCTGTGACCATGTTGGGCACCTTGTGTGTTCATAAATAAAACTATGACAGAAGAAATACATTTGTTGTGCAGGGTCACCACAATAGTTCTGAATGAATCAATTGATTAATTCAACATATTGATTTATTTATTGATTCAGGGCACTGCGTATAAACCACATTGCCCTTCAAAGGCTTTAAATATTCACACTGCAACTCATTGAAAGTCATCCTAAATAACAGCAGTCTGAGTCAGAGAAACAGGCTTCTTATCATTTACCGACAAGTTGCATTTCACAGCCTCTGGCCTTTAAGTTTCAACCTTTTTTTTTTTTTTTTTACAGTTAGCAGGAAGAAGCAGAGCACTCTCATTCATGCTGGATTCATTTTATATTAAAGTTGGTAGATATGAGCAGTCTACCTGAAAATATCATCCAGGTCATCCTCCAGGAGGCACTGGGATTACACACCAATGCCTATGACGGGTGATGGGTGGTAATAGGTTTGCAACATACATGGCAAGATGCAAAGGCTCTCTTAATATGGTGTTTGGCGGACTGGTATACAACAAAAAAGGGACATAAGATATAATGGATAAGAGCTTGCAGAAGGCAACAGAAAGCATTAAAATCGTGATGTTTAATGGCAGTGCGGGCATAACCTTGACTTGAAGACTAACAACATTAAAACCACGCTTCCGTCGGCAACAAGGACATCACTAAAAGCAACAGTGGCAAACGTGTCCTTGATAGAGAAGCTTTCGTTTTTATGCAACCTGCTTATGCTTATGTACCAATCAGTCTACATTATAACTAAAGCATGGAGTGATTTTTTTTTTTTTTTCAATTTCCACTCCTCTCGCAATGAGCAGTAAACTGGAGTGACATGACCAAAGAAGGTTTGAACTCAGAGACAAAGTGTGACGGGCAGACTTGATGTGTTATGGGAAGCTAATTTTATTTCCCACATATTTGACAGATATGATCTGAGGCCGAGATGTTGTCAGTCTAAGAGGGGTTTTGTAAATGAATTGAACCAATGAATTTTCCAGCGAGAGTGCCAGTTAGCTAATGCACACAGTCACAAAGGGCTGTGATGCTGGTAGTAATGGTGATGGACTTGATAGCTGAGTTGTATGAAACATTGGATCTCTCAGAAACATCCTTCCCTGCAAGCATTCAGTGTGTTTCGTGATATGATGCATTTGGCATGGAACAAAGGTCCTCGACCAGAATCAACCTGAGGACACTGTAGTCTTATGGTATGTATTCTGGACACCTAGCTTTTACTGTTTTGCAGTGACATTTGCAATGTCTGTCACCAACATGGAAAGGTCTTGTAGAGAAAGAATTTGTGACAGTTTGAATGGCAGGATGCACTGACTCTCATCATTTAATATCAGTGCATTTGAGGTAAAGCTGAGAGTATTCGTGACGAACCCAAACCTGTGAAAACCTTCATTCTGAGGCATCTAACAACTTCAGTGTTTTGTGCACTTCCAAGGTGAGTGAACAGTTTGATCAGAGTCAGTTTGATGTCAACACACTATCAGCTGCATTATCTGGGTACCTGCAAACATCATTATGACTCACACAGTGAGGCAGGGAGGAAAAACTCAAAGCATCTCTTTTTATTTTGATCATCTGGAGTTCAAACTTACTATTATTTTTCATGCAGTTGCATTGAGTCCTAATGAACAGACCAGACAGAGACATGCTCCTATTCATAACAACTTTTAACTAGTGACTAATTTAGCTTCAGTTGGATGATCACGATTTCTTCAGACGCAGAGTGTCTATAAAAATCCATGGAGTACTGGAGTAGGCTACAATCCATGCTCTCATTTGAAATTAAATAATTAACTGAAATTAAAGGTGCACTATGGCAATATAACATTGGACTCCCAAGAGACAGATTCTACAACTCTACAGTTGTAACAAATTATAAAAAGATTAGTCAGAAACTCAATAGTTTCTTTTGTTTGAAGCTCTCTGTTGGGTAAATGCTTAAATCTGTCACACTCCATGCCCCAAATTTGTTTCTGTTGATCTTAACACACAATCAATCCAGTCTCTTCTATAGTTAATCCAATACAACCTTAACTGATGATGGCTTATTTTTCAAACTTTAGAAAACCCGTCAAGAGCCACAGAGGACATCAAAGGCCTTTGACTGCTTTACAGATGGGTTAGTACTTCTCCTGACGAGCAAGCTGCTCTTCATGTGCCAACTTGGTGGAATGCCCCTTTAAATCCTTGTGAAAACTAATGTAAAAGCTCATCGATTATTCATTTTTTAATCAAAACATATGATCAACACATCACTTATTCTATATCATTATTTATGCTGTTTCATTTGCTCATAGTCTCGGAGGGAAAATCCCATGTTATTGGGGTTATTTGAGGTAGTGGGAGCTCAGTGAGATCTCAAGCATCCAGGCAGCACCCTCTCCAAGAGGCGTCTCTCTGGCTCCCTCTGGCGGCCGCTTCACCTCACAGCGACCAAAACTGACGAAACCTGACAGGGGAAAAAAGCCCAGAGCTGGTGTTTGACAAAGAGCTATATGTGAAGGAACCTGTGCATGTGTAGCTTCACCCTCCAATCCAGCCCACAGGAGGATCACTCAAGGAGAGAGAGAGAGAGAGAGAGAGAGAGAGAGAGATGCAGGTAGTAGCTGGAGGTGGGGAGGAGGAAGGCGCAGTCGCTGCTGGCCGTCGGGACTCCAGAACACCAGGAGGGGATGTGTGTGTTGTGCTCATGGCTTCTTCCTCTCTTCCTCCTCTAAGAAGTCGCCTCTCCTCCCAAGCGGACACGCAGGTGTAGCCTCCTCATCCCCCCCCCCTCCTCCAGCCCAAGCCCGTGCGCCGCGCCGCGCCTCTCTCTCCAGGTCGCCAAACCCCGGATCTTTACGCGCAGGAACCGGAGGAGGACTCGCAATGATGCTCGGTGAAATGCGGCGCGTCTCTTTTGTGCGCCGTCTCTCCCCGCCGCTGCTGTGAGCGAGCCGCGGCCGGCACACATGACCTGAGCCGGGAGAGAGAGAGAGAGAGAGCGAGAGAGAGAGAGAAAGAGCCAAGAGGCGGATGCAAACTACAGCACTTGTTCCATAAAGAGAAGACTCATTGATGAGCCATGGCTGACCAGGTAAGGCCACGCATGTTTTTTTTTCCACCTCCGTGAAACACACCTCATGCACAATAGCCTAGATCACATACACACACACACACCAGGTAGATACACACACCCTCTTATGTGCATCCTGGACATGAGCATTGTTTTTGTGCAGCACACTTTGGTTTGTCTGTGTGTGGGAATTTGGATCATTTCTTTATCTTCATCCTGATGATGTGAATATTTTTACTTTTGTGCTGCTCAGTAATGACCAACCTTTTTTTTTTTACACTCTCTCTATTGGATTTGCCGTCATAGTTATAAGATGCTTCAAGGATTTCTTGTCATGTTTGTGCAGCATTTTCGTCATGCATTAGTTACAGTTCTTCGATCCATCGATGAGGCGGATCGTTTGACTCCTCATCGATTATTCCTTATCGATACTCTAAATGGAATCATCACGAGGCGCCGTTAACATGTGCTGGGGGAATCTGGAGTGCAGCAGACACTGTGAGGCTGCAGCCGGCAGAGGAGCAGCAGTCTGACTGAAGAGTACAAACACTGGCTGGAGTATGAATTTTGTATTGTGCGCTGTTGTTTGGCCCAGTTTGTGAAAGCCGGGCGGGAGGAGCAGATTAACCCCTGCCACACCGGCTCAGCCCCGGTCACAGCCTCCTGTCTCTGAGCCTCCTGCCCCCCTGAGAGCTGTTCACTGTAAAGGCCATGCTTAATTGATTAGCTCGTTCAATTAACCTAATTGAGCTACCTTAGTGAGTCTCTCTCTCTCTCTCTCTCTCTCTCTCTCTCTCTCTCTCTCTCTCTCTCTCTGTGGACATGCATTACTCATGCTGTGGGGACATAGATTTGTTTACACAGCCACATTGTGGGGACTCGTCTTCCTTAGCTTCCTTAGCATAATGTAAATCATTTAGGGGTGAAGACTTTGCTTAGTCTTAGGTTGGGTTAATGTTGGGTTAATGTTAGGTTAGGTTTTTGGCTGATGTTTAGGGTAAGTCTCCAGGGAATTACTGTAAAACAATATAATGTCCTCAGAAGTAATGGAAACACGACTCTCAGTCTTTCTGTCTCTCTCTGTGTGTGTGCACCTGTGAGTGTGTGTTTTTGTGTGTGTGTAAACAGCTACATAACTGTGTCACAAGCAGCCACACCTCAAATGCATGTATTAAAAATAATTATAATACTGAGCTATAATGAAATGAGTGAAATTTTGGAATGTTATACTAATATTATACTACTATATTAAAATACTACACCATATTATACTCCATTACAATACACCACACTGTACTCTATAGTATGCAATAGAAAGGCACATGAAGAGCGCAGACGTTCGCCAAGGCCAACACTCCACTCTTCTTTGATATGAAATGGAGCAAGCACAACTGCTATATACTAAATGTCTGGATATATTTACAAAACCATGAGAATTATGTCAAAGTATGGTTGTGCTCATCATCTCAGCTATGCATTTATTATGTGCTTCCAAATTGGAAACCCTTCACATACTCACATACACTTTTTTAAAACCAGAAAACACTTCATTATCATGTGCATATGTGTCAAATGTTTAGACCGAAATAACATCACGAACGAGGCAAGAGCATTGATGTCGCTGGTGGAGATGATTCAAATTTGGATGTGAGTCAAAGTATAATTAGTTGCATGATATGTGTACCTGTGAATGTGGATCGTGATATGGAGTCATCATATTTCTACAATCGTTTTGCTGCTGTTGAACGTTACTACCATCTACTGGATTTTAAGATCTAAGGCATTTGTTCCATGAAGGGCAAATGTTCTCCCAATATTAACGAAAGAGAAAAATTATTTGTGTATCTGCCTCATGATTTGGAGCCGCTCCAAAATGTAATGGGTTCTTCCTTGGTCGATGCTGCAGCCTTCCACCAAGTTTATTGAAAATCAGGCCAGTAGTTTTACAGGAATCCTGCTGACCAACAAACCAAACTGTAAACAAACATCCTTGGAACAAATAAATGTATTACTACATTACTATATTATACCAAACTACAGCAATACACTTACTCTACCCCTGTACATCACATTATACAACACTATAGTATAACATATGATACTACATGACACAATATTGTACTACGTTATACATTACTTTACTATACTATACTTTATTATACTAGACTACACTTCATTACACTATACTAAACTATACTGTACTATACCAAACTAAATTACACAGCTGCTGCACTCTACTCCACTGTACTATACTGTACTGCACTGTGTTAAACATATGTAAATTCTGAAGTATACTTTATAATCTTTAGTTTTTGTTGACACTGTGTCAGAGAGGCAGTGAATTCCGCTCACTGTAATTTATGAGACGTTCCTCTGTTTCCTCCCTGCAGAATTGGATCGTATTATATTCTAATGTGCTCATGTTCTCGTGTCAATCCCCTTTAATTAAGCACCAATACTGTACTTAGCTTTTCCGCAGGCAGGCGCCGGGCTACACATGCCCAGGGGTGCGGCTGGAGCTAGATTAATTGCTGTATTAATATTGATGACGGTCTTCTGTGGCTGACCCGCTGCGGCTGCATATACACTATTATGCAAATGCACACACACACACACACACACACACACACACTTTTCTCAGCCAAACTATTGTTCTGGAGAGAACTGCTGACAGCTTTCCCTTTCTTTAATAACTAGGGATGCAGATCAAGAGTTTATGTTTCTGACCTATTTTAGTGTGAAGTCATGCTGAAGTTGCTGTACAGTATAGAGCCACCTGATCGCACTTTGGCCCTTATTAAACGCAGCTGCAGCCTCGTTTCCTCTCTCCCTCCGTCGTGCTTCCTTCACCATAATCCTCCTGCTCTTTCTCTTATCCTCTCTCTTCGTGTGTCCTGATCAACCTATTGTCTTACCTCCTGTCACTCTTTTCAGCAGCCCCACCTGCCTCTTCTCACCCCCCGCCCAATCCCCCTCCTCACTTAGGTTCCCCTCTGCCACGCTCTGCGTCTTCATCAGCATCTTTCTCTCATGCTGCCACTTATTAGTCTCACCTCCGCCTGTTATCACCTCCCTCCTCTCTACACATATAGGCACAGTGGAAACACCCCTCCCCCATTCATCAGTGATAACATTTACCAGAATAGACAGTGTTTCAGGTAGATATGCAGCCAGACATCTGGGACTATTTTAAAATAGCACAGGAGACAACAATGCCATATGTGTGTTACCCACTGGTTCCTTTCTAGACTTACACATATTTCTTTTTGTTACCTGTCTCCATTTCATTCTAGTACAGTATGTTTCTCACCACGGCGGCCCCCCTCCGCCGCGGAAGCACACCCCTGCCTGTCAAACACCAGCTGCGGAGGGAAGAGGCCGTATCCGAGGACTGTGACTGGATCCCGGGCTTGGAGGAGCCTGCCACGTTGCCTATCAGTGACACAGCGGTGCCTCGGGATGAGTCCTTCAGCCAATCGGCAGCCGCCTCGTCAGCTTACCACAGCCACGGCGGGGCACTGAGGATAGTGCTTCTGGGACAGAACGGCGTGGGGAAGTCGTCGCTTGCCTTATCTCTGGCCGGGCAGTCAGACAGATCCCTCTCCATAGACTCTGAGACACAAGCCTGTGGTAAAGACTTGGATGGGGATTGGTGGAGTGTGTTTTTGTGTGCACATGTGCTACGACTAGAAAACCTTTTTAAATCAGTGTGCATTTAGACATGTGGAGCTGAGATGTTCACCATTCCTTGCTGAGAGCTAGATGAGAAGATTGATATCACTCTCATGTCTGTATTCTAAATATGCTTTTGGGGCTGGTTAGCTTAGCTGAGCATTGAGGCTGGAAATGGGGAAATAGTGAGCCAAAGGTAATACAATCTGCCTACCACAGAAAACAAAGCATATAAACAGTGTTTTACAGGGGCAATCATGTTATGGACTCCTGCAACTGGTCCCAGAGCCAGGCAAGCTTTCACCCTCTTATACCAGGTTTTTTTGCTAAGCTAAGCCAACCGCTGCTTGCTTTAACTACATACTGTATTTAGCATGTAGACATTACTGTGATATTGATGTTTGTATTGGCAGATTGATTGTTTGCCTTTCCTTTGGACAAGGCCATGCTAGTTGTTTCCCCCTTTTTCCATTCTTTATGCTAAGCTAAGCTAACCAGATGTGAGCTGTGGCCTCATATTTAGTGGACAGATATGAGAGTGGTATTGATCTTCTCATGTGACTCTCAGCAACAAAGCAAACAACTGTGTTTTTTTCCTTTTGGGTATATTCTCTTCTCTCCCTTTCCCTCTGCCTTATCATCTGTCAGTCAGTAGGTCTGTCTGTCAAACAGCTCACTGCAGCACTGAGGGTAATCAGCTCTGGTCCTCAAACATCCATCCAGCCAATCAATAACTCAGTGTCACTAAGACCCAACGACTCTCCCTCATGCACTAAGCTGACTTGCCCCTGTCTCACGCCATACAGTATTCATTATTGCCCTTGTAGTACACTTAGATTCATGCATCATAAATGGACAGAAAAAGCACTTTCATCCAAGGAGCTTGTACACGTTTCCATAATGGCACTCTCATCCTCATCTGGAATTTTAGCGATGTGCTAAATTACTCTTTGTGCTGCATGTAAAAATTGCAAAAAAGTGTAAAAAAAAACTACTAATCAACACCTGTTTAATTACACTATTTTGCTAGTTTTGAGCAGATGCTCTCGCACCATATTAGCTCTGTCAGAAGGATCTCGCCTCACCAATCAATATGTGTCCTCCCCATGTAATTACCTGTAAAAGACAGCACTGATTAACAGCAGGAGGTTTGGTGCGCTGATACAGATGGTTTAGTACAATAGCACTTTTCTAAAAGGACACGTCTGGTGGTATTATATATTTTTTATTGGCAACAAATCCCATGAAAAGACCACAACCAACAAAGATCCTATTAGCCTGATATCATTTATTCCTGTGTGCCATAGAGCTTCAAGGTGTCATGGTCCATTTGTCATTTTACAACAAAACACAATGCACAATTGCACAATGAAATGTAAGCTGTAGACCCTTCATGCTACACATATAGAAATATACAAATATTTAAAGTAGATTAAAGTAAAACAAAAAACAGTGTATAGAGTTACTTATATAAACCTATACACATACACCCAGAGAGTATGTACAGTATGTGCCATGTCAGTGTAAAGTTCAGTGTCATTAATTAATGGTGGGGGGTGGAGGATGGAGGTGGGCTTATCGTCCAAACTGGTTGTGCACTGGGTGACATTGTCCTTCATTATGACGAGCATGAGCACTGTAGATTATTATCAGTCAATCCCACATATGCTATCTCGCTGCCATAAAAACGCGTTATTGCCGCAAATGTATATTAATCCGCTGCTAAAACTAGTCCCCAACAAATGCACTATTTACTCTAGTTTGAATAACTGCTTCTAAAAACTACAGTGCCCAGCTGTTTTGGGAAATTATGATATTTTTATTTGGACAAATATTCTGTGCTTTTTTTCTTTAGAGATTTTTATCTTCAGTTGGAACAAACAGGCTTTGAGCTGAGTGCCAAAGATGGGAAGTCAGAGAGTACTGAAAAACATTGTTGGTTTTGGTTTTCCTTTCTTGGGATTAGTTGATAATAATACAAATAATGAATATCAGCAGGCTTCGCCTTTAATTTGGAGTATAAAAAACTTAAGCATGTCCTCAAAAAAGAAAAGGAACAAATGTCTGAAATTGTTTGCAGTAACTTTTTCCAAACACGTCAGATGGCCACATAACCCAATTTGAACATCTTCACAAAACTGATTTAAGGTTTCTGGAGTAGGTCAAGAACACTTTTAGGACAAACTGCAGATTAACTTGACAACATTTTCAGGCAGCCGTTAAGACAGCAGTCATTTCGCTTTAGCTAATAATGCTACACACAATGTACACAGTCACATTTTGTATTGCAATATATAGTGAGCTGGCGATGCAGTGTGTGCTGGGGTGTTTGTCTTTACACTCTGTGCGTGCTTGTTTGTGACATATGTATTTGCTTGCAGGTGAGGGCTACGAGTGCACGGTGACGGTCGACGACGAGGACAGCAAACTCATTATTTTCGACAACTGGAAACAGGTGAGTTAGCGTCTGTCAGCACCGGTCACACCTCAGTCCCCCTGTCTTGTTTGTCTCTTACAGCACAGACCCACTCCCTGACTTCTTGTGCTCTGGTGACCTCTCACACTCTAAACCACCTTTAACTTATTTTGGTTCTGCACATTCTTCGCCTGTACTTGAAACGGGGAAAGCAATTTGTTCGATTTCCATGATGGGCAAATTATTTGTGTGTATTCGAGTGTAAAGTGTGTGTTTCTACTTTTGCCTCTGTGTGCTCTTTTGATGTGTGTGTGTGCTTCACTGTACAAGGATTCCTGCAGCAGCAGCTGTGCTCACTGTACTTGAGCTTTTTGAAGTTCTCTCATGTGGAAAAGTGGAAATCACTCTCTTGTTAACCTTACTTGTTTCAATTCAAATCTACAGTCAACAAGAACATTTTGGCGGAGGCTAAAATTGCTGCGGCTATGCATCATCAACCTTTCGAGCTGAACGGTGCGAATGAGTTAATCTGACCCTGTGGCGATGAGTTTTGAGCAGGACACACTGGAGCCGCGTCAGGCAGCGGCAGAGAGCAGTAACAGCTTGTCAGAAGGCTCCTTGTGACACCGAGGACATTATGTGAAATCAAAAACTATGCAGTTATTAATGTGTATTAATAATGTGATGTACAGCGAGAGCACTGTAATTATTAGTGTGTAGAGTGGATCATCCCTGATGCATCTTATTCCTGAAATCCACACGTCCTTCAGGGGCTCCCCCCTTAAGGTTAAATTATTCACACGCAGCTACAGTTAGCTCTGGGGAACTCCACTGAAAGCTCAGTGCAGAAACGGACTTTTTCTTGTAAACTCCCTCCCTCCATTCTCACCCCAGATTTTCTTGCCCTTTCTTCCTGCAGCTGCCATCATCTCCAAATCTCTCTGTCCATTCATTCCCTTTCCGGCCTCTCTCCACTGGCCCTTTTCTGCCATGGTTAAATCTCGCTGAGAGTTAATTACATTTGTTATTCTGTGCGTGTTAATACGAGGCAGGGCATTAAGGCTGAGGCAACAGACGCAGGCCAGCGGGAAGCTTGGAATAACTCCAGGCCCGTCAGCGGTGGGGGGAGGCAGAGAGGACTGGACAGCATCCCAAATCATCCGCCAATTCATGCTCATGTTTTCTTGCATTTTTTTGTGGCAATGTCCAAAAATAAACGCCACATACATACACAGATACAAACTTACACACACGCAGTTGTGTGTAGAGACAGATGTTGTCCAGCTATCTAATAGGTGTTGCGGAGTTCAACACAAAGCGATGGCACAGTGATAACCGCCAGTCCCAGGAGGCAGGGCTTCTGGCCTTGTAGCGAGCTGCGAGTGTTCTCCATGGGGCACCCCAACCTACACCCAAGTTACCATAGCAACATGCAAAGACACACACACACATACACTCTCACGCACACACATGCAGGGCTGACTTAATCACTCACTCACGCATAAGATCATGCTAGAGCAGTCAGCATCCGACGCTGTTGGCTGTGGGGCTTCATCCGCTCTCTGGCCAGACCGATCAGCGCCTCATCATTCCCCTGCAATACAAACTGCCAAAAAGATCAAAAACTGTTACGTTCACATTCAGTGATTGTTCCTTCAAGTGCTCTCTTGGCTTGACTCACAGCTGATTGAACCATGAAAGTCCAGCTTGAGCTGTGATTTTTCCCAACTGCAGTGCAGGGAGCAGCGCACAACAAACCACAAGTAGAGCTTACTGTAAGTGCAGAAACATGTAAGTATATATTGACCGTGCCAGCCGACATGTGTGTGTGTGTACGTGCACACGCTGCATCGGCTTGGTCAAATGTGTAAGACACAGCAGCGTACACATGCACAGAAGGCTGAGAGTCTGCTCAGCCAGACGCTGGGACGTTGTGAGTGTTGTTGAAGTCACGGGGGTTGGATGGTTTAAATAAGTCATCCATGTGCCCAAAATAGAAACACTAGCACACTTGGCCTTGACCTAGCCAGCCCATGCTGTCCCTCGCCTTTAGACTGACATTGGTTGTGTAATATATCTCTTAAACGGCAAACAGGGTTCCGCATGCATGTAGGGAACCTAGTGGGAGATTGAGGTCACTGAGGACCAGAGGGCCCTCTCACCCTTTTTCTCTAATGTGTCTGTCTCACTGTCTGTGTCGGTGGGTGTGTCCGAATTTATTCTGAGCTATGAGTTTATATTATTATTTGATAGTCTGACATTAAAATATTTATTAAAGACAACCAAACGGTGCCGCCTGAGGCTTGGAAAAATGTAGGCCAGTTATGTATATGTGTATATTTATCAGTGCGCAGTGAGGAGAATTTGCCGCTGCTCCGGAGGACAGGATCGTTTATTATGTTAAAGCAAATTAGAGAAAATGTCCAGGATGTAATTTGGAAGAACATAATTGCTGCTTGACCACATTCTTTTGCTCGATTAGGAGGAAAGAAAAACGTCGTTCCACCATCCAGCTCTTGGAATGGGGACAGATATTGCCGCTGTGTCCAGGGAGTTTCTTCCCTGAACATTTTTCTCGTTTCCTGTTTTGCTGTTCTACAGCCTTATGAGAGTCCTTGTGGGCCATTTACAGTTTCTCATTTCTTGACTTAATCCATATAAGCTATTATACCTTAACAATTTGTTGGCTTTAGTCTCCACTTGGAATTTATTCGTTCAGAATACTCATTTGTTTGTGTGCACATAGAAAAGCTAAAGTTGAAATCTAAACTGCAACATTGTATTTAAGGGATAAATATATACTATGAAAATGTTAGCACAATTTTAATTGGAGTTTGTGGATTGCAGATACTGCCGCATTTTCAAATACTGAAAACTCACAGACAGCTTTGTTTTTCTTAAAAAAATAAACTGTGTTTATTTGTTTTATTGGTCAAATGTTTTATTGCTGGAGCAGTTTTACTAAACTTTGGGCGGACTCCGCATTTCAGCAACATGTTTAAAATTTTGTTACTTAAACATTTGGTCAGATGAAAGATTTTCCCTGACAGATTTAAACTGACAATACAGCTAGTTCATCAGCTTTTATCAATAATGTAATTCAAAACAAACAAAAAAAATCACTAGTAGCGTCCAAGCTGTGGATATAGCTACAGTATCATAATCACATCTCTAAAATATGATGTGATGCTACAGTAACCCTGCCAACTGTTTTGCTTTAATTGACGTTATCTCTACAGTAGTCACTGTAATTTTAAATTACTTAGCATAACGAGCATTAACATTAGTTGAAATTGAAATTGTTAAGATGGCTGTCTAGCATGGCAGCCAATAATCAAAATCATCTTTTCATCAAGTTCAAATGACAAAAATTGTCTTTCAACTTATTCAACAGTGTCACTTAAAATGGCTTCATTATAATCATACTTTTTTTTTTTTTAAGTGATTGAGCACTATTTCATGATTTATCCAGTTCCTTTAACCTCAGTTACAAAGCAGAACCTGATTGACTCTCTTGTGTACAAGTCAATTACTTTGCAGGAAGAACCTTTTATTCGATCAAACTGTAAGGTCATTAATGCATAAAGCTAAATACAGTATATACAGTCAGATTGAACCTTGTAATTATATGATCACAAAATGTTTTTACTAATGATTCAATACTTGCGTCCTGGAGGGAAATCCTCATTTATCCTCTCTCCATAGAGAGGTCAGAGGTCAGCCACAGAACAGCATCCCTGAAACAAACTGGTAGGGATTCTGGGATTTGCTAATGGACCGTTCAGCTGGGTGGAGGCTCCACATGCCGTCATATTAAAGCTCGAATCTGGGTCATGCAGGGACACTCACTACACCACCCTCCTGTGTGTGTGAGAGAGAGAGAGGTGGTTGGTGGTCATGGCATACAATAGTCTACATGACGCACTGCAATATGTCTGTGCTGTGATATCAGCTGCTTTCTGAGATGATGTGGTCATTTGTTGTCATTGGTGCTCGGCTTACACGGTGCTTACGTATGTGTGTGTGTGGCCTAGTCGGTGCGGGCCAGATGGCCTCTGTAATATATTTCCTTGGGGAAGCGTTGTCTCTGTGCAGCAGAAAGCAAGAGAGAGCAAAAGAGGAAACCCACCAACTCAGCATTCCATCCGCACTAAGCTTCGTCATCCTATTATCAGATTTCAACTTAGCCACCAGAGCAAGGTGTTCTTCTGTCTGCTCTTCTTCTTCTTCTGCTCCCCCCTCCTCTTCTGTCCCCTTTCCTGCCTTTTTTTCATCGCCTTCATCCATCACCACTGCATGTTTATTGATCCTCCTGCTCTTTCATTTTGCTCTGACAAGCAGGCAGACAGATAGAACGTGAGCCAAAAAATCTGATTTGTGCAAAGTGTACGTGTTTGCTTTTGATAAAACTAAATGGTAGCATGAGCATCTCTGTATTTATCCGTGCATGTGCGTGCACTCTGTGAATGTTTGTTCAAGTAGGTGGGGATGTGTTTGACCTTTTGTTTCCATGTAAAGGCCATAAGCTGATTTACCCATGTATCTTGTTCTACAAAGCAAATGGCTTGGGAGCCAATAGATTGCAATAGTTCAGGTTGTGCGTTCAAGGACTTGGGGAGCATGTTGTATAATGAGGGTTGCACACACACAGACACATTCTCACACACTCTCCAAAAAAAATGGCCAAATGCTGTGTTTTCTGGCTTTTGTTCACAACTGGAAGGAATAATAGTTTGAGTGCTTGCAGAGCCACAGCATGTTATGCAAATGATGTCTGATAAGTGATTCATTGTCCTCACTGTTAATGGTTGCTGATGTGGCGCCTGGCTCTAGCAAGTTGATGTGAGAGTGTGTTTTGAGTGCATGTTGATGTATGTGTGTGTAATGTGTGTGTATAAAAAGCCTGTGAAACATATGAAGAGTCACATCCATTCCAGTTCAATAATATGTTAGAGGCCGTTTTTCAATCACAACTTAGATGCACTTTCAGGCCTGCTCAAACTGTGATAAATGTCCTTTTTAAAAAAGAAAAGTAATGTCTGTATGTTGCACTGATAAGAACAGGCTTGGAACCCATGCTTCCTGTCAGGTTTTATTGGCTGTGTTTTTTCTTATCTACATCTGTGCCAGAAGCAGGAAGTTGTGGAAAAATGAATGATTCTTAGAAAGCCTGGTTTTTCACCCTTTTTATCGGCCTGTCTGACTGTGAGCCTCCTATTTTTATGAGCAATATTTGTCGTGCTGTTTGAAGGCTGGAATGATTGCCCCATAGGACTGTGTTTAAACAGAGAGAGAAGGTGCGGCAGAGAGGTATGAGGAGCCCGACCAGTATGTCCGCATAGTGTATTGTATTGTTTACCCCATGTTTTTATGTTCTGTTTATGGCCTCCGACATTCTGCAACCGTAGTAGGTTTCATACAACTAAAGCTATCAGTGAGACAGATAGTGATACTTGGTCATAATTGATGGGCAACAGCACGAGGCATTTGGCAGAGACAATCCAGGATGTAGCCCAAAGCAACAATCTCCTCCCAAAAATAAGGCTATTATTTATTCATAAATTCAATATAGAGCCAACATTGTAAGTGTGGCTTTGAATACAAATCAGTCCCATTGTAACAGTTGTGACATTATCACTGTAGTAAGTATGAGGAGCTCGTCCTCAGTATTTGTGAAAATCTAAATCTGTGTACTGCAGAATTAGATGTCCAAAGGTTTGTGGACATTACAGCCACATGAGTTTGTTGAACATGTTTCATAACCGTGAGCGTTAATTGGCCACTACAACAGCACCAGGCTCTTTGAAGATGATAAGATGCAGCAGATTTTACAACCTGGATGTTGGGATTTGCTCCCATTCAGCCACAGGAGTGTTTAGTGAGCGCTGATGTTTTCAATTTCAGTTACACTTGATGTTACAATTCATCCAAAAGATGTTGGAGTTGAGATCAGTGCTCTGTGCAGCAACAGTCAAGTTCTTCCATAAACCAACTCTGAAAATGATTTGTGTGTGTTCAAACAGGCTGTAGCATGAAAGCTCTTGAAAATGCGGTTTCAAATCTTAAGTATTTCACATTAACACTGAATATTTGCTGCTAAGTGTGTATCTAATCTAATTTAAAGTTTAGTAAAAAATATTATTAGTTATTATTATTATTATTAGTTTAGCACTTAAAAACTCCCCAGATCTGCTTCATCAGGACTGTGTGGGTGTGATTTGATCTGATTAAATAGACAGAGCTGCTAACGTAAGCAAACAAGGCTATAACTGTCATCACACATTCAAATAAATCGTGACTGGTGCGTGCGAGTGTGTGAGATCACCTTTTTTCCAATCAAGTCCAGCCCACTTCAAACCAGTGAGGAGAGCGCGCACAAAGCATCACAGACAAAAATTGCTCATGAAAACCAACTGAAACTGTTTGAACTTGCCTGTCTGAAACAGTGAGAAGACTTTTTGACACGTAGTGTAGCAAGGTGATGAATGTACAGGAAGATGTCAATCATGTGTAACCTCACAAAGCATCCATATTTGAGGGGAACAGCCTGGACGGTCAGATGAGCTCTTTGTAATAGAGATGATTTAATTAATATTTTCCTGAATGCTCAGTGATCTGTGTGTATTTGCATATGATTTGAATATTACTGTTTGTGAGCTTGGCTTTTGTGTTGATGTGTTAGTCCATGTGAGTGTGTGTGTTTATGGGGGGGTAGGTATTGACAGATGGCCTGCTCTCTGTGGACACAGAGGAGCTGCTTAGTCTAGAGAAAGAGAGAGAGAGAGAGAGCGAGAGAGATTTGGCACTGCCCTGTGTTGCTCTGCCTCTGTTTGATAGAGAGGTGTATTTACTTGGTCACACTTTTCCTCCTGAAGTGCTCCATCACACTCTAATTGATGTACTCACTGTGTTTGTGCTTCTTTGCCTACAAAGATTAGTCTCACCCTCTCTCCCGTTTCTCCCTCGCCGTCTTATTGCGTCCATTCTTCCTCCTCATCCGTAAATCAGACAGTGACAGGTGGCGGAGGAGCCTCGCACGCCAATGCCTCCCTCCCTTCCTCCGTTCTCCGCTCGCTGTCTTTTCCTGTGCTCCGTCAAACAGACAGAGTGCCAAGGGGCTCCCCATGAATTTCCTGCTTCAGGGTCTGATCCGATACTACTTGGCTGCTCGAGACAATGTGAATTTTTCAAGCGTCTGAAACTCTCTGGAGGGCAGGAATTTACCGTCGGGGCTGTGGATGTAGGGCAAGGGCATCCGCGTACTCACACATACACAAAGACAATACACAGTCCAAAGCTGGCAGGCAGATTGGGTTATCTGGTGGGAATAACATGTTCTCATATTGATTTAGTCATCTGTGTTTGTGGCTTCAGAGTCCTATTTTCACTTGAAATACAACTTGACTGTGCTTGCTGTCCTACAAAATCAGAATTTTACAGGGTTTTGAAATAACACAATGGAAAGTTATAGACTGAGGCTTAAACCAACCCTCAAATACAATTTTTCCATTTCCGTCTGAGCATGTTTCCACTTAAGTAAAAAGCTCTTGAGCTCAAGAACTAGAATATAATATATTAACTTTATTTTCTGTGATTACCCCAGAAACGGTGAACAGAAACACTTTCTTGACACAGTGGTAAAATTTAGTCTGTGCTTCACTGCAAAAAATCCATCTGGATATAAAACAATTATTCCTGTATGTCTAATAATTCTATACTGAGTCTCTGTTTCATCGACATAGAACAGCACTTTGACTTTCATAACACTGTGGAGTCTGAGCTCAGGTTTCTGTCTTTGGGAGAAAAATAGTTTGTATTGATTTTGTTTGTCCAACTTAATATAAAATGTCTTTTGTTTTAACCTCTTCAACCCCAAAGGAGTTGCATTGTTAAATTCAAAGTAACTGAGAAAGTTAAAGTGTGGTGAAGAAGCCAGATCTGCCAAAACTATCAAAATTGTGATGGTGGATTTGGTAAAGGAAAAGGATGTAGAAAAGGAACAAGGCTGCTAATATTTTATCTTAGATTAAATGTTCCAGACATAAAAACACAAATCCTAGTTGAGTGAAATCACTGGAACTCCGGATCAAGCAACAAAAATGTGATGCTGTCAACCAGAATGGAAACATATTTCTGTATCTAACTTTGCAGTGCAGTGTGCTGTGAACACAGCATTGACATACAGTATTATCACCTTAAAGTTAAACAGTTACCTGTTTGCACATCCAGCAGCCAATGTTAGCCATGCCATTTACCACCTGGCAAATCTAAGTCCAATGTTCATTAGAAAGGTACAATTCTGTTATGTCTTTTTTTTTTGGTCTCCACCATCAAATCACTCTTTAGCAGCTAAATTCTTGACTAAGTTAACCAGCTAGTTAGTTACATTGTGTGTCTGCTATTTGATGCTGGGCATGTTGTGTACAGTCAGTTTATCAGAGCTTTTCTACTGGAAACAGCTGCCTAGTGCAGCAATGATGAAGACAGTAAGACTGTAACAACAGTGAAGTTTAAAGCCATGAAAACAAAACAATGAGCTGATAGATACTAAAATGCTAAATGGAATTTAGGGGAACTGTAAAGTTTGTTGTTAATTCTCGGTGGGTTCCTCATGGGCGACACCTTTCATATTACACATAGTCATTTTACCTTTTGTTCACATACATATATTAATTTTGTGCAGCCCTAAGTAGAATACGAGGAACTCATGGTAAAAGATAATGCCTGGCCACACTCTGAACAATGACAGTGAATCATCTAAAAAGCTATAAAGCTGTGACACAAATGATGCATACTTAATCTGCATGACCACAGGCTTCAGACTTAAATCCAAAATTGGATTACGTTTTACTCTACAGTTCACAAGCACAGGGAATTTAATTCACTAAGTACTTGCATCTAATATCACTCATCAAATTAGCAGATATTGTGCATATACAATGTTGAGATGATATTATTGTTTGACGACTGTGATAAATAATTAGGTCAACAAATGATCAGCTGGGAGGGATTTGGCCATCATTGTTCCCTATGATAATGATCAGTTGAGATTTTATTCCAGCTACACCAAGGTGAACCTCGCCATAACTATTTCACACCCACGAACCACCTTCAGTCTAATGTAAATGTGGCTGACAGAATCAGGAAGGGAGAGCGAGAAAGGACAAAGTTGGTCCCGGGCAGTTTCAAGCTGCTGTTTCTGCTAGAGCCACTCGGGCTAATTGAGCCTCTGTGACAGGAAGCCCCGGTGGGATGTTGGTGGTCACTGCTAAAAGGGTCAAGAGATTCAAAGCCAAGCGTGACATGCATACAGTCAAGTTGATCAAAGCCTCCTCTGCATCCTCTCGTGGGACAGTGATAAAAACTTGAGTGCCGCCTGCCTGGCGTTGGCACTGATGTTCTCTCTGTGGCTCAGCAAACAAAACCACGACTTGAAGAGAAATCTGAGTTTGAAAATGTTGTCCAAGGACAAAGTGTCACTTTATAGTTGGCATGTAAAGGATCTCGTGTAACGTATCGTAGCTACCTGACATTCCACACCTATTCAGCTGTCATGGGATCTGTCCTTTATGTATTCAGCACTAATCTGCTCCACTGAGGTGCTGTTTTATTAATGTGCATGTGTCTGTGTTTGTCTCCCCAGGACCTGTCCACTCTGCAGTGCGATGTGTGCATCCTGGTCTTCTCAGTGACTGACAGGCGAAGTTTCCACCGCACTGCCCAGCTCCGCCTCCTCCTCAGGGAGTCCCAGCCACACACACCAATCATCCTGGTGGGCAACAAGAGCGACCTCGTTCGCTCCCGTGAAATCAGCTCAGAGGGTAGGTAAAGGGAGGGACGGGGTCAATTAGCCGTTTGCTGAACCGCTCTGCCCAACAGCGATCGTTCAGTCATAACAACCATAACTATGTATGGCAGGTCTGTCAAGCTATGGATTTGTCCACATGCTGAAGCTGTGTACGTGTGGAGGTAGTAAGGGAAATGCTCAGTATTTTGAAAGAGTAGAGGGTGGTGTCTTTTTTAGCCTTTCCAAAACCAGAACAAGCAAAAATGCAAGAAATGGACTTAACACTGTGTTTATCTGCTCTGGATAGGCTGCAAATGTTTGCTATCTAGAGTTGTGTTTTGGATTTTGAGTGAGGTTTTCATCCTTGCATACATATCATTGTTGCAAACACTGAGAACTGCTGGTGATAAAGCTGCAACCATTACCATTATAAACTGCGCACTGTATGTGTCATGTGAGAATCAAAGGCTTGACAGGCGTAGCGAAAGTAACCAAGGGGGGGTTTGACTGAGTAAATGATTAGTTTGCATCTGTCAGAAGCGATGATGAACAAATGGCAGGCTGCTGGGCGAGTGATGCAAGAAAAGAAACACACAAGAAAGATTTGAAATGTACTCTCTCTTGTTTGATTCTTTCAAGCAGCTCTCCAAATGGAAATTCTGCTGGTTTTAATGAATTAGAGTGCCTTAATGCCCAGAATGCAAATGTGTAGTTAATAGGCACACAGGCTCATACACACACATTTTCCCCTCGAGAACAGTAGTGTTCTTTGAGCAATTACTCAACTATACCTTCCATTTACCCTCTTTTCTGCCTCGCTCTTCCTCGCCTCATCTCTCACTCTGCCCTGGCGCTTTAACATAAATCTTCCTCCAAGCTGACATCATCTCCATTAGAAAGGCTCTTGAGGGATCTATCTTTGATCAGCAAAATCAATTTCTTCACTGTTTACAATATCCAGGGATAAATGCTCTGTTAGTAAACTCCTTACGGGGAGCATGTTCCATCATTTGTTATTGTTGTAAAAGGCTGGAAATACACGCTGTCTATAAAAGCTTTTTACTCCTGTTGCTTTTTTATGTTTTTTTTTTGTTTGTTTTATGATATTGAAATACACTGGATGTAATTAGGGTTTTGACAATGATGCACAGAAATACTCTTTAATGTGAGGAAAGAATACAAATCTAATAACTGACCAAAATGTGGTACAAATATAAAATGCAAATAATTGATTACTCGAGCTTTAACTCTCTGTGCAGACATTTACAGCTAAAACACCCTAAAGGGAAATTGCTAACCTTTAACACTATTGGAAATAGAACTGTATCTCATTCTTTGCTCCTGTGATTTGTTGCAACAATGTGGGAAGCCAATCCTGAAATGAAAAATAATGGGATGGTATTTTTAACTGCATGTGGCTGCAGAGATGGCAGTGTTGGTCAGTACACCAGTTTGGTCCAGACTGAAATCTTTCAACAAATAATATATAGATTGTCATGAAATTTGGTCAAGACACGTCCCCAATAGGATGAATTGTAATCACTTGGTGACCCACTGACTCTTCATCTGGTGCCATCATCTGATCAAAGTGTTAATTTGTTCTATGATTAAATATCCACAAAATAACATTCCCACCAATCACAGCTGTGCTTTGTGTGACTCAGCAAATGTTCACTAAACTTACTAAACTAGTGAGTGAAAACATTCACTAAAAACAGTACCTGCTAAATGTCAGCATGTTAGCACTGGCATTTAACTGTGTTTCAGATTGCTGCTTTCTGAATGTGGGGTTAGTAATAAAATAAATGAGGTATCCTGGTGTGCCAACTAATTATAGGTTAAATACACCTGTATTTTGAAAGATAAGCTGCAGAATTTCAAGTGAAAATCGCATGATGAAGAGATAAATTCATTCCCGACAAATCTGGCCGAAGAGTATTGAAAATCTCACTATCATAAATGGAGATAAACAAAAGAGTGTCTGGGCATGCCAAGTGGATACACAATGATCCACATTCAGTAGACGTCAGACTGTACCTCCTGCCAAAGCTTCTCCTTTTAAATATTGATGGGGATGAATAGTGTGCGCAGGAGATTCTTTTGTGTTTGTTATTTTGTATTTCATCCACATACATGTGCGTTTCAGTCGATCATTGTCAAGAAATTCTAATTTCATCCACTTGTGATTCATTGTGATTATAAAAAAAATAGTCCACAGGAATGAATATTTTTACAGGCATGTGTAAGCGTTTGAGAACCAATTCTGAATGCAAGATGAATAAATCCTGTGACTCTAAGAGCTCACTTTACTCTGGTAAATATCACTGTCGCTTCACAGACCTTTTTATATTTTGGCACGCCGTGCTGAAGCAAGGTCTGGCAAAACAAATTCGCTGAAGAAGAAGCACACAGCGCTGTGCTGAATCCATTTAGCGATGCTTAGAACAAATCCACTGAACAGAGATCAGACCAGAGGCAGCTTATAATTCTGCTGGTCTTTATGGGTACATTTTTTATGTAGGACTGGCAGGCCGTCTCATTGTCTGAATCCCATTAATGTTTCAAATAGGAAGCGGGTGCAGAGCAACAGTAGTAGAAAGGGAGGAAAGACTGACAGCACAGTTTGACCTTGATTTGAACTTGCATTCACGGTTTATTTGCTACTGTATGTAAGTTCAAAACTTCACGGTCATTCCTGCAATTCCTGAGTGTTCACGATTGCGTTTAGTTTGTAAATGTATCCACGGCCTCATACTTCAAACATGAAGACATTTTGCTGCTGTTGCAAACGTTACCTTCTTCTCCTCTATCTAATCCTCTGGAGGCGCTCCATCTCTCTGTCCCTCTGTGCCTTTTTTCTGCTTTGTTTTGGCTTTTTTTCCCAGATGGCACATCTCTATTCGTATTATCTCCCTCTTACAGGACACCGCTGCTCTTATTATCTTTATGTATGTTTGCGCTGGCCATACGTGGACAAACAATCAGACGCACATCCTCGTCCCTCTCTCCATCCTCTCGCTGCCTGATGTCGGCGAGGCCCTTTCAAAGGGAGGGCTGTGATAAGAGGCGTGGGGAGAAGAGGAGTGACGGAGGAAAGGGCGAATCCACGAGAGATGGTGTGTGTGTGTGTGTGTGTGTGTGTGTGTGTGTGTGTGTGTGTGTGTGTGTGTGTGTGTGTGTGTGTGTGTATGAAGGGGAGTCTCAGTTGTGAAGAGATGTGTGAAACGTGCTGCGTGTGTGTGAGAGTGGGGGTTGTTTTGTTGTCCTTGAAAGAACTACTTGGAGTTTTCAAGCCTTAAGACCGATGACTTCGTCACAAATAGACTTAGACTTAGACTTTCTTTATTGTCATTACACAATATACACAGCAGTGCAAGTTGGGTAACAAAATTTCGATGCAATGGCTTCCAACAAAGAGTCAGCAACAATAGTGTCAGTCGGTGGAGTAAAAAAATATGTAAAAAAGAGATATAAATATATACTATATATAAATACGGTGCTATGAGCTATGTATAGACATATGTAAATGAACAAAAGATATATACAGGTTATTGCACAGAGCAAGTAGCAGCAAGTTGAATTATTGCACTAAGTAGTTGTATTGAATGTAAAAGTGAATATAGATATCTAGCATAAATATACAGAAAATATTGCACATAACAGAAAACAGTTGAGAAATGGTGAACATGACAGCTGTTTTCCTTGAAAAATGGAGGCTATATTGCAGGTGTTACATCAATACATTGTTTTTTCCATACACCAGTAGGTGATGTTTACCTCTTATATACTGTACTCTGTCTGTCTGTATGAGGTTGTCCTGTAGCTCTCCTGTGAGAGACTATCCTCACCTGCCTATTTTGTCGAATTCGGCCCTTTAGCAGCTTTTCAGAAATTACTCAATCACCTCCCTAAACCACTTTTGCTGGTCCTGAGAGAGCTTTAAAGGTAAATTGCCGCATTTGTAATCTGTAGGAATTGCCTGTGCCCAGAGGTGAACTCAGCTGTCAGATACAATACGAGTCTAAATTATGACTCGTTGCAACAATGAGTCCAAATAACAATGTGATGTTAGCCTTTGCTTGACTCCGCTTTTAACGTCGAACCATTTTTGATGCTACCACTGAGGATTTGCTGTAATGTGAGAAGATTGCTAGTCAAGCCAAACCCACTGAGATCCCTCACTCTTTTTATCCTCTACTTTGAGCTCTTTCGCTACAAGTTCTCTCTCTATTGGTTTTCCAACTGCAGACAGACATATAAGGCTGTATAAGTGAGACCCACTGCTCTCACTAAACCCCCATATAAAACCAGAGTAAAGACACAGATTCAAAATTCAGTAGCAGAGTAGCTGAGAAGTCCCTGATATCCTCAGGAGTTGGTGCGGCCTGAAGCAGAGCCAAAAACACAATTCCAACAGGATACTAATGCTTAGACAGAACAACTCGATAAGCTGGAGATGGTTTGTTTCACACCTGTGAAGCAGGCTGTTACGTTGTGATAGAGCTTGCGTCAGATGAAGAGTAGCACACGACTGATGCTGCACAAAGCATTTCATTCACTGTCAGTTTTGAATCTAAACTATACCATCAATGGATACACACAACAGAGGAGAATAATTGTACATCAGAAAGACATAACTTTAATTTGGGAAGGTTTGCATCTGATACCCAGAAGTAAGGCTGTAAAAATAATTTATTTGTAGCCTTTATGGACGAAGCATGAATAAATTATTTTACTGTTGGGTACTATTTACTGCAACACTTTACAGCTTTTATGCCATTTGAGTAAACAACTGTGAATATGGGCTGTTAATGCGAACAAGGCTGTGAAGGATTGTTAGTTAACAATCAGGCAACATTTGATTAAAAAAATGTTACTGCTTGAAACTTAATCAGCAGAAACAAAGGAAGCTGAATGTGTATATTTTGCTTTTACATTATTTTTCTACAGAATTTTTGGGAACATAGAAAAAAAATTTTTCTCTATATTTCTTATTTATTTCTATAATTTTTTTTTTAATTGCATTGCTTTTATTGTGTCATCCATCTGTATTTTGGCCTAATCCTACAAAAAGTCTGGTTCAGTTTAGGATTTAGGATCGTGCTGTTGTTTAGGATGTGTTAGGCTGTGCTTTTGAGGTTAACTTCAGGCTTGTAGTGGTGAGAGAGAGTTGAGGCTTAGAGAAGGAAAACGCTCAGTGGAAGGTTCTCATAAGGACATAAGAACAGAGACACGTGTGTGAATGTCTGTGTTTGCTGTGTGGAAGTATAACCCACAGTTTGAGGTCAAATCTTGTTTGATTTGCTTTGTTTTGCAAGTTAAACAGAGGCAGCAAGTGTAAAATCTGTGCACATCGGTGCCTGCACATCTCTGTCGACTCCAGTTCGGTCACGGTTTTTGGTGTATGCTAAGTGACACGAGTGGAAGGGGGGAGAGAGGGAGGGAGGGGGGCGAGGAATGAATAATGAGAGATGCCTATACTCAGCATATTCTCTCGTTGTAAAAAAACAAAACAAGAACAAGCCAGGAGCGGCGATGTGGTCAGCGATATGGAAATGCCCCGTCTCTGTTCTCGAGGCGCCTGACAAGGATGTTCTTATGTTCTCTCAGGACAGACCACATGTATTCTTGTTGATATGTGAGCTTGACAGAGGAAGCTGACTGCTTAAAGTCTCCTTCCAGAACCTGGGGCCTGAGAGTGCTGAAGTCATAAAGTCTATTTATGGCATGCACAGTGACACTTTTATTCTGCTATCTCTCACCTTCCCCCTTTGCTACATCTCTCTCCCCATCCTTAACACACACACACACACACACACACACACACACACACACACACACACACACACACACACACACACACAGTGATACACACACTGTCACACTGGGAACATATTGATCATTTGCTCAGTATGGCTGTGGTGTGGCTCGCTGCCTCAGGGCTTTGATTCATATCTTCCGTTTGCTTAGTCGACATTTTTTTTTTTTTTTGTCCATCTCCTCCCTCTGTCCGTCTGTCTCTTCCTGTCTCCTTCCCCTCATCCTGCTTGTTCATTTCATCTACCGTCTTGCCTGTCATCTCCTTTCAGCATCTCGCTCTTCTGTCTTTGTGACTCACATGTTTCTTGCTCTTCGTCTTCATGCCTGTCTCGCTCTGTCTGTCTCGCTCTCCATCCCTCGTTTCCTTTCTCTTTGCCAGCGCACAGGTAGGGACCCTCAGGTGACCCTCTGCCTACTCTTCTTGCATCTGTCCTCTCCTTTCCCCTCTTGTCCTCTTGTTTTATCTCTTCTTGTCTCCTCTCTTCTGTTGTTTCCTTGTTTCCTCTCCTCTCCTTGTTTCTTCTTTCCTCCTCTTCTCTCCACTCCTTTTCTCCTCTTGTCTTCTCCTTTGTCCTCCTCATTTCCTTTCCCCATTTCCTCTTCTATCCTCGTTTCCTCTCTTTGTCGTTTCCTCCTCTCTCGTTTCCTTCTCTCCTCTCCTCTCCTCATCTCCTTTCATTGTTTCCTCTGTCCTCCCCTTTCCTTGTGTCTTCTTAATTGCTTCGTCTCCTCTCCTCATTTCTTCTCCCCTCCTCTCGTTTCCTCATTTGCTGTCCTCTCCTCATCGCCTCTCCTCATCTCTGCTCCTCTCTTGCATCCAGCTCTTCTTTCATCTCTTCATGTCCTCTCTCCTCTGCTTGTCTCTCCATTGTTTTCCCTTCTCGTTTCTCCTCTCCAATTTAATTTCCCAAACACTCTTCTAACAGGTCACAAAGACTCGGTTCAATTCAATCAGCTGTCGTAGGTATTAGGATAAGCCCTGTTGATCTGGTTTGAGATTTGTCTTACCTCACCCACTATTAGGTGACACAGCTGCGGGTCAGCAGCTGCTGTGCGGCCGGATTATTACAGCCACATCAAATTTAGTTCTGTTTTTTTGTAATACCTGTCTGACACTGGAACATTTACTATAGGTTGATGCCGTGTAAATGCAGCCACACAAAAAGCAGATTAACAGGTTACATCGCACTGACCATAAATCAGAATATTAACAAGGTTTTAACTAGATTTAACAAGTGTTTGGTTTGGTTGATTACCCGTGATTATCACATGGTTTTCATCAGCAGATGGAATTTGCTGTCACATTAACAGATCTCATTGACAAGTGAGTAAAATCCATCTACTGATAAAAAAAAATGTGTGGTTGAAAGCACCAGGAAAAGTAAGCTAGAGGAGCTTGACTTTTTCTATCCATATCTAACCATACAGGTCAATGGGTCTGTTTTTCTACAGAGTTTTCTGTAAAAATTTTGATAAGACAAAATCCCTTACCAAAAAAAATTCCCAGCTCAAGGTTCACAAGGTTACAATCATTTGCCAGAGCTTTAAACCATATGATCTTTTTCTCCATAGATGCTAACATTGTAACAATTACGTCAAGTTTAACTGTTGAGATACGGGGATGTGACATCACAGCATGACACTTTTTTATAATAAAGTGAAAAGAACAATCTGCAAGTATAATCACAACATAATCGCCAACATACCTGAACTACCCATAGTAATCATCTGTTGCACTACATATGCTTAAAATACAATGATGAGTACAGCAGTTCAAAGTTGATGCAAAACACAACACACATATTGGACACTTTGCCTAATTACTTTATTGTTCATCTTTGCCTCAATTGAAGCTATAATTATTTTGCCACATTTAATTAAAATAATAAAATAAGACTTATTGGTGACAGTTAATAGAAAAACATTGACTGTCCTCAGAAGTTTTGGATTCCTCCATTTAAAGTAGCATTTTGAACAGTATCCACTTGTTTTTCCTGAAATGATTCTGCATTGAAGTTTAAACTGCTTATCTTATTAAATTTGCTTTATGGTTGTTCTTTGTTTTCATCCTCTTGCAAGTAGATGATTGGAATTTTCTGATAAGTACTTACAGGGTATTATTGTGTATTTTTCTAGATGGACACAGAATCAAGGTTATTGTAAAAAAAAAAAAAAAAATCTTTCTGAAACCCACACAAAATTCTTCTATTGCGGCGACCTCTTCCTGCTGCCAACACTTTGCAGTCTTTTTGAATTCATGCAGTGGAAGTTTTATCCAGTTATTATGAATTCCAATAAAAGCCTCACCAGCTCTTAGGCACTGGCTCTGAGCCGTGCGGTGGCCATCAAAAACGAAAATGCTATTTGAGCTGGCAATGAAGCCCATTTGTTGCGGAACGATCCGTATCTGTCAGCTTTCCTTATCACCCAGGCTTGTTTGACCAGGAACAGACACTTTCAGCTGAGATACCAAGCCTTGTCAACAACACGTTTAGTCACCTGTTCTTATCCAGGAGAGTCACATTGAGATAGACACCATTTTCCCTTTTGTGCTGCAGCCAAGAGATTTGAGCTTAAACAACTCAGCTAGTGGCGCCATTAACCCCATCCTGCCCTCTCTGTCTCTCTTTGTAGCTCTTTGTATTCTGTTGATAAGACAGAATTGGAAAAGCAGCGTTAATTTTACAAAGATGATAATGCAAGTAAAGGCTGTTGGCTTTAATTTGAAAAAAAAAACAGGATTTGAAAATTGGTGTGAAAAAAATCTTTTCAGTACAGAAGTACAGAAAAATTAATACTTGATAGTGTCTCTGCTGCACATGCTAGTTTTAACAATGCTTGTTTTTACATTAGCGATTTCCTTCCATTTTTCTCTTCTCTTTGCATTAACTCAATGGTGTCTGAGCAGTGCTCGTAAAAACTACAGTGGCCTGTGTTCTTTTGCAGCAGGAAACATGAAATCTGGATGAAAATCAGTTTAAACCAATCACCTATGTTTTAATTATCTGCATATTTTTACATATCTATGAAAAAATCTAAAGTCAATCCAGGTCAGTTTATGAAGCTTTTAACCCTATCACATGATCTTCGTCAGTGGATAGAGTTTGCTCAGTTGTCAGTGAGATATATGTACATATATGTGAGCTCAGTAGCTGTGAGCATTTTTCTTGACCTTGGATATTGCAGTTTGAGAAAGGTCCACTTACTAGCCTTTTCTGTGGCTTTCAACTGTATCACACAGTATCAGTGGATGAAGGTTGCACAGTCATATGTAAAGTCAAAGTCAAATCTATCTTCATGAAAACTGAACGAACTCCATCCAATTATGAAAAGTGTGATTTGGTTGTAAAAACCAAACCAAACCAAACCACTAATTTCAAAGTCTCCAGTTTATCTGAAATGTGATGCAGAAAATAAGCAAATTATATATTATGTATAATGATTTATGTTATAAATAATTTTTTTTTTTAATTATTATGTTTTCTAATAAATTACAATCCCCAAAAAGCATTTCTCACTCCATGACCATCTCTCTTTAACTGTCTCTGTCATCAGATTTCAACAGCACACTAAACACAGAGGAGTGTCCCCTGCCCACAAAGTGAGATGCTGTCGATTGACTCCATTTGTCACAATTTGGTGCAGAAGAAGTGACAAATTAACACTTAAGAGTCTGACAGAGTTTCCCAAACAGCAGTGAGGGAGCTGTTGATCCAGAGGTATTATCTGGTGGTGATACACGTCCACACAGCAGCTGGGTCGTGAACGGCCTGTGAATGGTCTGGTGTTCTAACGTCTTTAAATATCAAACCGCTGCCTCCAATTGTCATTTGCAGCTGCCAGTGTGTGAAGCCTCCTTTTTCTGAAACCTTCCTCTCTCTCACCAGAGGCCCAATCCAGCGCCATGATGTTCGACTGCCTCTACATGGAGCTCTCAGCCTCCCTGGACCACGGCACCAACGAGCTGCTGGAGGCCGCCGTTCGGACCGCAAGGGGCGACTGCGTGGGGCCCGGCTGGACCGACGGCGACCCCGGAGCGGGCCGCAGGGAGAGCCTGACCAGCCGGGCCAAGCGCTTCCTGTCGGGGTTGGTACCGCGCTCCTACGGTCGAGACCGGGACCGGGATCGGGGCCGTTACAGGGAGATGAGCCGCCACCGGGGCAGCAAGATCCTCCGCCAGAAGTCCCGTTCCTGCCACGACCTCAGCGCACTGTGACACACGAACACGCAGACAGGCAAAGAGACGCACTCTCACACATGTACACACACACCAGATTGAAGGATGTGGGGGGAGGGAAAGGTGTAAAAGATGGAGGAGGAGACGAGGGTAGAATGAAATATAGCTAAATGTAGGGACAAGACAGGAGGAGACTCACATGAGTGGGGCAGTCAGGGGAGGTGGAAGGAGAGAGATTTAGCAGATAAAGGTCAAGGGAGGAGAAACGAGAGAGAGTGGGAGAAAAAAAACAAAATCAGCCTGGATCGCAGCTCTGAACTTTTATCTTCTCCCTATCAGCGAAAGCAATTTTGAGAGAGAAGGAGGCCAGGTTTGAGAGAGAAACGGAGATTCAGATAAGGAGGGGAGCAGCATGAGTGAATCAGCGAGCACTCATTACCTGATGAGAGCGGGAGAGAGAAAATTAGTGCACATGGGAGGAGGGGAGGGGGGTCCACAAATAAACAACCAAGTAGCACGCACTGATTATGTAGAGACTGATAGCAATCTAACGTATACCTATTGTAAACCCTGTTTTATAGCATGCCGAGTAGACATGACCCTGTAGGTTTTACAGTTTCGTGATACTGGATTTTGACTGTACCTCAGTGGCCAATAGCTAATGCACAATTTAGCTAGTGTCTCTAGCGACGCCATCTCTAAGGCAAGACCCTTTATTTCTTAAAAAAAAAAAAAAAAAGCTCCCTCTCTGCGCATTTTTTAAAGCCACAATCTTCACACTTCATCCACCTTTTGTGTCTCATACCGGTTTGAAGATGTGTTTGATGATACCACAACTGGCATCTGTAATTTTTATACAAGGAGAAAAAAAACATTGGTGCCCAAGCCATATTTTTCGCTGCACGAGCGATGAGCACAAAGAACCCTTTACCGTAGGATGTGGAGCGAAAGAAAAAAGGTCAACATGGCTATAAGGAGTAAGACGTTAGCAGGCATGACCAGACTGAACTTTTCTTCAATAGAAGCTGAGTCACAGACCGCCGGGACGCTCTTGAAGCACAGGAGGACAAACAAGAGAAAAACCTAATCTACCTGTGGCTGTTTGGTGTTTTCATTTTTCTCTTTTTACCCACTGGCATTTCCATGTGTGTTGAGACTGAATTCTGTGGGGGCTGGCCACACAGGTGACCCAAAAAGTGAACGTTCTGGAAACGTTGTTCGGTTCTATCTCGTCAAGCCTCACTGACACATGCTCACTCTTTCGTCACCGTCTACTAAGCACTCTCGTCTTTCCACTGAGAATAAATTAATTTTTGTTTGACATCCTGAATGAGTGTCTTGTCCTTTTTTTATAGCAACATTATGAAATGAATGTCTCCTTACAAGCTGTTGTGTTGAGGGATGGCATGGCAGGTCATGGGATGACTCACAGGTCCTCTAGACGAACCGTGAGACGGCCTCTCAGGACGGCTGTTCCATTTACGACTAAGCGGCAAGAAGATGCAATGTCAACACTTTGCGGCTGTAACAATATCTCAGGTTGAAAATAGATCGTATCAGGGGAGGAGATGAGGCAAGATAAAGCGACATATAGCTACCCTGACTTCATGATATATACAGAAGACATGCATTATGGGAGGTCTGTCAAGTTACCTGCCCAATGATGAGAAGGTAATAACTAAATTGTTCTCCAGCAGATTCTTTACAATGGTCCTCTTTGGCTGGGGTCCCCATCCTTTTCCACCTGCTGAACCTTCACAGCCCCTTAAAGATAAACTCAAGTGCTTTATCAACACCACCAGTGTGGTTGCTGTTTAAAACTTAGTCAAATAAAGTGCATATTATTTCAATAATATTTTAATACACTTAAATTGTCAGTGTATAGGTTGGTTACATATTACTTTTAACAATTACAACTGATTACCCACTACTTTAAACCAAGTGTTATCACTATTTTCATAACATGCATCAGTGATGTGAAAACAATGTGGCAAGAAAGGGGGTTGCTTGTAGTTATGAACAGAGAATTATAACCAGAACTTAAGCTGAATTACCACCTAATAACTTAAAGGATAAATCTTATCTTATCTTAAAAGGTGATAATATGTCAGTGGTGTGCTCACAGTGTGTTTCTGCTGCCCCCAAGTGGCCAAAAGAATATCATTTTTGAAAAAAAAAAAAAACAAACTGCCTGTTACCAATGAACCTGTTCACTTGTGCACTGATCCAAACAGGTGTTTTTGGGTCAGTCCACAACTTTCACAGTCTTTTGTTGCTCCTGTTCCAACTTGTTTGAAACTTGTTGCTGCCATCAACTTCAGAATAAACTTATTAAGAAAAATCAATGAAGTTGATGAGATCACACATTAAATATATTGTCTTACTTTTTTCATTTGTATTAATGTCAAAAAGGAAAATAGCAAATGATCACATTCTTTTATGTGTGTTTTACGCCAACTTCTTGGAATCCTGGTTGTAGTGGTTGGGGTTTTATTGCGAAAATGAACAGATGTTTTTCACAACATATGTTTTGATTTGTCGGACATATTTATATTTATTGTTGTATTGCATTACAATAATTGCTGGATTTGAGGCGTCATTAAGGCTTTTAGTTCCACTCGTGCTTTTCCTCCATGAACAAGTCAAGATGTCTGCTAAAAAACATGAATGCTGCAAAGCTATAAAGATTTAGGTTTGAAGATTTATTCAGAGAGCAACATGGCATGTAAAATATGAGATGGACGGGCTGGCAACGACAATGAAGTTCATTGTCAAAAGAGCAGAAGACCCTTATTGTGTCTTTTGTGTGTAGAAGCTAAATTAATATTCAGCTCCTTTCATTCCTTGTTTCCCCAAAAAAAATCACCAGTTCACAATGACATCAATGGCATTGGCAGCATAACAGAAATAATTTAGGAGCTGTAGCTCTGAATATTCCACTGAGGACACTCTGAATGGCTTTTATAGGGAGTGTGTTTCAGTAGAAAGTCATTCCAGTGAAAAAATGTTCACAGTGTGTTCTTTAGTAGTAAGGACATTGTTTCCAAAAAGTTTTTTAGATGTGACCTTTAAATTATGGAAGAAACCACAAATGTTAATTCGTTTGTCTCAATTATTGGAGGTAGAAGTGATGTCAAAAAGTGATGTCTAAAAACATGAGCAAATAAAAGCAAAATTATATACACGACTAAATACCACTGTAGTTAAGTGAGGAAATATACCTCTGCTGCCGACCCTATAACATAATCTGTCTAGCACTCCTACAGCTAAATGGAAGGAAATGCCACAGTTTTGTATTTGACAAAATGTTTCATGCAGTCTGATCAAAAATCAAAATACTTACTTTCATAATACTTTCCCTCCCAGCAAAGGAAGTTAAGGAAGGGGGGCACAGGGGACTGGCTAAAGCTAAAAATAACTATGCAGTGGCTGAATATCTGAAATAGCTTCAAATCAGTTGCATGGATTTATGGATTGACAGTCGTTAAAAAAAAACACTTTTGGATGAAGTAGGATTTAAACAAATACTAAAATCAGTCCTTTTGGGATACAGCTGTCTGCTTTTAGTCAACATGGTGAATGGCCACATGTATGGATCTACAAGGAACTGGGGTTCTCCATCACCACACTTCCTTTAACACCAAAGACGCATTTTAGTTAATTGACCAGAGTCTCCAAAAATAAAAGCCCAAATAGCTTGAAAAACATCTCTGTCAGTTGCCCCTCTTCCTGCTCCACCCTAGTTTCAAGCAGGTGCAAGAGAAGAGCCTGAGGCTAGAAAGCAGGAGCACGGTTCCCTCCGTCCAATCAGATGAGATCACATCAGATGGCTTTCAGCTTGTGATGCTGGTACAGTAACTATCTGGAGTGGATAAATGGGAGGACTCTTGAGAGAGGAAGGCAAACTGGCAAAGAGACAGAGGGGGTGAGGAGAGAGGGAGACGGGGTTGGACAAATGCTTTGAGGAGTAATGGTTGCTTGGAGACTGTCGTCAAGGAGACGATGAGTCCTTTGGCATCTCAAATGTCCTATATTTATGTTGATTTTCAGAAAGAGGAGGTCTTTTTGTTTGTTTTGCCCCCGTCCCCCCTGCCCCACCACCACCACCACCACCACCACCAGAAGGTGAGATAGACGGCGATAAGCACACAGATAAGGCGAACTCTTCAAACAGAGACAGCCTGGATCTTACACAATGTGTCTCGCGGAGCGGGAAAACGACACATAAAGGATTTTATCACACTTAAACAGGTCAGATAGCTGTCGGATAATAGCATGCTTTTTGACAGCTGCACAGAAGCCCGCAGGAAACTGCGAGAAACGAGGACAATATGATCCAGTTGCTACTCGTGACACCCTATCAGTCCCTCAAATCGTGACAGAATTCCTCCCTCTCTCTCTCTCTCTCTCTCTCTCTGTCTTTCTGTCGCTGACTCATCCTGTGGGCACTCGCTGTGATTTTTTTTCGGGCAAAAGAATACTTCTGGAGAGCAGGGAAGACAGAGGGAGCTTAAAAGACGAAAAGCCACCTACTGCGCTCCAGTGAAAGCCTGTCGAACTTACGTCTCACTTTGCACCAAAGAAAGACTATTTTCAGTGAGCGTTGTGCTATAACTAATGACATGCATACGCTCCTCAAGTGTGGGTGTGGGCATGTCGACTCGGAGGTAATATTGGAAGTGGTCTGGGTGCAGGCCAGGGCACGCGGAGGCTGCAGCCATGGCCAGACGTTGACTGGCATTGAAGGAAGCATTGAAATCCCCGGGGAGTGCGTGTGATTTGTTTTCAAGGAGCAATGGCTCATTGTACCCCAAAGGTCATTGTTTCCTCCGCTTTGTCTCCCGACTGCACAGAGCTGATTATACATGCTCAGAGCTGTAATAACCAAACAACAAAAGGGAGCGAAAACGAGCCAGACCAGCCTCGTTTCAATATCCCAATGAGGCACGTGTAATTAAAACCGGTTTGGTCAAAGGAAGGAGCCCATAGTGAAACATCGGGGCGAGAGATGGTAATGGCGGGTTGAAGAAGAAGGCAAAAATCATTATGGGCTGAATACCTTGTGCAGTGCTCCGCCATGTTTCCAGTAATGTGGATTAAACACAGGTCAAAAGGTGACAGCAAAGCATGTGTGCTGTGAAACATGGAGATGTCGTCATGGGATTAGCATTGATCTTGACATTAGCCTACATGGATGTAATGGGGACTGTGTAGTAGTAAAACTAGTAGCTTCTAAAACTTGTAGTTTCTGATACGTCTGCAATGAATCTGGTCACTTTATGTTCTTTGCATTATCGTGCACATCACCTCTACTTTACATTGTTACTCATAGTGGTATCATTACTCTAACATCCAGATATTCAAAGTCTGCACAACTGCACTTCTTGAGCCAATTGGTTTGATGTAAGACTCAGCTTGGTTTGACAGCAGACTGTCAGGAGGTTGAAAGAATGCTATATCAGAACTGTGCGAAAGAGCCATTTGGTCTCTTTATAAGCATGAATGTGCTCTGCAGTTTTCAAGACAATCTGACCTTTAGACTATGAAATCTCCACTACACTTTTATAACGCCAGAAATCACATACTTAAGCAATGCATAACTAATGTATCGCTCATGATTTAATGTATGTTTTAATGCATTATGTATGCATCACATATCATTAATTAAGAAACGATCAAGTCGCTCTGAGTTTATGTGACGGGCTCAATGGATCATCATTTAATGATCGTTAATTCACAGTTTCTTTATGTGTTAATGTATATGCCGATAAATTAAAAGCATGGGGAGAGTGGACAGACGTGTTTAAACATACATCAACAGTTTACAGTTTATCAGTCTGATTACTCAGCGTCACATTTCTTTGAGAACAGGTATCACTCAGCTTTGAGCAAGACTGATGAAATGCAGGGCTCTGAAACATCCTTTTCTATGTAACGGGATTAAAACTCATTTGATTTAATAATAATTTATGTATGACTCCATTATGAGTTAACACTAATTAATTGATGATCCATTAAGCACTCTAACCATTCACATAAATTCAAAGTGACTTCATCATTTGTTGATGGTGAGCAATAGGAATTTATGACAAATTAACATGAAATCATCATGAATCATCATTGATGCAACAATTAATCATGTGATCGCAAAGTGTTACTAAATGTCTGTCAACAATTTGGTTTTGTATTCTGAAAAAAGAAAAAAGAAAACAATAAGATTCACCAACATCTATCATCTATGGGTTCTCCTCAGTAACCAGGACGGTGTGTCAGGACACTTTGATGTTGAGTTTTCAGTAGTAATACTTTTCTCTTAGTTTGCTGCAAACTATTCCTAAAATTCCATTCATCTTAATTGTATGGGTGCATTGAAAGCCTTATAACAAAACCCCCAAAACTATCTTCACAGTTCAAAACGACTTCTGGAAAGTGGGGCAACGTTGTTGTTTTTTCCTGACTTGAGTCATTAAATATTCTTCAGCGGCAGATGTTGTTTCCAATTTTTCTCCAGGTTCGGTTTTGTGGTGAGCAGACACTGTACACACTGTACACACAGTGCCCAGAAAAATAGACACACTGTGATGATGTAATCGCATGCAACACAGGACCTGCACCAAATGACTACCTTGCTTTGCTGAGACTGGTGTTAATGTCCTGTACTGAACAAGATTAAAAGATGTTACTAATATTTCTTTCTCATTTCTTTTTCACGTATATAAAAAGGAAAAATACTAATATCCTATAGTAAAATTCAATAGAGCAACACAACAAAATTATCATACAGTTGAACCATCTTCATTTGAGCAACCCAGTTTTAAAAAGATATTATCTCTTACACTACGCTTGTGTTGGATTGACTTATATCATGTAGAATGGTTTCTACATGTCTTCTGACTGAATATGAACGAATGTCTTTAATTGTTAACATTGGGTAGAAGAAGGTAAAACAGCTTGAGAATTCAAGCCCTGGAGGTTTTCTGTGAGGTGTCTGATATATAGGGAACCTGTCAGTCCAGCATGGAAAACTGGAAATGTATACCAGTGTGTTTATGACCAAGATGTGTGACCTTTGCTGTTGCTTCCACACTGACAACACGTGCCGTCTCGTGGTGTGGCTTCTTGGCCCCCGTGCTTTTTTTCTGTACTGAGAAGCAGCAAGATAAAGACAGTCTTTCTTCAAATCAATACCTAATCAATGTTTCCCTCTTTGACGAAGCTATGTGTCTCCGGCAGGCCGTCAACAAAAGGAGCTCACTGCCGAGGCACAGAACGATTTCTAACAGTCTGAATTATGACGTGACACAACCTTCAGGGGAAGAGAAGAGTCAATTATAGCCTCAAGAATTTTATGATCTTCACACCATCTGGAGACTGAAATTTCTGAAATGTACTTAAATTGCATTTACATATTCAACACATGTATGCCTACTGTAAGTTTGTATTATTTAACAATACAAATAGCAAAAACAAACTGCCACAGATGCAGTCTGTTTTTGGCTCAGTGTTTCAAACAGTTTGCTAAGTGGCTTTATGTTCGCACATTTAAGCTGGTGTTGCTTCACTCACTTGAAGACCTGGACCAACGCCAAACAGGACTCAGAGGTTAGACATTACACTACCCCCATCTGGTGGCCACGTTGCTCCTTGCATCATATAGTACAAAGCTGGATACAATGACTCTTTAAGAGGTTAAAGTTAAAAATTCTCACACAAACAGGGAATATTTTCTTCTTTATTTTTTTTTATTACATTATAACAAAATCACTAAAAGATTTTTTAAAGATGTATCTTTTTTTAATTACTCAAGAATGTCACTGAAGAGCTTCCACTTCTTGGACTCGCCGGTCTGGATTTCCTGCCAGTGGGCTCTTCTGTGGATGAAGTGGGAGAGGGTAAATTTGGCCCACACGTGACGAGCAAACTGATCTGACCTCAGCTGGCTTTCACTTCCCACTGGAAGGGAAGGAAAGAAGGGAGAGGATGTCATGAACAGGGGTAAGAAAAACAGGCAATGTGTAAAAACAAATTACAAACACACACACAAAAAAAATACACTCCTTGAAGTCAGTCATAATTTCTTACCTAACTCCTGTGCGATGCTTTGCCTGTGATTGACTGAAGCACTGTTCCACACGGCTTCCAGGACCCGACTCCCCAACCTGGAGCAGGCCATCTGGACATACTGACCCTGCGAGAACAAACAGTGAGAATGAGTGATGATCCATGGAAAGATATTATATAACTATCTCACATGGAAGCACCTATGGATGGGTTACATGCAGGGATTGAATTTCCCAGTGCATGTAGCATGTGTGTGTGTGTGTGTGCATGACTAAAAGTGGGACAAATACAGGGTCTTCTCCTTCTTATATTTGATGCATTATTGTCTCTGTATTTCACCTTACTATGTATGACTTTCCACTGTGTAGGCTGCCTAACTGTTTTGAAATGTTTATTACCCTCTGTGTTGTTCAAAAGTTGATTTCAAACAAACTACCCAATAGATAATTTTCTAAAAAAACTAGCATCCTCAAGTTGTTGAGAAATATTATATTCAAAGGCTGCATTGTTTTTTATTAGTGTTGTTACAAATGTGAATTTGATTTTGAAGGAGGCTTTCTTACTCCTGGATCAGAACTCCTAAGTCCTGCTTTCACTTTAACTCTCTATGAGCTGAAATTTTATTTTCTTCTCCTCGACAGATTATAGTCTGGAAGCATATATAGAAAAGTTATAAGAAGCAGCAGCAGACAGACAGACAGACAGACAGACAGACAGACAGACAGAGTACTTTATTAATCCCTTTGGTAGTTTCCCTCCGGGAAATTGACATCTCTATCGTTTCTCCTATATTGCACTGTTTAGAATACAAAATATAAAGTAGAATATAAAGTAGAAAAAATAAAAAAATCTAAGAATAGACACAATAAATTAGGCAGTAGAGATAACAGAAGTTTGAATGTGTATACCTGAGTGTGTACAAGGTACAATAGCAGCAGTGGTAATGCTAATACTATAGTGCATTATGGTAAATATAATCCAGTAATATGGTACTACAGTACTATAATAATAATAATAATAAAACAATATAAAATAATACAATATAGCATATAGTAGTAGTATAATATAATATAGCATATACATTGTATGACATACATGTACATGTATAATATAATGATATAGTAATGTAATGTTATATATACTACACTCAACTACATATAATTATAATAGTAGTAATATACTACAGCAGCATTTGAAGAAAAGCCGCAGGTACTACGGAATTCCACATCTTAATGGATATGCTGTTAATTTTTGTTACTGTCAACAAATTCAAACAAAATGTGCTGGTTTGTCTCTCCTGTAGCTCTATCTGTAGCTCTCAGCTCCAAGCTACACGTTCCAAATGAAGATGTAAAAAATGGCTCACAAAAATATATTTTCTGGAAAAAAAAGTCTCAGTAATTAGCCAACAGTAACTAATGTATTTGAGGACTGTACTCGTACCTCCAGTCTCTTCAGGATCTTGCCTCTTCCCTTGTCGCTGGACGTGGTGATGAGGGCCTGGAGGACGTGGCTGCCTGCAGGGTCAGAGGCCAGCGTCAGGAGGTCAGCGGGGGTCAGGGTGCGCAGGCTGCTGAGGAGGAGCGAGCGCTCTTTGAACCTGGCCAGCGCCTGGACCAGCCGGGAGCCGTGGTAACAGATGGAGGACAGCGGGACCTAGAAATGATCAGGAAGACCAGAACTGTACCTCGCTGCAATATTTATTCAGTGTCGACACGGTGCAAGGTGCGCTCAGTTCTCAAGAGGCTCTGAGCTCATAACTGAGCAGAAATGTCAAGACTGCAGTTAAAAATCGAGCTGTAAATGATTTGATTGGACACGTCTCAGTCATTTACCTCCGTCTGTGTGTTGCCTTCTGCCGCGTCAGAGTGATAATACACCTCATAGGTGAGCAGGGACAAGAAGAGAGGGAGGCAGCTGACGTGTCGAGAGCCGGGCTCAGCGCAGTGGAATGCCTGAGAGGCAACCATCAACAGAGTTTCCATTACCCACAAATCAGACATTAAGTACTTTTATTGTGTTGTTATGCACTTTTGATTTCAGTCATAAAGAAGGAGAAATAAATAGAAACCAGGGTATTGTTTTCTTGATTTAAGACCCATGTGGATCATTACATCTCAGTAACAAACACTCTTTTTTAATGCTTACACGGAGGAGGCACTGCACCAACTCTTCCTGTTTCTCCTCACTTTCAGCGCAGCTCTCTGCCAGCTGGACGATCACACCCATGTGACCTGCGGCCAAGATGGCCTCCACGCCTTGGATCAGCTCGTCAAACAGCCTCAGGAACTGCAGAAGACAGAAAAAGAAAGGGGGAAAATGGAGTCATCCTTCTGTCCGATGGCTAAAATCCAGACTTCTATCTCGCAGGTGACACACAGACACTATGACCAACCAGTTTGTATTTGGCCGAGGCTGCAGTTAGCCTCTGTATGGGGAAGTTGGCGATGGGGTGGAGGGCTAAGTCAACCAGCTGACCCTTCAGGTGGTTTTTGTAGAGCTCACGGAGAAGGGACTTGTGGGACAGCTGAATGATGGTCTCAATGAGGCGGCTGGAGGCCTGGTCCTTGAGAAAGACCAGAAGTGGACTGAAAAGGAACACAACAACAAGAGGTTCCATAAAAATTTCAAGGCAACATTGACTCATTCCTGGACAAAAAAAAAAACAGTACAAGAGTCGTCTCGGACCTAACTCCCGGAGCGGCACTGCGGCTTGTCAGATACTCCATGATGCGTTTGAGGAGCTGTTTGCAGAGTTTGGGCCGTTTTCTGTGACACACAGTCAACATGGTCTGGAACACGGCGCTGGCAGCAGCATCTGTCACGCTTACTATAAAGGAAAGAGAAAAATCGGAGAGAAAAAGAAGCCTGTTAGAGGGCTACACACGCACTCATAGAACTGGAGTTACATCCAGGTAACTACTGTTAAAATGTGCAATGTGTTTACTGTTAAAATGTGCAACCACTAAAGCACAGGCAGAAAACACTAATGTCCTTGTTTACCTACATGCTCGCAGCAAGTTTATTCTCTCATTTGAACAGAATCGACTTCAGGATGCTTGTAAAACGTATATTTGCGAGCTCCTGCTGTGGCAGCCTCCATCACCTCTGAGACGGATTAGCGGAGCTGCAGCTCAGACGCACATGTGGTCTCTCTCTCTCACACACTCTCTCTCTCTCTCCAGACACTGCTTTGTTTTGTGTGTTTAAAAATGTGTACAAAATAGAGTTGCTCTTTGTCCCTGTGCAGCAGAGCTCAGTCAAAAAGGCTTCTCTCCAACATGTGCACTCGCCCTGAGGTTTTTCATTGATTATTTCATTTTGTTTTGCTACTAAACCCACAAGGCTGGAGTTAACATATAAATTCTACACACAATCTAGACAGCATCCTATTCGAAAAATCTGCCCTTGAGCACTTCCACTTTGACTCTCCTAAGAGTCCATACTTGCATTTAAAAGGCTTCAATGGTTTTTTTCTGATACCAAGAAAAATGTCAGAGCAGTCAACTGAATACAAGAAGAGGGAGTCAGCACTGCTCACAGGGTTTGACGACAGATGATTTGAAATACTTCCTTTCAAAAGATCATAGGGCATACACACTTGACCCGGCGTTCAAAATGTTTCATCCGTACAATCTTCTTTTTGGGTTTTTTTCTAAACCTACACAGAGAGTCTTCTAGAGTTATGACAATAATTGAAAAAAAGAAGGAAAAAAAGCAGCATCCTTAAATATGTGTTTCTTTAAAACCTTCAGCAATAAATGAACTATCTGAAACTTCAAACAAAGTATATAAACAGCAGTTACTCACACAACACTAACATATTTCCTCTGTGATTTAGTTGAACAATACAAGTCAGCCTTGTCCTTGCAACAACTACTGCAAGAACGCATTGGCTTGGGTTTGATGAAAGATGACTCACATTTAATGTTGTCCATCAAGGTCTCTGTGAGGCTTTTGAGCTCGTACCAAAAAGACGTGGGAATCTCAAAGTCTGTCAGCTGAGGAACAATGTTGCGTTCTTTCGCACCTGGTACAAAACAAGAATAACAAAAGACAAGAGATGACATGAATACAGGTTTAAAGGGATGACGCCTGTGTGTGTGTGTGTGTGTGTGTGTGTGTGTGTGTGTAGAAGTCGTGACACCCTGGACCAGCCTCAAAGGACGAGCGCTGACAGGAAGAAAATAAAGCTTTTGATCTGTTGGCTTTGTTGTAGAGAAAAAGAGTGGGGACTGGGGTGAAAAAGCAGGCCCAATGGGTGAAATTGCTAATTTTCTTATGGCCCAGACAGCTCTCTGTCTGCGTGGTGAGGGTCGACCAGCGCCAGACGCTGCTGCCAGACACTGGACGATGTATGAGACAGACATTGGACAACAATAACAACAGCTTGATGACAACTGTGACACACAGCTCAGGGAGGCTGTTACTTCACTTTGAAGCCCTTAGTGCCTGATCATAACTCAGTCACGAGTGAACACAAAGACAGTGTGTGACTCACACTGTCAGGGAATATCATTATCTCCAAGTTTATTGCAAATAAAGGTCCATAAATCTGCTAAAAAATCTTTTAAAAAGACACTCACTATAACTACAGAACTGTCTTGAGAATCATCAGATTAACTCAGTATCAAAATGATGCAGTGATGAGTGTCTGTACATCCATATGCACAGTGCAAACAGGAACTGCTAACAGCTCATTCAGTATACTTGTAATGATGTTGATTTGTTGTATAGGGCTATGATTGTAGTAACCAACTGTAGTAACTTCCCCTTTACATCCTGTTTCCTCCAAAACTATTTAAAATGTTAAAATTTTAAACGATAACTTTGTTACTGGTAACTTTTTTTGATGATGCACTATAAATATTTTTGGCATTACTTGGGGTTTGGGTGGAGGCACAGTTATCTCCACATTGTCATACTTTGAAAACCTTTGTTTTAGACCAAGCAATGAAATAGTGTGTGTGCGAGTACCTGGGCGAGCCTCGGTGCGGGGCGGGCCGAGACAGCCTGTCAGCACATGTAAAAGTGTGCGGACTACGTGTGAGCCGTGAACATGTTGGATGAACTCTGCCCCGTTGAGTCTCACCACCTGGCTTAAAGCCAACACCTGGGCCTCCAACACTCCACAAGTGTCCTCCTCTTCTTCTTCTGTGGTACCAGATGACTCTTAAGATAAATGGATACAAAAGAGGCTGAGTTTTTACTGGTGTTTTGTTGTGATTTCACACACCATCGTTACGACGTTCACACACTGACGTGTAGTCTACCACTCAGTATGAAAGCATGGCATCTTACCCATCAACCTGGACACCTGCCTGACTGCACTCTCCACTACATGGCCACCGCACCGGTCACAAGAAACCGTCTTAAACTCTGACCCCGATTCTCCTCCCAGTTCAGCCAGCACCTCCCCAACCTGGTCAGGACTGGAGAGTGGGAGCAGCCGCTGCAGGGTGATGCTTCCTGTCCGGTCCATCGCCACCAGGGTCGCTTTACCTTTAACTTCAGTGAGGACATTCTCCACAAACATGTCTGGAGGAAATAGAAAGTGGCATAGCAGGAGATTATATACAGTTAGAGATAGAGCATCTGATATTCAGTGACACAAATCATATAGTTTAAAAAATTAGATATGAGAGCCTGGAGTCAAGTAAGAATATGACTATAATGAAACTGGACAGATGGAGACAACAGAGCCTGCTTGTTATAGTTGACGTAAACTGATGCAATAACACTGCAATAAGGGGAATAATGCTAAAGCTTGTTACGCATATACAAGGCAGAGAAATCTGCCTTCTACAGGAGACATCTAGTCCCCTACGCCCATTAAAAAGTTTCTCGTTGACCTGACATTTAAGAAATAAGCTTACTGGAGAAAGCTGACTGTAACCTGGTTACTTATTAAGTGAATGCTAGCACACTGTCTCAACAATGCAGCTCTGTGCATCAGTGAACATCCAATTAATGCGTTGTCTCATCAACCTGATCATTAAGCAAAGGCTCAAGATAGCTTAATTAAATGCAAAGCAGTTTGGGGGCTTTCAAATAGTGTCACAGTTGAAACTGGAGCTGAGACCATTAGTCAATTCAATAACTGGTTTACACCCAGAAAATCAATGATTAACTATTTTGTTAATCCAACCATAATAATATGATAGTAACCCAAATGTCTTTGGGTTCAGACTGATGGTCAAGATTGATATGTTACCTGAGTCTGGGGACTGTGTGTGTGTGTGTGTGTGTGTGTGTGTGTGTGTGTGTGTGTGTTTGATAACGTACACTGAGGAATTTCAACATGTTTTCCTATAAAGCCCTTTTTTCATTTGACAAAAGAAGCCTAGCCTCTCATAATCATTAACAATCATCAATCAGCGTGGATTTTGAATGAATCCTGCTACACTATTAATCCTGCCATACTATTTCTTGGCTTAAATAACTCTGCAAAGGAATTACAAATTCTGATTTCACCTCACTTTTAGACTAAAATGAAAGTGGGGTTGCAACTGATGGCTGTTTTGATTATTTATTATGCTGATTTAAAAAAAAAACTTATCAATTCGCTTTTGTTATAAAATATCAGAAAATAGTGATAACTGTTCAGTTCAATTACCCATTTTCAAATCTTTGTTTTTCCCAACCAATAAGTAAAAGATAGTAAATTCACTATTGCTTGAGACAAAGAAAAGCAGAGTATCCTGACATTTGGGAAAGTGAACCCACAAATATTTGGTATTTAATTTTTTCAGCTCTATATTAAAATTCTGTGCAATGTTTTAAACTTTAACCCGTCAAACTGACACCAACAGATATTACAGTACCAATATCAGAAGGTGACATTGTGCTTTTCTTTCCCCATACAATGCAGTTCAAAAGCACAGACTGTTGTTCCAATATGAAAGAGCACTATTTTAACGTGTCTTTCTCCTCCACATTCCAACTTTAATCAACGTTCAGTCCTCTGCTTGCTCAGATCTCCAGAAAAAAAAAATCCTTCTCACCTCTCTCCTCATTATCTTCAAAGCCTTCACTGAGTCTTTCTCCAACTCGGCGGAAATAGCCCACACTCAGGGCGTCCAGACGCTTCCTGCCACCGTCTCCCTGACCTTGTCCCCCTTCTTCACCCGCCCTCCTCTTCCTCTCTCCTCCTTTTCCATCTTCACCGGGGTGTCTCCTCTTCTTTCCTCCCCCTTGCTGTGGCTTCCTTTCCTCTGCTTTTGCCAACATAGCTTTGACCTTTCAATATGCGGGTTACAAGAGTCTCGATCTTGTGAGAGAGGCTGCTCAGTTTGATCTTCTGGCTGAAAAAGGGGAACAGATGAGGGAAAAATATGAAGTAATTGTCAAGATTTGAAGATTGAAGAAGTCCACATTCACCTGACTCACCAAACATCAGATCAAGTGTAACAATATTTCAATGTAATGCACATGTAATAATATGATTGCTATGGTACTGTATACATGCTGAGTATTGTTTATCTACATAAATAACAACAGCAAAATATTTTAAATGATAAATTGGTAAAAGTCAGTTTATAATAAAAATCACAAACATGGCAAAGCTACACTAACAAAAGTTCAGTTTAACAACATTTTCTGTGTCTATTTTAACAACATTTTCTGTGTCTATTTTCGATCTGCCATTTTTTCTTAATGCTGTGATCGAAGAAATGAGGGCAATGTTACTGAGGCAAAGTTGGAAATTCTATGTAAACAAGGAACATTTATAGGTTGGGTAACAGCAATGTATGCCGAATTTACCTCTGGCTACTAATGATTCAGATCCTGTCATAACTCGTTTTATACGAGGTCAATATGGTTGTCGATAAGCGGTGATATGTTATATTGGCACATCCCTTTAAAGGAGTTTGGCTGTGAGCAGGCGTCCATGCTAACTCCCTGCACGAGAACAGAGAGCTAACACAAACTAGCTCAGTAGCTTTCCGAAACAAGTGGGCAGTTTTAACAGATTGTTAACAGATTGTTAAAGAACATATAATTGACACGTTTGGCTTAATCAGTAGAAAACCGCATCAGGATAAAAAGAATTTATTAAAGGCAACAAAACTCACGTGTGAGATATTGAGGTCTGACAGAGTCGGTGTGTTGTAGGCGCGTAGTGATGACGTAATGGGCGGCGCCTTCTGACTTTCTGGACAACTGAACAATTTGCATTTCTCTCTTTATTTCTTTGTTTGTTTGTTTATTTGCCAACTTTGGACCCATACACGTTTCTCCCCATTTCTTAGATAGAAAAAATACTACCTTAACATTTACTTACAAAATAACGTACCTGTGTGATATTTACACAGATTTAACATGACATGAAAGATGTTTATAATTACACTGAAAAATTAAAAAAACTTTTTTGATTTTGATTTGTAGTATGTGCATTTACACGAAAAGGATGTTTTTAAAATATCACTAAAAACAGGCCTTGCAGCTGTAGTGTCCTTTTTGTTGGACCCACTAGGTCTACAGTAGTGTGTTGCTGTCCTTGTGACTCAGCCTCCAGACAAATATCTACAGTGTCCCTCTTAAGAGAATGACCATCATTTCACATTTAGTAACACCTAACTTCGCATGGGTCATTCTTGGCATAAACTTATCCTGATTATTGAAGTGTGGAAACTACTGAGAGGAAGTTTTGTTGCCAGGATCCATCACATGTTAGATCACATCCTGGCCACATGAACACTATTCTTGGAACCTTTTCACCTCTGCTGCTGTTGTGTGCATGTGTGCAGTGATGATCACTATTGTTCAGAGAATTAATACAATGAGCATTTGTTGCTAATATAATCTATTTTGTTTTTAAACATGCATGTGATTAAGTTAACTGAGAATAGTAAAGGGAATGTCCAATTTTTGGCTTATTATTGGGTGGTAATAACAACCTATTCACAAGTAGCCTGTTAATAATATATTCACCTCACAAATCACAACATATTTATCTCTCCTAGCACATTAGCTGCTTTTAACAATAGAAATGATTGATATTGGTATTGATATCAGTGATCCTAGGCCTTGGTATTACTTGGTATTGGACTGAAACCAAATTGTAATGCTCAGTCCTATTCATAAGTGAGTGTAAACATGTCAAATATGAATCATGGTTGTACTGGAGGCCTACAATATGTTAATTGTAGTCACAAACTGCATTGAGCCTCTGTTGTAACCACCAGGGGGCAGCAGTGTTACTTCAGGATAGTATGCTGCCCTGGCTTGTCCAAGGATTCACTGACCATGTTCTCTCATTCCTCCGTGTATGTGGTAAGAATCAGAGGTGTGGACTCGAGCCCATGGCATGTGAATCAAACAAAACAGACCTGCAATCCCAGCTTTAACATGAGTGACTCATGACTTTATCTTTTGACGTGAAAGGCCCATGGGACACAGCAGAGGATCCAGGCAGGGAATCAGCTGTATATTCAGTAGAAAATAAACAACCACTTTTACTTGATCAACAGCACTTGTTTTAATGAGCACTTCAATGAATGACTACAAAATTATGGCAGGATTTCAATTAAATGGCAGGAAAAAAATGTGTGTAGAAATGTTATAGTCCAGCTGTACTCCAACAGCCTGCATTTAATTTAATTCAATTTCATTTCATTTCATATTTCAGTTTTTGGAACTGAGCCAACTCTACTCAGTAGGTTTGTAAAAATAATTAACTCCGATTGTACAAAAAAAGATTTCCTAAATGATGATAGGCCTATGTGTCTAGTTTGTTGCTATTTACATTTTACTGACCAAGCTTATTTACCATTAGGTCAAATGTCATACATGTTTAAGACCTATGACTTGCTTCTGACTTGCGAAATAATGGCATGAATGTCCCCTCTGTGACAATCATGACAACTTTTACGCCTTCTCTAAACTGTGACATACCCCTGGCTACAGTCTGTTTGGGGAGTGTAGCTAAATGAATCAGAGGTGAGGCAAGATGAGGTGGTGTCATTTCTGACTACAATGGAAACACGGGATGGTAATACTTTCGGGTAAGCCGATGAGCAAAAAAGAGGTGTATCTAGGTAAAAGTGAAATTTTAGATTTCCACTGATTACAAATAATGATTTTGAGATTGCTGGGTTTTTAGCCAGGCTAGACTCATGGTAGCCTGTTGGTCTGTGAGTCCACTACTTTGGTCCAGTCTCCCTCATGATGACTTGGAATCATTTTGGTGATCCCTTAACATCTCATATCATCATTTTGTTTTATGACTAAACACAATTGACCTTCCCATCAGCCTCAGCTGTACTTTGTGTTCAGTACTAATAAGCAAGTGTTAGTATGATGAAAATCCTAAAGATGGTAAACATTATAGCTGCTTAATGTAGTGATGTTAACAGCTGAAATGAGGATGACTTAAATGAGGCTGCAACACAATTTAACAAAATCATATTGCTTTGTCCAGAGAATGTACTGTATATGGAGAGAGACAACAGCTTGGCATAGAATGTACCGTGGGATATAAAAAATGTGGAAAGTACATTAAATGAATAAATTCTGGTCCGCTCTATTAGTACTAGTTTATAAATTATTCTATTTGTATACTTTTCAGGACATCGTATAAACTGAGCAAACTGAGAAAGCACAGTAGCTTCGTCTTGAATACACAGTGGAGAAAGTGAATCTTAGGCTTACATCCTCCGGCTTGTATTGAATAGCCTGGACGGGGGGTTTGGAGCAGAGAGGCAGAGCAACAGATAAATCATTTGTTCACCAGCAGAGCTCCTGTTGGCTCTGTTTATTTGTGTTCATCTCCAGAGCAACTGCGACGCATGAATCAGCTCCTGCAGCAAACTGTGAATGAACTCTGCAATTGATTAAGAGTTTAAGAGTCACACACACGTAGCCAGACGCATTTCATCACACCATTGTAAAGCGCACACAGGTCTTGATGCAACAGGCTGAGACTTATTATGAATCATTTGAATCAGCAGCGAGAATTAAAAGATTGAACGATACTTTGGAAAAATGACGTTTTGTTACAATCGTCATTAGAAGTTATGTGGAACTTCTGTCTCTGGTTTGACTGTCAGGATATAAACAGATATTTGTGAAATAGGCTGAGAGGTTACATTAGTCTTGGAAACAAAATTGCAAATGGATTGATCTTTTCATATTTCAATTGGTGAGCAAAATAACAAACACTTTACATTCAGTGACTGCCTGCAAATCTGTTGATGGTGGTGTTGGGACCTATACTTACTTGCTTTTCTGCCAAGAGATGAGACAATTGAAACCACTCCCAGGTCTGTCCATTAAATATGAAGTCACGAACAGCTCAGCTCAACTTATAGACTAAAAGGGAAATGACTCTTCTTAATCAACATGTTGAATCTTGTGTGTTTAATTCATGCAAAAACCAAAATGTAAAAACATAAGTTGTGTTTTTGTGAGAGGTTGCGTCGTCAGCTTAGACTGATTGTCCAGCTAGAAATAGCCATAAACTGGTCCAGCTAAACCATTATGTTGTATAGATTAAATAAACAAATGTGTTAAGTAGTGAGCTTCAACAGCCCAATCAATCTTCTCATCTGACTCTCACCAAGAAAGCGAATGAACATATTTTACAAAATGTGAAACTATTCCTTTAACAACACGTGGACATTCACTTTGTACTGTTTTTATATCCACTGCAGTCTTTTAAAATGTAAAATGGGTCATTTAGTTGTGTGCCTTTTTGATCCTCATATGTATCAGAAAAGCTCAGATGAACTTGGTTACTATTTAACAGGGATGTGTCAATAGAGCACATACCAAAAATATTCTCACTGACACTCCTTGACACAGGGGCAACCTTACTCTACTGTATGTTTGCAGAAAGTTCGGCCTCCTGTTTTGTCGGCATGCAATGAACAAGAGCAATTGATTCCTTGATTGTATTCTTAACTCACTGTTCTCGGTAAAAATGTATATGATACAAAGGGCAAATTTTTCCACTATGCTAAAATGCTTCCCGAAGTCAGGAAGTTTCCTTTGGCCCGCTGCTGGCTGTTTGGTTTCCCACGTACAGTGTGAGAGCCAGGACCCAGTCCCATCTGTTACGCTCAGATACTCGGCGAACCCGAGTCACCTTTGTGTTTCCTCTCACGCCCACTGCTCTGCAGAAGCCACGGACGTTGTCTGTGTCATTTATCATGCCAATGCCGAGCCAGCCGGGATGAACAATAAGACCGGTAAATGGTGTGCATTTTTCAAAATACAAATAGTCATGACAAAACTGTAATGTATGGCTCCAAGCTACGATTCTTACAGGGGGGAAAAAATCATTTTTACAAATAATACGGCTGCAAATTTATCAATAAATTCCTTAAGGGTGCCTTATTACTGTTTTCTTATGAAGGGTTTCATTTCACCAAAGGGTTGTGTTCCATTTAAGCCCCCCAGTAATCCGTCTTAGTGAGCCACCATAAACAAAGCACAAACCCTGGACCTGGCACACCTGAAAGGAATTTAGTGATCCTTCATGTTATTAATTACACCTCTGTTTTCCTGTTATGACATGTCAAAAGGACTGACATGAGGTTAAGGGATATTGGTCCATTATGATACTATTTATAACCTCACGATGACTCTTCGACAATGAATATAATATTAGAATATCAGATAATATACACTGGTGTTTGTCTAAATTTTAAACTTATATATATATAAATATATATGTATAAAAATATAAAAATATATATGTATAAAAATATACCTGTGCCACATGTTCCAATTACTTTCCGTGGAGTCTTTGTTGTTGCTGTTGTTTTCCAGACTGTTTAAATCCAACATCAGAATGAACAGCAGTTCTCCAGAACTATTGGGCGCATTGTCATGACATTTGGTTCAGACATACTTGGTCCCCAGATGATGAGACCTGGCAACTTTCATGATCCTCCGACTTTTTACATCGTGTTGCCATAAGGTCCAAATTTTGCTTAATCAATGAAACGTCTTGACAACTGGATGGATCACTGTGAAATTCGTTGACACCCATGGTCCCCAGAGGATCTTGTGTCTTTGTGAACCCGAGACCTTTCCTCTAGCACCAACAATTTTAGTTTTCAGTGAAATATTATGAAAGCTGTCAGACGGATTCCTGTAAAATGTTCTACATTGGCGTGCAAGACCCTCGACAATGAATTCGAATGACTTTGGTGATCATCTGATTTTTCAGAATTTCAGGTGGTCCAACACCTAGATACCTCCAAATTACAAATAGCTAATTACAACTGCCTCAGCTATCCCTTGTGTTTAGTGCCAATTAGCAAATGGTGAACAAGGTAAACATTATAAACCCCAGCTTGTTAACATTGTCATTGTGAGCATGGTAGCATGGTGACATTGGCTCTTAGTTGAAAATGCTGCCTTGCCTTAGACCAGCCTAAATTGTTTTTGTTGTTGTATTTCTCAACACTAATGATGTAACCATTTAACTCCGACTGACAGCAGAAGGCAAGTTTTGATACGTATCAAGGCTTCAGATTTCCTTCGTCGTCATCGCCACTGATCAGATACGACTTTATTATAATCTCCAGTAAAAACCACTGAAACAATTACTAGTGCACATTAGTCATTCACACCGTCTGCTCTCATTGGTTGGTGGCACTTTGGAATTCTGTGGAATTCATGAGACAAATTACTTGGATTAACCCTTTAATCATGTTGCATCTTTGCTGACTGGATGATTTGAACTGAAATCAACATTATGCAATAGTCAACACGTGCTCTGGTCATCTTCGTAATGTTGTCATTTTATGTTTACCTTTTTGGACCCGATCACATGGTTTCAATTTAACATGGGACTTCATTGAATGACAGGTCAGATTGAATGTGTCCTTGAGATGTTCCTGTAAGATCACCAGTGGAGGAGAACTGAAAGTGTGCAGGGGAAGTTAAATGTGTTTCACAGTGACTCCACCAATACTGACAGAGGGGGATTTCCTATGAGTGAGTTTGACCTCAGATAATCCACACACCACCCCAGCTCTGGTTTTGGTTTATTTTGGTGGTTTTGACTGTGGTAGTATAATTTACACAGCATAGATTGAAATATACCTCGCCAGGTTGTCATTCATCCATCCATTTGTCCCATTCTCATGAACGAGATATCTCAGAAATGTCTTGAGGGAATTTCTTCAAATGTTGCACAAACATCCTCTAAGTGATTTGATTTTGATGGTCATTTTGGTCATAACTCAATAATACATATGCTAATTATGTCCAGTATTAGAAAATGGTGAAGTGATGGCATTTTATATCCTAAAGGGCAACAGTCAGGTTCCCTGTCCCATCATTAAGCAAATATTGCAAAAATAATTTTTTTTTGCCATCATTCAATGCAATAACTCGGAAGAAGAAGTTAGATTGTGTGTTTGGTTTTTTTTTGTTTTTTTTTTAAATCTCTGTACATTGTCCTTGGGTGACCAGAAAGACGCTTCTAAATAAAATGTACTATTCTTCTTCTTGTTCTTCTTCTTATTATTATTATTATCATTATTATTATTGTTATTATCATTATCATATTTCACATTTGGTCCGATGCTAAATTGGTGACACTAATCTTGGGTGTGACTATATGGTGACACCCAAGATTTGTGACTTTGTTGATTGTGCCTGGTTGAGGATGTGTGTGAAACATCCACGTTTTGAATTCATAGCTTCTTTGCAGCAACACCCAGATTTGAAGCATTGTCTACTGTCATGACTACAAGCTAAATCAGCTTTACTGGTCAAGCATGTGAACACATACAAGGAATCTGACTGTTTTTTTTGTTTGTCTCAGTAAACTTACTACAGCAGCAGTCCACCAGAAACCAACTGGTTTTACTGATACTAATCTTAATGTTATTGCTGTACCACCATGTGATGCAGGTCTCTATCAGTCCTCTGTGCTCCTCTGTAAAAACTGCCTCTAAGTGAGGACAGCATGTTCCTCGATGAAAATTATTAACTAGAATCATAAATGTCAATGTAGTGATAACTTCCATTTCACAATCAAATACACTTAATACAATGTATTAAATTCCTTCTTTACCACATACATTACATGGTTCTGGACAGACATGGACTTCAACATGACCTGTTGGCGGAGGCATACAACCACGAGGCAGTAATTCTAGTTTGAATTAAACTCTAATTTGATTTTAGCTTTCCTCATTTGATTTTGACAAAATTACTTTAGTTTTCACTGAATTCACTTGATGATATGATTGCTGGTTTTATGGTGCAGGGTCAAGGCCTGGGGACACAGGTTCAGAACATTGTCCAGAACCAGATCTGCCAAATGTCTTAATAGTCCCTTCAGAATTTTAAAAAAAAAAAAATCTAAAAGAAGGAAACTTTCAGTATCTTGTGCTCTGTTATCTGCTGATACTGTTGAGTGTGCATGGATTGCCGGAGCGCATAAGACCTGCTACGTTTTGCTTGTTGTCTTGTGAGTATGAGATCCTGAAAGTTTGTTTTTTTTGACACACGTCCAGGTCCATTTCCCTTCCATCCTAAAAGATAAAACTACCACAACATTGACAACTACAAAGCCAAACACTCTTACAACAGCTTCACTTTTTAATACATTAAAAAGTAATGAAATACAGAGACAGTACAGTGTTTGCTTCTGCACAGCCAAAACTGCACTGATACCAAAAACTCTGTAATAATAATGGCAATTTTATTTAATGTCCAGGTACAGGTTGCTTGTAACAAACCATGTAAAAAAAAAAGTCCTACCTCTGATTTACTGGTTTTACTGGGTGATCACATCAGCGCTCTCTATAAACATTAAATAAACCTGACGAATGTTTACTTCCACCCCCTTCTTGCATCGGAAAAACTCGACATTATGCAACACACTTCATCTTCTGTGAGTGTGTGTGTGTGTATGTTCCTCATCACGTAGTGACACATGAGGCCGTGATGAGCGGAGCGGAGCCTCCTGCTGGGGGAATCGCGGCCACGCAGGGTGGGGCGGGGCGGGCTCCCGAACGGAGGGGTGTGTGTGTGTGAGAGTGTGTGTGTGTAAGGACCGTGCAGTACACTTGAGTGCAGCCGTATAAATACTCTGATTCAGGATCTGATCCAAGAAGAGAGCGAGCGAAGTGGAAAAGTTTCCCAGAGTTTGGACGCTGAGGATAAAAAAGTGAGCGGAGGATCCAGCGCAGGACCAGAGACAACACACACACAAAGTAAGTCACTAATACTGTTTGAACATGTTACATGAAGTGTGAACTCGATCATCTAACGGTTTCTGCTTCTGAGAAAGTCTCTCTATTATTTGTTAAAAGTTTACAGGATGATCCTCAACTTTACTCCCATGAAGACTAAGAGGCATTCAAGGACATTTGCATTCTCACTAAGCACAAGCCATAGTTAAATATAGCACAATCTATAATCAGGATTTACTCCATTCATTTGTTTATTTCTTGCCTTTATTGAACTTCAGCATCTTCATCTTCTGTTGAACTTGCTGAATTTTTTTTGCAGTAAAAAAAATCCAATTAACCATTTTCCCAGGTTGGTTCTCAGCAGTTGATAAGAAGGAGGCTTCCCTCTCCTCCCAAACTCCAAGAAGTTGCTTCTATAAGCTCCTCACTTTTTTTTCCCGTGTTCACCAAAAATATAGTCAATTAGTTGAAGTATTTTCATGCCCTGGTTCTTGTTGGTTGGTGGCCAACCAGCTGCAGCTTGGTCAGAGACCTTGAAGGATGTGCAATGCATAGGATGATTCTGCATGTGGAGTTTCAGGCTTTCACTTTATTTTTTGTTTTTTTTTGTAATTAATAAATGGATTAATTTTACATGGGACCAATCTCACCACACAAACGCGCCCCAGCGGTTTAAAGCTGGTGTTGTTGTTTGGGAACTTGAATTTGAAGGCCTTATCTCGGGGGGCCAGTGGGCATACCAGCCGTTCTGGCATGCCAACACAAACGGGCTGAAGAGAAGTGCACAGCTGCAGACGGGAGAGGGCACGGCGTAAAGGAAGGAGTGATAAGTGTGGTAGTGATAGGCGGAGGTTGAGAAAAGATGAAGTAACACTTGTTTTCAAGCTTGGCTGGTGCTTGTATTAGAAAGCCATTTAAGTTTGTGCATTTAAGTGTGAGGGAGGAGCAAGGCTGCCAAAGAATTAGTCTTGTGGAATGGCTTTTCAAGGTTTTAGGGGGTTGAGTGGGTGACTCTAATTGGGCAATTTTAGGCCACCTAAGGTGCAGTAGTGAGATAACTTGGCCTTTTTTTAAAGTCTGTGAAGACACAAATTACTAACAAAACAGCCTGAGACACTTTTGTTCAGCTGTTAGATCCACATTTGCTGTATTATTTTGCCCAATTATCATTGTATGTTGCATTTTATCACCCCAAATATTGTGTCAGCCATTCTCTGTTAGCGAGTAGAAAAAGCCATGGAAGCTTCATTTTACATAAAGAACTTATATTCATCACTTTCTAACCAGAGTGAGTTGTATCCTGTCATGCTTTTCACTGCATGTCAATCTGCATGTCGCTTCCTTTTTTTACTATAATTAGAGATGGCGCAGAGGCAGAAAGGGTCAGAGACTTCACTTCTGGGTGGGGATCATTTTGCAATACACATTGCTGATTTGATCCATTGTGTGTGTCACAATGATTACGAAGGTCTTTGCCAAATATTTAGAGGATCTGGAAACAGTTGAAGGGCGGAGGGTGGGGAATGTTATCTGACCAGCAGATGAACTCAAGGAGTTGAAAAAGTGAAAAAGGTGAATAATAATGTCATGCGCACACACACACGCACACACGCACGCACGCACGCACGCACGCACGCACGCACGCACGCACACACACACACACACACACACACTTACATACATTGATTGAGGGTCTGGGTGTGAGGCTCCCTACCACTCCTTCCTCAGCTGTTGCCTGCCCTTTGAACAGTACCACATAACTTCACTATCACTGCCTTTTTACCGAATCAGCACGCTCAGTCTCTCATGCAAATACTCAACCATGAAATCAATAGAAAAGTAGCAGGACTTCAAATCAAATCTCTTTAAAACAAAACCTCTGACTGCTGCTTGTCTGCATGGAATAGCTGCAGTAACTCACTCCTTAGATGACGCCTCACATCATCTGTTCAGCCTTAACTTTTAGCTTTACTTTGCCGAATTCTAAGGTTTGACAAAGACAAAGAGACACATTTAGATGTGCACACATCTAAGTGGGCGTTCACAGATAATACTCAACCAAACAGTGACTGTCTAATCATGGCTTAACCAGCATAACTAGGAATGTGTATCTTCTCTTATATTATAATGATAACAATTGGGCTAACTAGCCTTAACTTGCAAGAACAATGCTTCTCCTTTATTTGCTTGGATCATCAACTGGTGAGGTTTACTCTCAGTATTTTTGCATTACGTCATGCAAGTAACCATCAAGTCATATTTAAGACCCTTTTACATAAGTCTTGTAAACTCAGTTTGCTGGGAACAGCAAGTGAGGGGGTTGGAATTGAAGTGAGAATATCATCCTATAAACCAAACATCTCCTGTATATGTTTACTTAACAGCGCTGCATTTCTCCTGATTGTGCACATTACTGCAGCTAATTACAGTTTGTGGGTGTTTAACAAGTGCTAACAAAACTTCAATGACGCTTTAATGTTTTGGCGATGTATATTTATTTTTGCAGGCAGCGCCAAAATAAGATAATGTGAAGATGGAGAAGTTGCAGATGCTGAGAAAAAGGAGGGTTAGAAAGGGATAAAAGCGAAAGTCCTCCTCTGTTTTATTCTAATAAACACTTTTCATTCTCACTTTCTCAATGTTGACATTAGTTGTATAACATTTGACCCTTGATTCGAAGATCTGAGTGTGGGCCGGAAAGAGAGGCTTATCTTCAGTGTGACGAATGATCTAATTCCATTGTGGTTTGTAGTGCGCTGTATGAGGGTGGGGATGTGACAAAGGGATAAATAGTCATATGATCTATAGTACTAGACACTTACGCCTGCAGTGTACGTGTGTGCACTGAGGTATACACACATCATTTCGCAACAGCTGAGGCAGATGGAATCCAGCTGCTTGCAGGAGGCACGTCAGATTGCTCAGGGAGTGCGGCCGTCAAGGACGAAAGGCTAAATACCCCAGAATGGTTTTGGGAAAGCCTGACGGCCGAGGAGAGTGCATTTGTGGAATGTGGTAATTGTGGGAAAAACTAGAAGCGAAAGTGTGTTTATTTATTTAGGATCCTTTTTGGATATTACTGCAGTAGCGACTGTTCTTCAAGAAAAAGAAGACGTTCAAGCTTCAAATAATCCACATTATCAACAAAGCAAAATTGAATAAAAATAATAGAAAATAGTTGATTTCGCATGTTGTCACCGCAAAAGTAAAGGTTACACGACATGCATTGACTGTTTAATGACAGTGAGAAGAGAAAGGGATTTTTCTGCTTTCGCTTTGATGTTTGATGTTAACTGTTTTAAAGTTTTATTCCTGAAATTGAAACAGCAATTTTCTATTGTGTGTCCTAGAATGCCAGGTGAGCGGTTGACAGTAAGAGGAACATCAGATGTGGGACGTTTCCCCGGAGCAGCCCCGCCCACCAGGGTGGAGCTGACCATTCACAAAGAGGGTGAGAAGAAACGGGAGGAGGGAGGCTGTCGCCGCTGGTTCAGGAAGATGTGTCCGTGTTGCTGTAAGCGCCAGAACAGCACCTCCTATGATGTCACAGATAAGGTGGAATTGGTCAAACCCCCGGCTCCGGACCCGACCCCAGCCCCGGCCCCGGAGCCCGCCAAGCCGAAGCCTGAGAATGGAGAGGCAAAGGAAATGGAAGGTAATGGACACAGTCATTTGTGGTAAATTGTAGTGTGAAATTATTTGACATTGAAATTATTTTTATAGCAAGGGTGATACGCACATGCTTAAATTTTATATTGAACCTTCCCTTCTCAGAAATAAAGCTGTCGGTGCGCTCTGTGGACCTGCTGAGCTCCAAGACGGGCCAGAACAGACAGGACCACCACACCGACTTGTATCATGGGGAGGAGCTGATCATCCGCAGAGGACAGACGTTCCAGATAGAGATGGAGCTCAACAGGCCCTTCAGTGCTGACAATGACAAGCTGCATCTGGACCTGAAAACAGGTAGGGAATAGAGAGACAATGTGTGTGTGTGAAATATCAGGATGATCGTTACAGCTGTGGAAGTGTCTCAGAGCTGGGTATCATATTAAAATGAGTAGCAGTCAGGGGGGCAGTGGATGGTTAAGGGGATATAAAACATATTTTAGCATATGCAGAATAATGCACTCAGATTACCTTAATGACACGCTCACAAAGAAAATCAGTGCTGTGCCCTACCAGCTGATGAACCTGTGGACTGCAATGGCTGGAAACCAGGATTCAAAACATAAACAATAAGTAAAGAAATTTTTTTACAGCAATTTAGCATCTCACTTTCATAAATTTGGATTAATTCACAAGAAAGAGATACAAAAAGAGTGAACAAAATCGAAGCAATAGAGGCCAAGACATCTTCACTCAGTTCTTACTATGATTGAAAACAGGCCTGCAATTCCCATAATGCAACTCTTTACAATTTAGTTAGTCTCTCCCTACTTCATAAATGCCAACTTCTTTCAAACTCAAACCCTAGCTAGTGCAGACTTTCTGTTTGAGATTTGAAGGCCCAATCTCACTATAGAGCAGAGCACATTTGGAGCATGGTGGGCGGTGTCGATGGTGGGGTTCTGACGGTGTTGTCAGGGTACATCACACAAACAAAAGCTGGAAACCACTGCTCTAGAGCCACACAAGACATTATATAACCCCTTTTCAACGTGAATAAACAAATCTTAGTGTGTGGAACTGGTGGAGGGCACCTTCAACCAGTATTCGCTGCAGGCCCGTGTGAAACATGGACTGACTCAAAACAAGCATGGGAAATGTGGACAAAATGCCGCACATAGCAAGCGCAATCAAATCGAGAAGCAGTTCAACCATAGCTACACCACAAGTTTTGGATTCCACCCACCACCCCACAGTGTTAACAGTTTCCAGACCTCAGGACACCGGACACCTCACTCTGGTATTTACAGGCCTCATACTGCAACGATCCGCTACTCACTTGGGAATTAACGGGCATTACATCACCACAGAGAAGGCAACACATAGCTACATGGGAAGAGGGGATGAGGGAGAGAATTGACAGCGATCTGAGCCTCCCTCATTGGACTGGCTCTCATTAACTTTGCTTTCACAGTTGCATTTTCTGTGCAGAGGTTTTAAGGTTTGCACTAAAAGCGCGACCTTGTATAATTGCGGCTCTGCTAAGCTGTTATAATAAAGATTTTGAATCATTTTTAGTGAAGCTATTCCTGCAGAAAAGAGCGTTTTTATGTTGATTTCCTTTTTGAAAGAGCACTCAGATGTGAATGAGGAAGTCCTGACTGCGGTCGGATGGAGAACAATGGCTGCTTGATAAACTCCATATTCGCTTGAGCAAATGGCAGCAAAAGCCCAGCAGGGTGCCACAGAGTGCATAGCTTAGAAGAAAGTACCCATTAAGTTTTAATCCACATAATATGTTGGAATTAAAGTGTTTACCAAAATGTTTCGCCTTTATGTTAGTTGGCCTTAAGCAAAACACAAAGTCACATAAAAGGGAAAGTCGAACATAGTTGGCATAAGAAAAACTTTCACAAATGTGTTTTCTGCAGAGATGTGTGTTTATGTGGAGTGTGGGAGGTTTTATAGCTCGGAAATTTTGTTTACTCAGACAAGCCACGCACAGCCGGGTGAAGGGCTGTGATGCATATGTGGTTTATAGTTTGCTATGGTTGTGCGATCCACTGTGGAAACAGACTAACAATTACTGTGACGTGAATAATGGAGTGCAGTCCGTTCCCGTTCCTGCATGTCACAATGAAGTCCTTCCACTGCTGCCTCCGCTATCTAACTCTATTTAATCCAAATTTTCAAGGTGAGTTGTGACTCAGAAAAAGCGAATTGAAAAGCACTTTGTTGAGCTGTACTGCAAGTGAGTTTTCACTCACACAGGAAAAGCGAAATGTTATTCAGAAATGCTTTTTCCACAGACACAACATGTACAAGTTTATGTGCATATACACACATATAGATGGAGAAACTGTAATGCTAATGGTGCTTTTCATCTCTTTCACACTAGGGGCATCAATTGTGTTGTTGGGCCCTGAAAGGTCATTCATTTCAAATATAGGAATCTGCACCTTAACCTTTACCTTTTCAGATGTTATGCCAGCATTTTTTTTTCTTAAGCTGTGTTTATTATCATTTTTCTGATAAAATGTTTCCCCAGATATCTTGTAAACTAAATATTTTAATAGCTTTAGTTGGTTCATAACAAATCAGTTGCATCCATAGTTTTACTATTGGGGGGAAAAAATGCCGGATTGCTCCTTTAATTTGGTAAAAAAAAAAAACAAACATATAAATGCGCATAAATTCAGAGACCATATTGCACATATGCATTGTAATACATCAGGGTTTTTCTCATGAAAATTCGATTTCAGTGTCTCCTTTTTCTTTACTCTTTATTGGAGCGTTCAGGTCCAATATGACTCTAATATATAATATAACCTGTGTTGTGTAGGTTCCCTGCCCACGGTGTCCAAGGGCACCCATGTTATCATTCCACTGGTGGATCAGCTGGAGGATGAACGCTGGGAAGCCAAGATTGTAGAGCAGAACGGCACCAAGATCAAGCTGTCCATCAACTCTCCAGCCAGTGCCGTGTGCGGCCTGTACGGGCTCACGGTGACATGTGGGTCTTCAAAGAGCGAGGCAACGACCACTCACAACTCCAGCAAGAACATCGTCATGCTCTTCAACCCTTGGTGTGAAGGTAAGATTGGCAGTGGGTGTGAAGGGGGCAGAGGGTTTACAAGATCGAGGGCAGGAATGTGGAAGAGGGGGAGGAGGGAAGACGAGCTGTGGGTCGTAAGAGGAGAAAAACGAAGGGAGAAAAAGCAGATAGCGTTTCATAACACGTCCGGAATGATTTACCTACTATCTGGCTTACTGTTGGGTTTGAGGGAGAATTTCTTGAAAAAGTCATGCAGGAGAACTGTCTGACACAAGCCAATTGCCAGGGAAGTGTTCCAGGAACATAGCTGCTGTTTTACAAATAGCGTCATCATTCTCATACCAAACACTGGTATAAGGTAGATGTCTGTTTAGCCATTTCTTCCCTGAGAGGAATCCTGATATAATGTTACACATAGGTGAGATGGTCCAACTTAATCCGTGAGTATGTTGCTGTCCATCAAACGGTGTGACCCTGTGTGTAGTTATGTAACTCTACTGGTGTGATTGAAGATTGCTGGCACACTTGGGTATGCTGCCTGGGCACCACGCTGAACACAGGCCCCATTATGTACATACAGATACGATTTTTAACCTTTGTCTGTGCATAAAGTAAACACTTCTGTGGGGTTTAGTATTTTATCTTTGAATATTTTTTTTTTTATCTTATTTTCCAAATGTTAGATAAAAGGGGTTCATCTCAGTTTAGTTATCAACATCCAGCAGGGCAACATTAGCCTTAATTTGAGGTGCTGTTTGAGTGTTTCTGGTGACCTGTCTGATGTTCAGTGTCTGTTTAGCTCTGGGTTTCAAAAAGATAGACTTTGGCTGTGGCTTAGATTCAATAGTCAGACTTCAGATAGTTGTCGAAATCAATCAATTTCACAAACTAGTCTAATTTAAGGCTGTCTGAGGTAGGACTAATTTGCCATGAATTCTGGGTAAACTGAACTTTTTCTCAAAATAAAAATACAGCTAACTGAGCAACTTACAGTTTGCCTACTGTAAATACTTACAGTACAAGGCATTTCCACCAAATCCAAAACAATGAGATAAAAGACGCTAAACATTCCATAGAGCTGAGGGGACTGCAGAGTTGAATGATAATTATCGGTGGGTTTGTCACGGCGAGCGACACCTTTCACGTATGTCTTAGTCATTTGATTGATTGTTAATATGAAAATGTTGATTATAGCAGCTTTAACAATCACTTTAAAGCACATTTTATTGACCAACATGTTTCCATGTGGTGATCAGACAAATATATAATTGCACACTATGAGAATTTTAACCTGTGCTTGTGAACAGTTTTCAAACGTCTGTGGAGCGCATTTTCTCATTCCCAAAGCGTTTGAATTTTCAAACAAAAATGGAGGAAATGAGGTCCATTGTTTCTGTTTCTGCTGAGTGTCTTACAGTTTGCTGAGCAGTGCAAACTATGTGTACAGGATATTTGACTAAAAAAGCATACTTGCAGCACAGCAAAATAAAAAAAACAACAACTGTGGACCTGGGTTTGATAAAAAAGAAAATTCTGCCTTTCATTACAAGGTTGCTGCTTTTGGCAGAAAGCCCAATCTCCTCTTCCCTCTTTCAATCTCTTCTTCCCGAGACCAATCCCTCCCTCATGCTCATAAAAGTCAAAATCCCACAATTACTGTATAAAAAAGCCAGGGGGTGAGCTCAGAGTAATCCTGCTGCTGGTGACAACCTGTCCTCTCCCTGGCTTTTACTGCTTCTGTGGGTGTTTTCTGCCTGTATACGCCTCTCCCACCCAGCCCCCTGCTCCCTCCTTGCTATCTGCTGACCTGATCCTCGCTCCATCTCCCCATTGCTCTGTTTTCTGGCCTCCCCCTCTTTCTTATCCTCTCTCATGTGTGTGTCTGCTTCTCCTTTTGCAAGTATTCAGTAAGAAGTGAAAATCACAATTATCACAGCTGCCAGAGGCTGTCAGGCTCACCTCCCTCCACTTTCTCCTGTAAAATCTCAAGACACTCTGTTATTCTCCACTCTCCCTCCACCCTTTCCCTCCCAAGCATAACTTCCCCTCTTTCTCTCATTCGTCCCTCATGACTTTGTTAAACCTCTTCCTTCCACTTGCTTTTTCTCATGTCCATCTTAAACGCACTGATACCTCCAGTGCTTTCCCTTTGTTTCTCTTTGCCACGTTCCTTTACCACACCCACCGGAAATCACACACGGCAACATAGAGAGATAAAACACATGGGGAAAAAAGTGCTTTTCTGAAGCACATGTGAGGGGTGCACGCCCAAGTCTGTAGCGCTGATGTCACTCAAAACAGACTGTTTCCCATAAACTGAGCATGGGCCCCTCCGCGGGGTCCATGGAGCCATTGTGTTTCTTAACCATTTCCTGGCCTTGAGGATTCTTTCAGTATTTGTGAAGAGAGATCACATTCTTGGTCATTGACGTAGCCAGAATCTGGACTTCATTAAATTAAATCCTGCAGTTCCACAGAAAATGTGTTCCTTGTATTTCCTGTTGCTTTAGTCTCAAAAATCGAGATTATAATTATTATTATATATATAATTATAATTGCACTTTAAAAATAAGGAAAACTTAAGTGAGCGTTTTACAATGCAGAATGAAAAACTGCACTCTGCTCTATTGTCAGTATTATAAGACAGTATATAGATACAGTGTTGTCATGTCTTTTTTCAGAGGACACAGTGTTCCTGGACGACGAGGAGGAGAGGAAGGAGTACGTCCTGAACGACACCGGGAGGATCTACTATGGCACAGAGAAACAAATTGGTGCTCGCACGTGGAACTTTGGGCAGGTACGGATGGATGTCAAGACAAGATGCGACTCGAACGCGTTGAACACGTCTGGTTTTGAATGATCGTTATGTCACCATCTGAGGCACACAGCCCCTTTGTTCCTACTAATCTTTAAAACTGTAATATTTGATTTCTCTCAATTATTGCACATATTGTTTATTAGTGTTTCAATAGTAAGGCCTGTCTTTTAATTTTACTATATTTTTAATCCCAAGACATGTTAAAAATTTCTCATTTGAATGAACTGTTTTCCTTGGCTGATGATTTGTGTTTTGTTTTGATTTTTTCTTTGCTGTAGTTTCATGAGGGAGTCTTGGAAGCATGTCTGTTTATCCTGGAGAAGAGCGACATGCCTGCATCTGGACGAGCAGATCCTGTCAATGTGGTTCGAGTCGTGTCTGCCATTGTGAGTTTAAATTTACATTAACATCCCACTATCTCTTTGAGGTTAGCCAAGGTTTCAGAAATACTGTCCGAGTCCCCCCGGTGCTCATATTTCATTTAAACAGTTAGCGTTTCAGTTGTTTGTTTCCCAACATAAAATGCTCTTTCAACGCCTCCTCCACACTGCCGGGAAGTAAATTATGGAGAGAACACTGGAAGCTTTATTTTTATCATTAAATATATATATATGATTTTTAATATTTAATTTTTTGACCTACTTTTTAAACCTAAATTCAAGTTACCAAAACCCCCAAATGTCCAGGAAAAATACAGAAGACATGACCTCAGTGTTTTCATTAGTAGCAGTAATGTGCAAATGAGATAACCCACTGTGTCACCATCATCTTTCCAGATAAACGCTCAGGATGACTTTGGGGTTCTGGTAGGGAACTGGTCCGGGAATTACTCTGATGGAGTGTCTCCTGCGGCCTGGAGCAGCAGCGTGGAGATCCTGAGGCAATACCACTCGTCTGATGGAACGCCCGTGTCGTATGGACAGTGCTGGGTCTTCTCTGGGGTCACTACAACAGGTGAGAACAAATATGAGAGAGAGCGTGTGAGAAAAATGTGTGTTTGTGAAGACAGGTTGTGGCTTAGTGGGGGGTGGATACTAGGGATGAGCCGGATACTCGTTTCAGACGAGTATCCGTTACGGACAAAGCATTTTGGACGAATACGATTGTGATACGAGTAAAATCCGTCAATATCTGTGTTTGTGCTGAAGGAAAGTCCTCATTGTGTAACTGACTATCTTCGCGCTCTGTGATTGGCCAGTCACACACAGCGCCCGCCCCTCCCTACACAGGGAGGGACATGTCTCTCGCAACATACGCGTGGTGCATTTGACAAGACAGAGCTGAAAACGGCTCGCGTCGCGTCGGTCAATGCTTCCGCTCAGGTCGGATTTTTTTTTTTTTTTTTTTTATTTACCGCCTGCTTGCTGTTAGTTTGGCTGATGATATGAAGTCAGTTGAAAAACTTTGCTCGCACTGAAGGCGGTGCTTTTGAGAAAAATACAGTAAACAAGGCTGACATATTATTTCCCTGTTTGCATCACTGGATGTTTGCATGAATCATGAAGTTCACTCAGATCATTAAAAAATAAACAGTCTTACAGACCACTTACACACATACACACATATAGCTTAACACACAAATTAGTTCATATTAATATTTTTATTGTATGTGGCTGCATGCAGTATCTGACACTTTCTCTCTGCAGTTCATGAAAATAATATAATAAATATTATTGAGATATTCTGTATATAGACTTTGAATACAGTTTATTAGCTAACTTTGTTTTAAGCCCCACCCATTTCTGCACTCAGTTCCGGTTTAGGCACCGCCCACTCCGAGTGCAGATACAGATACAGATAGTGGTGTACTTGCTCATCCCTAGTGGATACTGTATGAAAGAGGTGTTTGAAGAGACTGCACCGTGTGTGTGTGTGTTGTGTGTGTGTATGTGCATTCAACAAAGGTGAATTTGATTAACCGTCTGCAAATGATGATCATAGCTTCATCACACTGGGCCCTTTTCATTAGCTCTGTAACAGTATACTTCATTCATTGTGAGTGCGTGCCGGATCCCTCACATGATAGCTAGCTGACCTTAGCACATAGTGTTGCCCCCTGATGGCAAGCTGTAGCTCATATACACCCTAAATACCTCGCGTTGGCATTCCTGTCATACCTCCTACTTTTGTCACCCATAGAGGCGCATGTGTCGCTTTCATTCAGACGCGATACTAAATTTTCCATGCAAATCCATGCGAGCCATGCAAATTCCATCTCAGCAAAAATATTTGAAGTGTAAATTCAATTTCAATTCAATCAGTTTTACCTGATCTATCTCTGTCTGCCTTTGTCTCCAGTGCTGCGGTGTCTCGGCATACCCGCCCGCAGCGTGACCAACTTCCAGTCTGCTCACGACACTGACGTTTCCCTCACTACAGACGTGTATTTCGATGAGAATATGGAGCCGATCGACTACCTCAATAGTGACTCTGTCTGGTAAGATGTGTAACTTTACGAGAGCAGGACGCCGTGCTGCTAAATCTATACCTTAGGAATGCACTGTATATTAAGATCTGCTCCGAAAGCAGTTCCCTCTAACTTGAAACCTCTGAGACGTCATGCTCTTCCAATTATTTGCAACTCCTGTCAGAGTCCAGAGGCTAATGTGGTATCTATCTGCTGCCTGGTTGTACTCTGCCATCACCTTAAAATGACCTCAAGTGATCGGTGCCTTTTCTTGTTCCTTCTGGCTACGTTTTACTCTTCTCCTCACTAACTACAAAGCAAAAGTTCACCAGCCACTTGTTGCAATGTAAATGTAGCAATGCTCAGTCTTTTGTATCAATCAACTTCCTACCTGACCTTCCTGACTATCTTGCTATCTTACTTTGTTTCCACGTTGGCTACACAGACGATTGACTTTTTCTGACATGCACACATGATCATATAACCTTAGAAACACAAATCTGAAATGAAAAATACTGTGTTATCTTTAAGGAACAGTGAAACATGCTCTTTTTTTCTCGCTAAAAGTTAGATGAGACAATTGATCCTTTTTTTTTTTTTTTCAAATATGAAGCTAAGGCAGATCGGAAACTGAGGAAAACGGGTAGTTGAACTTTGTCCAAAAGTAATGAAATCCGGCCTCCAGCCACTTCACTATTTCACACTTTATATCATGTAGAAATACCAGATCACATAGAACAGCCTAAATGCGTGTGATTTGGTTGAAGAAATAGTTCAGTCAGAAACTAATGAACTTTTTTAATGGATATTGTGTAATGTGAAGTTATGTCAAAGAGCAATATTATGTTGGCTCACTTGTTGTGTCATGATCTATCTATGGGATCAAATAACAGATGATCTCATAGACATGCAGGAACTGAGCGAGGTGGCACCTTTTTCCAAGCTTTGTCTGAGGGGAGGCTCAAAGTCTCAGACTTTAAAACCCCCCTGATCTAACTCTGTGTGAAAAATAAAGCTCATTTCCCAAAAGGTCAAGCTATTCCTTTAAATGCGACCTCAAATCAACCTAGTTTAACCTCATCTAGGAACTTCCACGTGTGGAATGACTGCTGGATGGCGAGACCGGACCTGCCCCCCGGCCACGGAGGCTGGCAGGCTGTCGACTCGACTCCCCAGGAAACGAGCCAGGGCACTTTCCGCTGCGGCCCCGCCTCTGTCAATGCCATCCGCTCCGGCCAGGTCTACCTCAAACACGACACGCCGTTTGTCTTTGCTGAGGTGAGTGTGCAAGAAATTGGAAAGTGTGCTTGTACAGAGACCTTTGTTATTTGGTTCTCTTCAGGTTTATTTTGACACGTTACCAAAGTGAGAGGAGGGTGATCAAATGAAATAGCAGGTATACAGGATTTAAAAAGGGGTCTTTGAAACTGAAGTAACTATATGAGACCCAAAGTGTAAAACTCTTGGATTTAAGAGATAGAATTTAGTGCCTCTCAGCAGAAACCTTCTCCAGCAGCATTCATTATTTTCAAATGGAGAAACAAACCTCACCCATGTTATTCACAGGGGAATAACAGAGACACATAGATAAGAGTGATACATATTTTGGTTCAGTTTATGAAAAGCAAACTTTCAGGCACTCTAAAGTTTGAGTTGATCGTGTTTGTACATTTCCATCAGGTCAACAGTGATAAGATCTACTGGCAGAGGAACCTGGACGGTACGTTCAGCCAGATCCACAGTGAGAAGAAAGCTGTCGGCCACTTCATCAGCACTAAAGCCGTGGGCTCTGATGAACGGGCTGACATCACACACCTGTACAAACACCAAGAAGGTAGTGGCAAAACATATTGTACTTTCCTAATTGCATTTCTACCCCAGACTGATGCTCTAGAACAAGACAGAGCTATTTCTGTGCTTCCTGGAACTATCTTAAAATGTCATGATTTAATGTTTTCTTGCTGCATAAATCACTTTCCTGTACATAGATTCCCCTTATCTGACCCTTCAACTCTTTAACTCCACAGTTTTAAAATGCAGTTATGCTCCTCTGTTTGCTTTGTTTGGAGCCCTGTGGGCCATATCTCTCACATCTGCCAATAAATCCTGAAAACACTGGACCGGAAGAGGCGCACTCACCATCTCCTTCCTCTTGACCAGGTTCGGAAGAGGAACGCATCGCGGTGGAGACTGCCAGCCGCTACGGCAGCAAGCCAAACGTGTACTCCTCGCCCATGGCGGAGGACGTGAGCGTGGAGGTGAAGATGGACGGCGAGGGGCCCCGGATGGGCGCTGACGCCCAGCTGAGCATCCTGGTGAAGAACCTGAGCTCAGAGCCTCGTAAGACCACTCTGCACAGCCAGGTGGCCGTCATGTACTACACCGGCGTGCTGAAGGGCACCATCAAGAAGGAGGAGATGCCCGTGGAGCTTTTGCCCAATGAAGGTTGGCTTTTAATGAAGCTTTAAAGCTGCTATAATCATTTTTTTTTCTAAGAATGGATTAAATTGCCAGATGCATGTGACAACAATGGTTTATCGTGGAAACTCTGCCGAGCGTTTTACCGTCTTTGAGCTTATTGTTTTGGATTGAGGGCCAAACTTTACCATTGTGATTCACTCTCACTGCTCTCATTAGTGTTGTTATAGTTGTTTCAACAAAAAAATCTATTCGTTATCTATCCAAAATCAAACAGCAGACAGACAAAGTTAACAACTACCGATTGATCATTGGTGGTGGAGCACTGAGTCGCTAAATGGGCAGATATTTTTTCTCAGGAGTTGGTGGAGTTAATAGATTGATGTTGTGCGAGTAAGTGATGTGTTTACAGCTTGTGTTGCCCCAAATTTATTGCAGGTTTCAAACCAGCTTATGCATCTTGGTGATCAGTGACCACTGTGGCCACAAGTGACAATCACAAGAGAATTGTAAATGCTGCAGTGAATTGAGTGTTGCATATCAGCCCGTGAGAATATTGAACTGTGCAAGAGAGTGTTTTACCACTAATGACTTTTCATTTGTAAAGGGAATAATGTGTTCTTTCTGGTTTTTAGAGTAAATACAGTAGTCTTGCTTTGATGCAGTTTAATGCACTGGAACAGCCAGGGGAGCTTTGCTAATAAGCGGCTGTGAAACTAAATGCCACTGAAATCTAAGCGTTTGACAAAAGCCCTGGCTGTAAACTGGAGTTATAGTCAAATAGGGAGAGTCATTTCTTTTGCATGGTGTCATTAGTGCCAAAGTCAAAGAAACAGTGGTAAACTATGTCATGGGATATGCAATGGAGAAAATAGTTTTTTCTTGTGCTAATTCTTAAATGGCCAGAATCTTATTAAAGGGACAGTTTGGCATTTTGAGAAATTCACATATCTGCATTCTTGGTGAGAGTTGGATGAAAATTGATATGGTTGCAATTATACAGAGGATTATGTGCATGTGCATGTCTAATTCTTGGTGTCCCCGGATGTCCTATATGTTGATTCAGTCATACACCCGGCCAAGAAATCGTCAGGCACATACACCTTCCCGAAAACCGTATCTTTTTTACACATTGATTTTTGGCTTTAACCAATGAGATATAACATGTTAATTAGTGAACTTTGATTGTGCTGAAAGATGGATTTTGTTTCCTTTGGACAAAGCCAGGCTTGCTGTTTCTCATCCGTTTCCATTCTTTACGCTAAGCCAATAAGCTAATCATGCAAAAGAAACTATAATTTGCAGAGTGAAAATGCTGAACACTGAGCCCAACCCCTGTTCTGTGCCTCTCCACACAGAAAAGACCATTGAGTGGGTGCTGCCCTACCAACAGTACCAAAACCAGCTGGTGGATCAGGCAGCTCTGATGCTGACCCTGTCCGGAAGAGTCAGCGAGACCCAGCAAGTATTAGCCAACCAGACCACCTTCAGGCTCCGAACACCTGACCTCAGCATCACGGTAGGATTTCGATTTACTCTACAGGATAAGGACTAGTGACATTATTCAGTCTAGATACATAGTATAACTTGTCAACTTCTCCTGACTTGTTTTGAATGACCTTCAGCCTTTGGGAGAAGCTGTGGTCGGTAAGGAGATGGCAGCCAAGATCACCTTCACCAACCCCCTGCCACGTGTCCTGAAGGGTGTGGTGTTCAGAGTGGAGGGCCTGGGTCTGCAGAAGGGCCATGAAGTAGTCGTCGGGTAAGAACACGAGACACCTCCCTCTCTTCCCTGCTCATCTCTTTTGCACCAACACTAATGTCCAACTGCTCTTTTCTCTCTCAGTGACGTTAGCGGTCACGCCACGGTAACGCTGACAGAGCACTTCATCCCCACCCAGCCTGGACCCAGGAAGCTGGTGGCGTCTCTGGACTGCAAACAGCTCACGCAAGTGCACGGAGTGGCTGATATTGTCGTTCTTGAAAAGTGAGAGGGAGCTGACATCACCTGCTTCTCCCGCATCACCTTTTCCTTTTCCTTCTAACATATAAACTGAGAACCTCTAATTATATGTGTTCCTGTATCTTAAAACCATCTTGTTTATTTTGTACTGCAGATATTTTTTAAAACTATGAATAGGCAATTAACAGCTGTAACATTATCAGTATTATTAACTTGAAATAATATAGATTCGCATTTCGGCCTTGCTTTTAAATGTCAAAACTGTGGTGAAGTATGCAGCAGGGTTTCAACGTGTGCACAGCTAATGAAGTGCCTTAATTAACAAGCCTTTATATATAATTATGAAACTGTCAGACGGTCACAGACTGTCCTAACACTAGTGCGTTTCAAGACACTGAAAAAATGATGTGAAGGTGCAAAAAGTCGGGTCGTAATCATTTTTGTTATAATGTAAATACTGTGTGTGCTTTATTCATATGGCTGTTCATAAGATGACAAGTGTGTGAAAAATCCGACAAAATGTACCTCACGTGGCTTGCATGAAGGAGGGGTGCTGTCAGGTTTTTTTTTCAAGGGAATGATGTGCAAATTGCCAATGAAATTTTTCACTTACATTTGAATGAAGAATTTGTAATTATTAAAAACGATTGTTGAAAGATTAAGATATTTTTTCCAGTGACAATTAATGATGCAGATTTTTTTTTAAAAAGTTATTTAAACTGTCAAATGAAATACAAATTCATAACACCTCTTTTATTTTGAAGGCCAACAAGTTACAACCCATAAAACTGAATGTACATGTTCCCTGAGGAAGAATCCTACCAGATGCTGTTCTGTATGTCTTGCGTGTGTTCCTCCATCGTGTGTTTATAATAACACTGATGTCAGCTTTAAGAGTATATCGTAATTTACCACTTGGACTTGTTACTGCTGTGAACTTCAGCAAACCATATCAGAATAGAGACCACAGTGGCCTTAATTCACATAAGTGTTACGTGTTTTTATCTATTTAACTTCAGCACTCAAATACAATGTGAAGGAAACTATTTTAATAACATTACACTATTTACTGTATTTACCTTATCTACCTGGAGTGGTTTGTTTTGTATGGTATGTGTTGCATTAGTAATAAAACTTACACTGACATGATGATCTGGCTCTGACTGAGCTATTTTCTGCCTCCATACACCATTAGACAAGTCTTTACTGGATGGAGGAGTGAGAGCTTCAAATGATGATGTAATCCAGAGATCAAAGAGGGAGCAGGTGGTTACTTGTATTTTTCCATTTCTGCAATCTAACCATTTTTATGTGTAATGCGTCAGGGATGATTTGCTGTGTAGTGACACATTACAAACCAGCGACTTGAGGCAGGCGACACGCCTTTGCTGCATTTCATCATTCGAGATATTGATGACTGATAAATTCACAGGTACTTGAATCACAGGTACCTTTCTTCTCCGACATGCTTGGGTTAAAATACTGGATAGTAAAAGGAAAGCTATATAGGTTGGGTAAGGCTTGGCTCTTGTCTCCACCATATTCTGATTCATCTCTTTTGTTAACCTGTAATCACTGCTGTAATCTCTCTTTTGACTGACTGTATATGAGTCAGTCTTTTAAGATTTGCATGGAGTGAAAGGCAGGTAGAGTCTAACTCAGTATATTTACTCTTGAAATGTACAATTTTAGGAGATAGGCTTTTTACTTCACTGCATTTATTTGCCAGCTACGGTCACCAGCCGCTTTTCACATAAAAAAAAAACCTCTATGATGACTTTCTAAGACATTGAAACATTAATACATCAGCAGTACTGATCAAACAATATATGATAATATAACATTTACAGATGACATTCTGCTGCCTAAGGAGTAATTTTAATGCTTCTGTACGGTTTAGTTTACTTTAGTAAGGGATTTGATTATTTCTTCAACCAATGCAAGGGCAAAAGGATAACACAAAAGGACCTGGATTAGAAGCAGCAGCAGAGGAAAGTAATCAAGTACATATACACAAATACTGTACTTTAGTATAACTCTGATATACTTGTGCTTTACTTGAGTATTGACTTTTTTTGTCCACTTTTCAGAGGGAATATTGTACCTTTTACTCCACTACATTTTTCTGATATTACCATTTTATGAAATATGGCAGTTTTAGATTAAACCATGGGCGGATCTACTGGGGTGGCATAGGGTGGCAACTGCCACCCTAAAATAAAGCCTTGCCACCCCTGCTGCCACCCCACTTGGCAGCAACGAATTTAAAGAAAAGTTATGGCCAAATTGACATTCACGACCGCGAGTCTCCGATGTCCGACTGCTGAATGCAGTATAAGAGAGTGTCAGAGCGGCACAAAGCCATATTTATTATTTTTTTGAAAACTAGATTCCGAGATTCCCACAGAAAGAAGACACGGTAGGAAAGAGGTAAAAATTGATCATATAAGATAATGAAAGCACAGTGCTAGTATAGTTGTGATGCTGATTTTAAAATGATAAAAATCAGGTTGAAGAACGTTATTTCGCTAACTATACATGTGATGGTAGCTCGGTCTGATTAGGTTCTGTGTAAAGTAGGCTACAAAAGCTAATATTGATTCAACGTCTGTTCAGGAAAACACTGTAATGTTACTTTGAATCTTACAGAAATGAAGTGGAAAGGTAGCATTTCTAGTGCCAGTGCCATCACCAGCAATCTCCAGTCCATGTATTTTAGATTTATTGCTCAGGTCATGTTCCAAAATTAAACACACAAACATGAAAATACTCTCCCAGGCTAAAATGTTCGTGTGTTTCCACAGTCTGGGTTCTGGTTGGTATATTCCCCAGGAAGACCAGAGCGGCAGAGAAGGAGCTGTGGGGAAAGGATGGTCAGGAGCTGCTATGGAGCTGCAAAGAATTGGCTGCTGAGGACAAGGTGGCCGCTGACAGTAAAAGAACTGACAGTACCTAGTATTCCCAGACGGTCTCTCATCCAGGCACTAACCAGGCCCCACCCTGCTTAGCTTCAGAGATCTGGCGTGTTCAAGGTAGTATGGCCATAAGCAGAAGATGCTGGGACTTGCATGAAAGCACGACCCCGGATGTGTTTTAGCAAAAGACACAGGATGAAGATATGATGATGAAAACTACTAGTGTGATTAGTTCTTATTCAGTTTCCACAAAGACAGAGCTTCATGGTGCTCAGGCAGGTTTATCTCTAAAACTATCATCTGGATGGAAATGTTCATTTCTCAGGTCGTGTTGGGCCAAGAAAATAAATCATCAGATTTTGAACCCACAATCTCAGTGTCACTGTTCTTCATGTTAACATGTTGAGCTATCACAGCCGTGGTGACGACAGAGAACAGACAGCGACCTGTGAGGAGACGCTCACTGAGTCTGACAAAGTGTGTTGCATTGGATTCTTCCCAGTGAGACAGAAAATACAAATCGGGATTTAAATGTTTCTTTTTCCTTTGTTGAATTAAGATTCTTTCCACCTTGAAGTTTTTCTCTGCAGGTCCATGAAGGTGAACTTCCTGCAGACTCCTCCTTCAGTCTGATCTTCAGTCCAGTTGTTGCTGTTGATCAGTACTGAAGTTAGTCCAGTGGCAAGGACGCCGCCCAGCGAGCGGGAGACACGGGATCGAACCCTGGCTTCAGCAAAGGTATGCCACACAGTGTGAATGTGATGAGTATGTGTGAGGTTCAAACAAACAAATAAACCGAATCCGAATTTCGTCGTCATGGACCCATTTCACCTGGACCTGGATGACCTTCTACAGAACAAAGGTACGTGAAAAGCTAGCTGAGTCAGCTAGCTTTTGCTTTTTTTGTTGTTAGTCATTTATTTTTATTAGTGTGGAAGCAATCCAGCAAAGGCCTTTAATTTGAACACCTCATTTTTCATGTTTCCAATAACCTGCAGACATTCAGACAGGCTCAGTCTGAATCATGGCTGCTTCTGAGAACTCAGAGTAAATGTTAATGACTAAACAACACACAAAAGAAACAATAGAATCAAAACGAAACAAATGAAAATAATGTACATATATCCACACATGAGATACGTGTTCTAAGTTACAGTTTGTATAAAGTCCTGCAAACAGAAATACTTAAGTGTAAATTATATCATCTGCTATTTCTCATCAAACTGTGATAACTGTGATTAAATTCAGTATATATGCATCTGCCATATGTTGCCACCCCTCAAAAATTCCTGCACCCCTTTCGCCACCCCCTAAAAATTTTTCTAGATCTGCCCCTGGATTAAATTTATCTACAGTACAGATTATTTATATTAGCTTCATGTCAACCAGTTGCAACATTAAAGTGCTGTTTAAATGTTATGAGTAATAATAATAATAGTGATATAAGTATTTAAAAGTATAACACTGATAGGGGCCTTTTTACCTTCATAAAGAGTACTTTTATTGTATATTTTGCTGAAAGTACTTTTGCTAACACAGCATTTTGAATACAACACTTCCACTCCCCATTTTCCAGTGCTGACAAGCAGAAGCGTAAAGCACACTGTTGGCCTAACAGAAATGACGCTTGTTACTGACCTCTACTGGTCGGGCCACAAAGTGCATCACATGTAGATTTCTTCAGTAGCAGAGCTAAAGGAAATGGTTTGTCAAATTGGCTTTTATTGCTTTCCAGGTAGAAAATACAAACAGCTTTTTAAATCTGTGGGAAGGATGTAAGAAAAAAAACTCATACAGTACTCAACGTTTAATGCCTGGCACATGTAAAAAAGTGTGAATCAGTAGCCACCTGGTTGCTCTTTAACGCATGAAGCCAGTGCATTTCAGTGTGCGTTTTACTTTATGCTAAAAATATAACCATGGGCGATATAATGAAGACCTGAATCAAATGGTTCAATTATTACTCTGTAAGAACACATTGACAAATGAATGCAATCATATGTTATAAATAAATCATTTACAAACAATGCTAAAATTAAAAAAAAGAAGCTTATACCAGCTAACAAATGACACTAGAACTTGACTACAATAATATGAACAATAGCAAATTACAATCAAACTCAAGTTGAGCTACACAACGTCTAGATATGCCCCAATGAAAAACCCTCCAGCATGCTTCACATGCAAAGATTTCAGTGCCAGAACCATAATGAATTGTTTCTATACTTTCAGTCCTGTTACAGATACGCAGGTGGTCAGTCAGTTGAGTTACATATCTTTTCCACCACTCTGTTGAACTCCTCTGGTTGATCAGCATACACGTGGTGAGAGGCATCATTTATCAGCTGTGCAGTGGAATTGATGAGGAAAGAAATATCACAAAAACAGTCAGTGTTATGCACTGCATGAACTTTCTCGACTGATAAAAACAAATATCAATTAAATTAAAATGGCAGTAATCTAAAGCTGACATGCACATATTAGACTGTTTTTTTGGAAAAAAAATTCTTCCTCTTGACTCTTTACTCTGCGTCACTACTCACCAGGACTCTGGTGTGGGCCTGGTTCCTGATCTGGACCACGCTCTCCCCAGACGAACTGTCCACCCAGGATCGTGCTCCATACAGCATAGTGAGGGGCATGGAGGGGGGCAGCAGGTGAATCCGCTGCAGCATGGGTCTCTTGGCCCAGCCTAGAGACTCTGACATGGCCCGGAAACCCACCTCACCACTGGGAGGAGGAGAGGAAATGAAAAAGGTGGCAGGAGTCTGGTCAGCTTTTTGCAGCAATTGTGTTCTGTGACTAAAGTGATGTTGTGTGTTGGCTTACCTGGGGGTTTGTGCGTTACAGTGGTAGATGTACTGGGTCATTGTGTCGTCATCAAACAGATCTTCGAATTTCCTTTTGAAATCAGGACGGAATCTGTTCACCAAGCCCGGACCTGAATCAATGGGAAACAGTGAGATGAGTGCAAAGAACATATGTGGCACAGCATACTATTAGATCAACAGTAATGTATCTCACCCCATGGGCCTGCTGCTCTGATGACAGCCAGTGGGTTGAAGAGGGTAACCACTGATGCAACAGCTTTTACCCAGCGTGGAGGGGACGGCCTCTTCACCACCTCTGTCTGTGTCTGGACTCGCTCAGGGAAACCCCAGGGGTCAACCAGGATAAGATGTGACACTCTGCAAGAGGAGAGGAGAGCAGAACACATTAGAATGTCTTTTCAACTGGCATGTATTTGTCATCAGCTTGTGCACAGTACTACCACTAAGAGGCCTTATATAAGTGATTGTGGTGAACAAGCCAAACTATTCCTCTAGGAGCATGACATTTTCATTATGTTGCTAGAATTTGAATTAGGTTACCAACTCCAAAAAAACATCATAAAATTTTTTTTTTTAAATCTACAATTGGCAAAACAGTACAGGAGTGTTGTTAAAAGAAGAGGTGATGAACACAGTGGTAATAATAAGTAGAATATTTTGCCATATTTATTCCAAACAAATTAATTAAATCAATACAAATTATTTTCTTAATTTATAACATATTAAATGAATTAAAAATTATTTTTCAGGCACAAATGCTTACAACTGAAACAACAGCGTGACTCTGAATTTGATGATTACCAAAGTTATTTCAACCAAAAGAATTTCCAACTTAACTTCAGCTTTCTTCATCCTGATATGGTTAATTTCCAAAATGACATATTCAATGTCCGCTATGCAAATACAATCTCTGCCTTCACTGATGTCTTTTCACAGCAAATGACTGAATGGAATTCCTTAATTCTCAAAAAAACCCCACTAAATCATTACCAGCTGTATCCTGTTCTGTAGCTGCCCCTGATTATTTGAGATTACACATTAGTATTATTACCTGGACGGGTACTGGATGGCGTAGGAGGCAGCCAGGTACCCCCCCAGACTGTGTCCCAGCAGAATCATGTTCTCCAGCCCTACAGACTGTCTCCACTGCTCAATAGAATCAACAAACTGCTCCTCTGCCTGGGCAGCATCTGAGGGGAAGGGGGGCCTGGAGCTCCTGCCAAAGCCCAGGAGGTCAAAGGCGTAGACAGGCCGTGACCGACTCAGCGTCTCGAGGTTCCTGACCCACAGTCCTACACCTCCTCCAAAGCCGTGGACCATCACCAGGGGAGTCTTTGCAGCTTGAGGAAAAAACAGGTTGACAGACAACAGACAGAGGAGTTATGTGATGGGTTTTATAGTGCATAAAGCACATTGGGATTTCGTTACTGTTGTCTCCTGATAAACAAACAAAGAGTGAAAGGAGGGTGTTACCTTGCTCTGCAGATTTGCGCACCACCTTGTTGGTGAGGGTCAGAGTCCATATTCGATCCTGGTTTGGTAGGGTCACAAACCTGGCCCATAGGTCTTTCTGAATACCTATTGTGACCAGAGAAAGACAGGCATTGATCATTGTACTGTCAGTGACGAGGTGTGCTAGATTTAAAACTAGTGATGTAAGAGTTGCCATACAAGTGTCATACTACACTTATAGAAGCTCAACATGGAGAAATGTTGTGCTTTTGTGTATCATTACGAGTAGTTGGCAACATTGATTTTAGTTCCCAGTGGTTATAAAATCTGCCAGTATAAGTAAAAATATTCTTACAAGCAAGAATCTTGGACTCTGTTGTCTTCAAAAGCGACATGGAGGTTGGACGCCAGGAAGGCCACCAGCTCCAGACTGAACTTGACCTAAGAAGAAAAGCAAATACATAAAAAGAGCGAAGAGACAGTAGATAGTACAGGAAATAAACCAATTACATGCATGCTGTTTGTACAATACTAATGCTCCTGGTATGAGTCCAAGGTGAGAGACTGTGTTATCTTTATTTGCACTAGTGCCACACGCCCAGGAGTGTCACGTTTCACAGCCATCATGGTGTCAATCAGCAATGGGAACCACAGCAGTGATGTAATGGCTGATATTTCCCATGATCACCTCTGACTTCCTAAGATTAGTCATCATTTAAATTCCAGGCAGATTACTGTGTGATGCAATACATTTACAAATTAGGGTATGGGTTAACTTTTCATTTTCAGGATAGGAACTAAAAAGGTGAGTAAACTGATCTGAGGTGCGTTTACCCCCCACTTCCTCTTTGATTGGAGGCAGCTGGTGTCAAATTTCTACCTCCACCATCAATACACCAGGTACACTCTTCTACCTGTTAGGCCAACTCAAACGTGCTGAGTCATCCAGACAGCTGGCTCACCAGTGCATGACAACTTTAAATACCTGCTGTAAGTAGAGGCAATAGCATTTAATCACTATACATAAACTACTGCTGTGGTTACTAATAATAATCCTAATGTGCCTATAATACTGATGCAGGAAGTTACAGGAAGCCAGTGATAAACAACTTCATGGTTTATTTACACTGATTTGACTACATGTTTTTCCTGTTCCTGTCACATAAAGCTGACTAATAACAGTCTTTGTGTTATATTAGTATTACCTTAGGTGGCTACGTTTATTAAATGTCTGAAAATTGATTTTAGTCTTTATAAGTATTATAGATATATTAAAAAAAAAACACCAAATAAGGATGAAAGCACGTTTATTTTCCATGTAAACAAGCTGAGTATGATTTGACACAGCACTACAGTAAAGCACAGTTTCACACGGACCCCAATAAACGAGGGAGAAGGACACAATGAACACACTGAGTTTTTAAAAGTTTAGCTAGCATGTGATGTAATCTGAGCTGAAGGAGGCTGTGTTAGTGTTGTTGAAGTTACTCACTCTGTCTCACAGTCGTTTTGAATGGGACCCGCGGCTGTAGCAGGATCCATCAGTTGACATATTCCAATAAACGCACGCAGTTAAATCAAGTTATGAGGCTGATAACCAGCTCCTGTGTGTCTGCTTTGAAATAACACCCTTACTAATGTTTTGTAACGAGTACATTCCAGGGTCAGCTGACCGAGCGCGAAGATGCTCTATTGTGAAGATGCGTGAACCGCGAAAACAAAAAGTCTCACATCTGGCATCTAAAACAAAGTCTGAAAGGGCGTTCAAAGTAATGACTGTTGACAACAGGAAAACTTTACATTAGTAACACAAACTGCCAAATTGACAAGAACTGTTTTGGTGGTATTGCTGCTATACACCGCGTGTACTTTTGTGTGTTTGTTGTGGATTAATAATTTCACAAACAGGAGAAAACCTCCCCTTGGTGATGCACATCCTCATCTCAAAATACTGTCAGAGTAAGCCATCTTCCCTATTTTACACCTCTCTGTTGAACTGTGGGCGGTGCCAACCCGGACTCTTTCTTCGACAACGACACGGAAGTTATATTCTGTAACACCGAAGCCGCTTCCGGTTGATGAGGACACGTCACTCATTCGGCTAAGGAAGAGGAGCAGTGCAAGACTCGCTTGTTGTATAAATTAGACGGTAAAAACATGTCGAACTCGGTGCTGTCGGTCATCTCTCGGTTTCTGGAGGAGTACACCACCACGACCCCCAACAGGCTGAAGGTGGTGGACGCGTATCTGCTGTACATCCTGCTGACGGGAGCGCTGCAGTTCCTCTACTGTCTGCTCGTCGGCACCTTCCCCTTCAACAGCTTTCTGTCCGGCTTCATCTCCTGTGTGGGCGCCTTCATTCTCGCAGGTCAATATTTATCCAGTTAAATGTTGTGTCTTGTCAGTGGATTATTCAATGCATCAGTATGAGGGGTTCAGTCAGTCACTGGACTTCTGACCCAACAGTAAACGTGTGTGCACACAAGCTAACTAAGCTAAACCCTCATGGCTTCAGTTGTATTTACATAAAACTATGATGATCCGTAAACGCACTTTCTGAATATGGAAATGTTCAAACACTCACTGTTATTAAATCAAAATGCATACTCTGTTTCCACTTTATCCACATTTAGATAAAACTCATGAATTCTAATCATTGCAAAAGCTACGCAATAAATTCTACCTTCAATATTCAGTTTTGTTCAAACCTTTGCAGACAGGTGTTGATTCAACTTCAAAGTTTCAGTTTGCGGTGTCATTGAATTGCATTTCCACATGCTGAGAGCTGTTTTTTGAGATTTTTGACGACCCAGTTTGTATCAGACGAAATCATTAAAAACATCCCAGTCTTATACAATTTACTAGATATAACGCAATGCCATTCAACAGAACCGCAAACTGAAGGCCTAAATTTCATTCAGTGTCTCACTGAAACAGTTTCAGTAAAGTCTGCACATTAAATGAATTAAGTTATTCATGGCAGCCCAGTTGCATCAGTTTTGGTTATGAGTGCCTAATAAACTGGCCACTAGGTGTACCATAGAACTTTATTTCAAAATAAATTACATTACCACAGCAGAGGACAATAGAAACCCTGATACTCAGAGCTCATATTGACATAACTAGATGACTTGTCAACTTCTCCAACAACGATGAACTTGGCGAGATTTAGCTCTTGGGTGGAGATGGCAGTAATGTGCACTGCATTGAAATGCATGATTAATCTATTAATTGTTTGGCTATAAAATGTTTGAAGAAATTGAAAAACGGCAAATCACAATTCCTCAGAGATGAACCAAAACTATTCAGTTTAAAGTGATAGAAAATAGATTCCTCACATTGGAGAAAAAGGCACCAGGGAATGTTTGGCATAGGTTCTTGATACATCTTTTAAACCAATATTATTCATTTTGATAATTGATTATTTAAATAGTTAGTGATTATTTTTTTCTGTCCATTGACTAATCAGTTAATCGAATTGTTCATCCCTACTGCATGGTAATACCTGCCTTTGCAAATTAAAAATGTAAGTAATATTTCATGAAATGCATGGTTATCAGTTTTGTTTAGTTTTCATTATTGCTGTATGATCTAATTGTCTCTCCACTAAGTTTTTAGTTTGAACAACAGCAGCATAGTTCTAGGGAGAATAAATCTGATACCATCACAAGTGTTATTCCTCTTGTTTTCAGGTTTTGTAGGTTCAGACATATAGATGCACCAAAGTCCTTAAAAACAATAAAAGAACAATGACAGCTTAATGGAGCTGTCTATATTAGTGCTGAAGTTTATACATTTATCAATTAAAATAATGTAATGTTTTAACAATTGACACAATTTGAACTTTATTTGATAATAGAAATATTTGTTTGTATCAGTCATGATGGCTTCAAATGTTCGTTATGGGTTTAATGTGTACCAAACAAATACTAAATCCTCTACGTCTTTGTTTTTTTCATAGTGTGTCTTCGTATCCAGATCAACCCACAAAACAAAGGAGAGTTCCTGTCCATCTCCCCAGAGAGAGCCTTCGCTGACTTCCTGTTTGCTCACACTGTCCTTCATCTGGTTGTGATGAACTTCATTGGTTGAAACAGACGTGCGTCTGACTTGCAGTCTCCCCCCTCAGAAGGTGGATATTTTACTTATTTATTCCTTTTTTTTTAGGTTGGATTCTTTAAAAAATTACTTTTTCATAATCACTGTCACTGAGGTTCAAACCACAATGGACATATTCACACTTGGTTCTTTTTTAATTTTAATAATTTATACACGTCCAACTACGGCTTAGCGATAAAATTTTCTCACATAAAGATGATAAACATTTTTTACTTTTAAAGGCAACAGCAGCTGGTCAGTGTGCTGCCTCTCTCCCTCGCTCTCTGCAGTGCTGGCTGTTTGCACAAGGCTGAGGCTGAGCTCCTCCCCACACACACACACACACACACACACACACACACACAGAAATGCAGCATGACTTCAGAGCCCACAGGGGAGGGGATGAAACAGACATTAGGATATATTTTACTCTGTCAACAAGTGCTCATTATCTATAAGTATAACAAAAGAAATACAGTAAGGTCAATTTATCAAACACCCGTTGAACGAGCAGAATGCAAACAGAACACAAGCAGAAGTGTGACCTCTTCAGCCATTCTGCTCGCAGCCGCCTCTTAATCCAGGCTTGGTTTGTTTTACACAGCCATACTTCATGCTAAAGTGCTAAAAGTGAACTCACGTTATCCTCCAAAACTGAGGAAACAGTTGACAAAATAGAGGGAACACAAAGAGAAACAAAGAGGGAACACAACATTAATTATATGGAAATGTTTGGATACCTTAAAAATGACAAATCAAGATTAGAAAATATCCTGTCGGTTGCTGCCAGCCAAGACAGAAAACACCACAAATCTTTACCATAAGCTGAAAATGTACCATTCCAGTGACAACATCATTATTTTAATGAGTTACAAGGCAACGTTAATTGAATTTTTTTGTTAATGCAGATGAGGCATGTTTACAAAGTTAAATGTTTGCATTAAGGTATTATTCAAAGCATTTATTTATCACACATTATTTTCTAAACTGAGCCATATTTGTTAATGTTCATGCTCTTCTGTGTTTTATGTTCATAAACTGTTCTAAAGTTTAACTACTGCACTCTCAGACTTTGGATACTCTTCAAACTGGCGGCATTATCAAGTTGTCGATGAACATTGATATTGATCATGATGTAAAAAATCATATATTTTTTTCATATTGCCCAGCCCTATATCCACCATCCAGTCATCATCATATTTTCATACATCCTGCTCAGAGTCTCGACATTTCTGCCATTGTTGGTTAAGATTACTTCATTGTTGCAGTGATTTCTCTTATGAAGTTGCAGCTCACAATTTCCGGAGCCCTGACAGAGTTCATTAATCAATTAGGCCCGAATCTTCTTCAATACTGACAGCCTATATTCAGTTTTGTGCAATAGCTGAAAACCAGACTGGTGAAGGATGAAGGCCAAATCAAAAGTGTGTTCGTGTTCGAATGTCTATGCCTGAGAAAATCGCTCTCGAAGGTTATGTACGTGTGTGTGATATGAATCAGTGTTTATAGTGTAGTCTCTCAATGGCCAATAAATGGGAGGTTTTATGGACTCAAATGATGTTTAAGTGGGCTTTTATACAGATATGTGTTTACTGTATTGGTTTGTGCTTGTTAAACAAGAAATATACCCTTGTCCTGTGGGTGCTCTCAGTCACATTAACTGTCCTTGCCAGTTCATCACTTCATTCTCAGTGGAACGGCTCCAGATATTACATACAGAATGATGAGATAGACTTCAGACTTACTTCTCCGGGGAGATCCATAAGATACCACATATTGCTTTTGCTCTGCTAGAAAACAGTGTTATTGGATTTTTTTGACTTACAGGCTAGTGGAAAGGCCATATTGCATCCTCTTGTTTCCCAGCTGCTTCTGAATAACAGCTCCCATAACTTTAATGTCACTAAGCCCAACTTCTCTTCTTCTTCTTTTTTTCCCCCTCATAGATCACAACAAGCGAAGTTATCAGAACTCCCCTTCAGGACATGATCTGCTTTCATGCCACTGACGTGGAGAGTCCCATCCCACCGCCAACTCTGAATTTGTCACATCGTGTCACATATGATGCAGTACAATTTTCTTACAGATAGTTGAGTTTGTTAATTTTTTTTTTTTATGTTAAAATTTGTAAAGCATTCCCTTTTGCACTGAGGAGAAGGAATAAAAACAACTGAAATGGTGACCTTGTGAATGATGAAGCAGTCCTTGAGTGAAATGTACTCCATTCCATTTCGTTTTCAACAGCGATAGACTTGTTTTCAAGGATATGTAGTTTGAGGTGAGAATGACACACAATAATAGTTATTGGAATATTGCATATCCAATAGTGTTTTATCCATGCATCTAAATCTTTTAAATGCATTAAATTGTCTAATTCAGTGAGACTTGGTATAAGCTTCACGGGCAGAAATAATAACTTTGGCTAAGGTCATGTGGCCATATTTGTCTTAATATAACTATACTATATTTTGAAATTAAAACTACATTACTTGAAACAATAACACAAACATGAAGCAGTGCTGTACCAGAGTACCCTCTAACCCCACTTTATTAGGGTGATGTCCATATAGTCATATTACAACTTCAAATATCTGGTTAGAGTAAAAAAGAAATATCTGTTTAAAAGTTGACAGGACAAAAAAAACTTGGCGAAAATTACTGGGCTCCATGCCTTGTAGAACTTGTTTTGAACCCTACAGATTGCATCGTTTATTAAAAGTTGGAACTCAGACTACAATATATTCTTGAGCCAATGAGAGTGATTGAACAGCAGCCTTACTGCCTATCATGCTAAAAGAGGGGAAAGCGAGAACATTACACCCCAGAGCAATGAGAGCCTGTGCTTCTATTACTTGTTCTGGAATAACTGATCGAGTCAAACACATTCCAGCTCGAATGCTTTAAACTGCGCTGAGCTGTAGGGCGTGAATGTGTGGGCCAGTTTGAACAGGGTATGAAGCTGCCTTGCATACAGAGATGAAAAAAGGGCTGGATCATGTTCTGTCCTGTAAAGGTCAGATCTAAATCTATTACTATGCTGATTTAATAGCAGACAAAGAGGTAGTCTATCTACCTACCACTACATGTTAAATGGAAAACATTAGCATCAGTCCTTTTAAAAAGCATAAAGTAGGAGGAGTACTGCTTCTGGGAACTGAGAGAACAGATATTTGAACACATCTGACCTTAAAGAATCTAAATAATGAGGTTGGAGAAACCATATTTCTAAGTTTTTCCAGGAGGGACTATTATTAAGCTGCAATACCACACTGTAATAATGCCCTCTTACAAGTAAAAGCATTCAAAACAATGCTTAAGTAAAAGTTTTTATTAACCTAAATATTACTTTAAAAAGAAAATTTAATATTATTACTATTTAGGTAGTACTATTAGTACTATAAGTGGTACTATTTAGGTCCAAACTGGCCCATGCCACAGTTTTATTGTTATATAATGCTCTTCTATTATTCAATGGTGAAAAGTAGCTAAGTACTGTACATTCAATAAGTGAAGTGTAATTTTGAGGTTTTTGTACTTTACTTGAGTATTTAATTTTTCTTTTATACTTCTACTCGTACTTTTATCGAAATATTGTACTTTTTACTCCGCTGCATTTATCTGACAACTTAAGTTACCAGTTATGTTACAGAGTCAGATTAATAATAAAAAATATAATAAAAAAACATGATGTTGTTATGTATTAAGATTTTATTGATCCATACAGGTAAATTCACAGGCTACTAGTAATTACAATTAGCTTCACCTTTTCCACCTGCAACATCAAATAATGTACACATTAAAACAGCAATAATTATAGTATGATAATATAAATTATTCTGAATTGGCCATTCTGCATGATGGTTACTTTTGATACTTAAGGTATACTTTGATGCTAATACTGTGAAGCATTTTGATGTTGATCATCAGAATTTTGAGTGCAAGACTTTTACTTCTACTACTACTTTCACACTGTGGCATTCCTGCTTTTAGCTTATAGGTTAATGATCTGGATATGTCTTCCACCACTAGGATAATTATTACTGATACATTTGCATGTAAGTCACGTTCTGATGTTGAGATTGGTCAGTATATCCATCTATTTTATATACTGTATTTATAGGTTTTTAAAATCTTAACCTGCAGCATAACTAAAGCTGTCAAATAAATGTAGTAGAGTAAAATGTACAATACTTCCCTCGAAATTGTAGTGGAGTAGAAGTATAAAGTACCCTCAAATACTCAGATTACAATCCTTGTCTTCCAAAAAGTAGACAGTATTTCAATGGAATGTTTTTATTTTATTTAAGGGAGTAACTTATTCTGTAGACTAACAATTGAACACTGGAACACTCCTTGCACTGGAAGAAAAACAGTCTTCTTCTCTAGTCTCCATTTATCCTATTTGGATATTGCATACAAACCACAATGCAATGTATAGAACCCCAGTAATAAAAACAAACATTAGGAGGCATCATGACACCATTTTGCTTGAGCCATACATACTGTATGCAGGGTATATTTACCATTATGAACATGAAGACATTTTAGAGTGGGAGCTTTCAATAAAGTGTGTGGAATGATGGTGGAGGAAGTNGCTTGTCCTGCATGAACTGTGTGGTGCGGAAGTCTGCGTCATTGTGGAGTAATTCAAACAGAACTACCCCCATCTGCCACACGGTGGTGGGGCCGGGCCTGTAGCCGTGACCGCTGTACCACTCTGGAGGGGTGTGAGCAATGGTCCCTATAACACACAGACAAATGAATGAGTGAAGCGCAGGAGGAAAAGCTGGACATCTTACCGTAGAAGACTTGGAACCGTGATCTTTTCTTGACCAAGCAGCTCAGCCCAAAGTCGATGAGACGAACACGTGGGACGTCTGATGTCTGATGTTCAGGATGTTCTCCAGTTTGATGTCTCGGTGGAAGATCCTCTGATCCTCCAGTTCCTTAGCTGCGTCAACCAGCTGTTTCAGGATGATCTGAGAGAGAGACACAGTCAAAGACAGAGATGAGGGATCGCAGAAGGTGGAGGAACTCTGAGGAGGAAATTTGACATATTTTCATGGCTGTGACACATGAGGATCTTCTAGTAGCTCACCTTAGCCTCCTCCTCCTGCAGAAAACCGTCCTGGTCCAAGGCGTAGTTGTAGAGGTCCTTGGAGGGGACTGGTCTCTCCAGCACCAGGATCAGCTCCTCGCCCAGATCATACCAGTCCAACAGGGACACAGGTGCCGACGTGCCGACTGATCCAGCTGTTCCAGCAGCGAGCTTCAGCATCACGGCCACCTCCGCCGAGATCTGGCCCCATTTCTTGTGCTGAAACGTGACAACGAAATGGAGGATGAGGAAGAGAAGCTCCACAAATTGATAGACAACAACAGACAACAATAATTCATCCATTAAGTCGGTGTTGATCACTCACCATCTGTTTGCACAGGACATTGTCTTGTGGTATGTATTTGATAGCCACCTACAAGACAGAAACAAGACTTTGGTTAGCACTTCCTGAACATACTGTGTGTGTGTGTGTCTGTGTATATAACACTTACAGGAAGATTGTTGGATTTGCGATATCCAGCAAACACACATCCGCAGCCTCCTTCTCTGAGATGATGCTGTTGCTGGTATTTGGCCTCAAAGGCATCTGAATGAACAAACACACATATGCTTTTGTTTATTTTTTTGTCTCCAGTAGTGAAGATCATCACTTACATGTTACCAAAGCTCTAATATTGATCCTTCCTGTGTGATCCCTCATATAAATCCACAGACAGATAGCAAAAATTGGATTGAAACAATGTTGAAATGTGGTCAGGCAGAAAATTTGAATCAGCATTGAAGCCCAACATTGAAATAATACAGAAAGTGTCGTCTCGGTTTTACATTGAATCAATGTTGGATTTTCAACCATCATCTAAATGGGAATCTACATTAAAATTTTAGTTGATTATACATTGAAACAATGTCACTGAATCAATATGGATTCAACCATCATCTGATAGTAACCTATATGTTCATTTTAGCTGTTCAAAATTTAAATAACCACTGAATTACTTTTTTTTTTTAAATGACAGAAAACAGGCTTTTAATATTCATCTTTATTTCTTAAAAGCATTTTAGATCCAATAGATATTTTAAAGCTGAACTGAATGAACCATAAACATGAACCATAAACCAACAGTCTATTGTCCATGAACCTACACTGTCAGAAATAAAAGGCTGATTTTGTACCTTTAAAGATACAAATGCTTGTCACTGTGACAGCACCCTTAAGGTACTGCTGAGGTACCCTTGACCTGGGGTACTTAATTGTACCCTAATGAGACTATCCTTGTCTCATTAGGGACTATCCTTGAAAAAAAAAAAATCTTTTATGAACAGTACAAAGAGAGACTTTTTAGGCACATCCATACATTATCATATATGCACAAAAACTGTCAAAATTAATTACATTCATAAATATTTTAGCAATCAATCTCATGCTTTCTTAGGCTTCTCACAACATTTTGGTTAAGCACTGTCTCCCTGCAGCAACAAATGCAAAATATGTCCAACTCTCTCTTTTTGTCACTTCTCTTTGAAAACATTGAAAAACTTTGAAAAACAGTTCAATAGACAAGTCATCTGCATCTTGTGGGTCATTTTAAAATAGAGCATGTCATCTCAACAGCCCTAGTTTTAACACAATATTGCACATTAAACCAACAAACATTCGATCTTTCATAGTTAACACAATGTCTAAATGCTACATTGTATTGTCAACTAAGTATGTGTCATGTGCTTGATGGTCCAACTCTTGTCCTGTTCTGAGGACTGTCCATTCTTCATCAGCCCTTACATGTATGAAAGTGACTGGCATGTTTGAGTAAGTACAGAAGATTTAACTGCCTTGTGACAGTTAATGGCATAGGTTGGTCACTGACCTTGACTTTGGCTATGTACCTTTGAAGAAACATCAGGGTGTTTTTAGGTGCCTTGGCTACACAATGTTGAAGATGAAGTATGTGCAGAAGGCCAAGATGATCCCTTCCTCAATGCCTGAGCTGTGACAAAGCTCTAAGCCATTTACTTTCACAATGTTTGGAACTCTGTTGGTGAAGGCCATTTTCCAGTCTTGAGTTATCAACTGGATTGTTGGGTAAGGAGTTTCAGGCTCAGACTGTTAAAAAAAAACAAAATAGACAGATGCAGGAAAAGCTTATTAACATAATAGCCTTACACAATATTAAAAATGCACCAAATCTCTTCATCACTCATGTAGAATTGTCAGAGATGTATTACCCATTATTAGTCTAATTTAAAAACTAAATAAATACAACAAAACCTGATAAAGCACTAAGTGTTTCAAATTGTTTATTTGGGCACTTGAGTAACAAGATGACACTTATCAAATCAATATCAAATTTTGAGTATATTTTTCTAAAGACATTTGATGATACAACTTTTCATTTTAATGTAAATGCTACAATGCTACATGTATGGTTTGTAAACATTGTACTGTTGTCAAAATACCAAAACTTTATATGTAAATGTGACATCAGTGAATACTTAATAGAAATACCAAATTAAATACAAGAATGTCTAAAAAAATAAATATGAATTTAAAAAATGGACAGACAACCAAGACATCAAAAACATTTTACTTAAAAGCCTGTTGATTGGATTAATCAGCATCAAATTTGGACACACTTTTTAAAGCAATAAAAAGGCAAAATGTGTAAGGTGTTCCCAATAAAATTGCATAGCATTTTTGGACATTTTATGGGCATCAGTGTTTATTGTGAAACTCATGATCACAAGGCCACATGTCAAGATATAGAGGAAACTATAACCTCTCAAAAGCCATCTGTCTACAACAGGCTTAATCTTTGCAATAGAATTCTAGAATTAGAATTTCTAGAATAGAAATAGAATATATTTCACAAGTCCAAAGTAATTGATATTGTATTGTTTAAAGAACACACCACTGAAAAATAGTTTAGAAGATTCTTGCTGAAAAGTGCTTTAAATCTTGGTTAAAAAAATGTACAAAATGATATACATACATACCTCCCCAAGAATGATGAAGCAGTTAATCTCTCTTTGGTCTCTCTGAAGACAAATGGAAAAAAGATTAGGGCTGCTCTCATGTCAATGTCTGCAACACATAACACTGAAAGTTTAAAAACGGTTTTGTACCTCTTTCAGGCATAACTACTTCCTTCCTTTGCTCACTTTTCTGGTCTACTTTCAAATGAATAAATGTCATCTAATGTATTTACTCGAGGGTTCAAAAGATTAAAACTTGTTTGAAATGTCTGTGGTCTCCCACAAACCAAATAACATTCAGTGGCCTGCCTAAGTCTTGTTGTGTATGCAAATAGTTAGATGGCAGTATTCATGTAGTTCATTTGTAAATATGATAAGAGGAAGAAATAAGGAACAGCTATTGCAACAACCAGATAGACACAAGATAAGAATATACTTTATTGATCCCCAGTGGGGAAATTCTTTGTTCATGCCCCTTGCAGACAAAGCAAATTTGAACTTATTATGGCTATAAACAATTCTACAAATTTTATTCTGAAGGGAAAAAAGCTACAATACATTTCTACTAGTTGTTAAAAATAACCCATAAGTAAAAGTAAAAGACAGGCTACATGATTTAATATGTACCTGGTCGATCCTCAGCAAGAGCCTCTTCTCGTGCCTGTAGGTCATGTTGAAAGATTGGGGATTTTCCTTGAGTAAACTGGAGGACCTTTGGTACAATGTCACTGAAGCCTTCATGAAATTGCTTTGTCCTGCTATCTCCTGCTGCTGGATGGATGCGTTGCAACTCATTGCACAACTGCAAAATAAAAAAAAATGTTCAGAGTTAATGCAGATAAATATTTGACTTACCAACATTCTAAACTAGCATAAATGAAAATAACAAAATGAGTTGCACTTTCAAATGTGTGGTGTTCAGTCTTAACTCTAAGTATAATATTAGTAGTAACGGAGTATTTGTTTTAGCTTTACACCAACTGAGTTTGGCAGAAGAAACCAACTACTCCAAGCTATTTGTTAGCAACTCTCTCATAGCAAATCAATTTACTTTTAAATTTCAATTAACTGAATTGTTTATGCTAGCCACTAACCTTTTCCTCTTATCTGATGGATTCCAATGAGTCCATGAGTTCTCGCCTGCTAATTGTCTTTAAAAACTAGCTAGCGAGAGTATTTTTGCACACGCGCTAATACTAGCTGGTAACTGTTTTCCTCTTTTCTGATGGACTCACAGCACCCCAACTATAGCTCCCGCCTGCTAATTTTCTTTAAAAACTAGCTAGCGCGAGTCTTTTAGCACACGCGCTAACACTAGCTGCTAACTGTTTTCCTCTTTTCTGATGGACTCACAGCACCCCAACTTTAGATCCCACCTGCTAATATTCTTTAAAACTAGCTAGCGCGAGTCTTTTAGCACATGCGCTAATATTAGCTGCTAGCTGTTTTCATTTTCTCTATCTTCAAAGCACTCCGACTTTAGCTAATATTCTTTAAAACTAGTGCGCGCTAATACTAGCTGCTAACTGTTTAACTACTTATCTGACAGATTCCCATGACCTCGATATTAGCTAATAATTGTTTTAAAACTCGCAAGCCCACAACTGTTAGTAGCCTTTTTTAATATGTGCTGACAACATTTTACCTCTTGACTGGCAGCTTCTCTGTAGCCTTAAATTGCTCATGCAAGCTGAAACTAGGCCTGTTAAACTTCAATGCAGGACTGATGGATTCTCACGAGCTGCCTGTCAGCTCAAGCCCTTCAAATAATAGCTCGCGGGCGCTAATGTTTTTCCCCTTGGCAGTTGTTTAAAATGGAACTGCTGTAAAATAAGTAAAAACTTACCTCTTAATCGTTGGGCCTCAATTTCGGTCACCTTTGAACTGGCTTCAATCAAGTTTTTTTTTTTTTATCAAGTCATCAGTTGTAAGCTCTGCCACCGCCATGAAGGGAGACTTATTTAGTAAATTTGCAATGCAGGCAAAAACGCTGACGCACTGCCCTGTGCCCCCAGGACTTCTGTGTCACACTCCAACAACCAATCATCACTGACTGTTTGTGTTTGACACATGTAATCACCAATGAAAGGAGGTAAAATGGATATAGTTATCCAATAAGATAAGAGGATGATGGAAAATATAATATCAAATAAATTCCACACTTTCATATAATATCAAAATGTATATACATACATATTATATTTTGTAGTTATTAATAATAATTAACAATAATATAATTTTTATACGGTGATAATTTCTATTTCATTTCATCAAAGTTTTTTTGAGTCTACTCCCTCTCCCGCTGTTTGACCATTGACCAGCTCATACACACACGCCAGTGAGTATGCACTCCATTCATTGGTCAAAGCACTGTCACTCTGTGTGTGTGTGTTGGCCATTCAATCATGGTCATAAAATTAACCATAATACAACGTTGATTCAACAATATATTTTCAACCTTTCATCTTTTCAGTGGTTGATAAACAATTGATCTTTAACCCTAACCAAAAATCAACCAAAAATCGACATTTTTGACCATAAATCAATATTTATTCAACAACTTTTGCTATCTGGGAGGCAACCCCCGAGACACGTCATTGATTGCCCCCCACCCCCCACCCCCCGCCCGGGCGCGCGTGTGCTCGAGGGGGCGCGCACTGGAGCGCCCATAACGTCTATGTGTGTGTGTGTGTCGGGGGGAGAGAGTCACCTTATCAGTGACATGTCTCTATTATTGCTCATATCATTTACACATGCATCAACAGCTGTAGATTTTGTAATTTTCCTCCCATCGCTTTGGCGCCCCCTCAAGCGCCTTAAACTGCACATGCACTTTTTGCGCCACTGCATGTTCCGCAGAGGATGCATTTTATACTTTACAGGTTTATCTCCAGCACTGACGAGGCTGAAAGAGCAGCAACATCATCCTTGTTTCAACCACACTGATAAACTGGGCTGCGCTGATGCCTCTCATGACTGCCTTAAAGCTTAATTCAGTAGCTGAGGGGGCTGCGTGTGGAAGCTTAATCCAACAAATGAAGACTGGAACAAATCCAAAGTTTGCAGGCATCAAAATCAAATAATTTCATTGTAGCCTGCCAAATGAATTCTCTGCATTCACGGAGGGAAGGCACTCAACGTTCGGTTTGCTCGGGAGAATAAAAGAAGGCTGAAGTATTAAAAGCAAGAAATGCATGCGTGAAGATGGTACGTTTAGAATTGCAGGGCAAAACCTTTGGCCCTTTCGGAAATGAGTTTATTCACTTTCTTGGAAGAGAAGAGTGGTATCAATCTTCTCATCTAAACGAAAGATAATAAGTATATTTCCGAAAAATGTTAAACTATTCCCCCCCGAGGTCTGGATTTCCTGCATATCAGGGAGTGTCTGAGAATCTAAGTAAATCCTCTGGGTATGTTAAAGAATACAAAAGATGGTAGCAAATGAGTCACTTTAGTAAAAGGCAACAATTTTTATAGATCTTCTTTTCACACATTTTGCATTAGGTGATTGTTCAATTCAACTAAACTAGTTTGTTCCCCCCTTTCATAATGTCTCATGAGCTGAAAAAACAAAGAAACGAAGCAGGAAGACACATTTTAGGTCATGGAAGTGAGCCGACTTAATTAAAGAAAGTCATAAAAAAATCATGGCTACATCAGTGCCACAGTGAGTAGAGCTTGTTAGATGTTTGCAAAACGTGTCCCTTATTATCAAAATCTAACTGGCAACTACATGGTTAACATCTGGAACATCTGGATCCAACATGTGGTCACATGACCGAGGGGGAATTGGTATTACGGAACCTAGGAGCCCGTGTTTACACAAGGGAGAGAAAGCTGACGGTGAAACATGCCGAAGCTCTTCACACTCGCCCTCGGCCTATTACCCTGGATCTCAGGTAATAACTACACTTGCTGAGGTTACAAAATGTGTACAATAATTGATGAAAGAAAGAGTTCTTAGGATGATTAATGTCTGTTTTGCAGCCCCCTCACTTTATTATCAGGCTTTGGGCAAATACTAGTGCTACAATGTGAAATGTTTTTCACGCTTCACTCCTCTTTACTATTTTATTACTTCTCTGTATTCACCGTTTGTTAAAGACACACCAGTAAGGTTGTTAAACTTATCATTTTCTGCAGGAGCCGGAGAAGGTTTTTGTGTTCTTTTTTTGCAAATCTTCCAAGCGTCTCTACTCTTTGCCCCTTGGCAAAACTATATTTGATGTTTATTTTGTCAAGTCTCCAAAGGCCTGCTATATTTGTCCCCCCCACCAAATCTCTATTATTGAGGCATAATCCAATTTTGGAATAAGAAGTATGGAGAGGGAAGTTAAAGTAGGGAAAGTGTTTTGTTACAAAGGAAACCAAAAACATAAATGTGGCACAAGTATTGCTCAAGGCCGCTCCCCCCCCCCTCACCTAAATCGACTGTGACTGTTCTGCTCCGACTGCAGCGAGACTGAAAGTTTAAGTTCAGGCTAGTGTTTAACATTCAGTCACCTCCACTTTCCGTCAGCCTTCCTCTGCGAGGTAACCCCCGCTGGAGAACATACAGTCCTGGAAGGTGAATCCCTCACTCTCCCGTGTCATTATGAGCCTCAGTATGCCGGCTATGTGAAATACTGGTGCCGGGGGAGCATGAGAGAGTTCTGCACCAGCTTGGCTCGAACAGATGACACCCGTGTGGCCAATCCAGCTGAGGACAAAGTGAGTATTTTTGATGACCCGGTCCAGCTGGTGTTCACTGTGATCATGAACAACCTGAAGGAGGCGGACTCTGGGTGGTACATGTGTGGCGTGGAGAGGGGCAACGGGTGGACCGCTGATGCCGCCTCTTTCACCTACATCAAGGTCATTCATGGTGAGTAATGGAGGGATGATAAACCTATAAGATGTCCAAATAAAAAATTTTCATGCCTTTTAAATTCTTAGATTACAAATGTAAAGTTAGTGGATTTCTATCCTGCAGGTCTGTCAGTGGTGAGCAGCCAGGTGAGTGGGGAAGAAGGGAGCAGTGTCACAGTTGAATGCCTCTACAGTGAGAGATACAGGTATTTGATTGTTCATTGTATTACACTTGTGTCAGTTCTATTTACCATCAGACCATGTAGGATCCTCATTTATAGAGCCGCAGTATTTATAGAGTGGCAAACCTGAGAAACCTTTGTTTGAGATTTTCGACTCAAGCCAAACTCTGATGGACAGTCAGCCTTCACTGACTCCCCTGTGACTGCTTGTCAACAGAGAAAGCGAGAAGAAGTGGTGTCGGAGTGGAGACTGGAGCTCCTGCCTGCTGACAGGTTCTGAAGGGAGCTACGAAGACACTTCAGTGGCCATCAGCGATGACAGAACTAGGACTTTCACAGTAACCTTAAAGAAGCTGCAGCTCAGAGATATGGGCTGGTACTGGTGTTCTGCGGGACAGCAGCAGGTAGCCGTGCATGTCCTGGTCACACTCCGAGCCACGACGGGTAGGTTGCTCTTAAACAAACAAACAAACAAAAAACAGACATTAGAAAGATTTCTTGCTTTGCAGTTAGTGGGTATCTAGATGATCATAATTAGTGAGCCATACCTATTTAATTCATTGCTCAAGCTGCAGCAGGCAAGATTTTTATTTACAGCAGTATTAATAGTGTTTTTTTTTGGCACTTTTATGCCATTTTATCCATATCAACAGGGCAATGATATCACTTGTTTCAAATTGTGTGTCTACTCCTTTGTTGAATCTAAGAACAAAATTTGCTCTCTCTTAGCTTTGTTTTTGTTTCCACCAACTCCTGAGTGTCATTCAGCACTAAGCAGCATACAGTGAGCTTTTTCACTGAAACAAGATGCCTGCAGTGGTCATGAGAGCAGCAATAGTGAATCAGGGCCAAAACCAAAGCAATGAGCAGAGAGACGTCAGAGCACCTACAGCCTTGCCAGCAACTCTGTGAGGTTGTATTCAGGATAGATTTTTAGAATTCTTTTTATGAATGAATGATAAAGTAAAACTGCAAATAGTTTTTTAGGTATTTGTTCATAAAAGTATTGGACAAAATCTGGACTGATTATGATGCAAGCTGAGGGGGGATATTATATCAAATTTAATGGCAATCCATCCAATAGTTGTGGAGATTTTTTTCACACAGCCATTCCTAGAGTTTTGCTGCTAGTGTGACTAAAAATATTGAAACTTAACTGAAGCTTTGAAAATCTACATTTTCATCGTCTCAAAAAGTTTTCACTGTATTTTCTAGAAAAACTATTTGAAACCTGTCAATCCTAGCAGGTAGAATCGAGACCTATCAATGCACTATGACCTCGTGAGTGTTATTGAAGGCCATCTAAACCGGGCATTGTGGGTATGAAAAGAGGTACAATTTCTTCGAGTATGTGGCCTTTTCCCCACGTCAGCTTGTGTCTGCTGAAATGAGAGGTGCAGCTATAGAGATCAATATGTGTTTTTTGACAGATGGCAGGGGCTCTTAGGTCCTCAGCTGTACGAGGCATCGATTATTACGAGTCACTTATCACGAATATTGATGTTATGAAGTCGGAGGGCGCTGCTGCAAACACTCTTTCGCTTACAGTACATCATTTCTCAGCTCTGCGTGTAACTTCTTTATCTTCAGCTGCAGCGTCTGTGACATCTCCACTAACACCACGTCAGTCTGCTGCACACCTGCCTCCGAACAGATCCATCACCCAGTGGTCCTGGTACGGTCACGGGTAAGAGCAAAGCACTTCTTTATGGCTTGCGCTCAAACAGCCATTTTTTGAGGTATTGAATGTAAATCTGCTCTTAAAAAGCTGCGTAACAGCGATAGCGACATCATATGCGTCTTATGGCCCAACTGCTTTTAGATAAAGCTCCTCTTGGGGCACAGCGTCCATATTTTCACACATGAAATGTCTAAGTGCCCGTCCTTTACCACACCTTCCATGTTTGATGTGATGCCTTTCAAACTGTTAACCATAATAAATGCTCAGCACTCAGTCAAGTACAGATAATGATCATACCATTTTGAGGATACCATATTCGGTATGACCCTCATGACCTTAATTTAATTATTAATTATTAATTAAATTGCTGCAGTAAGAGAGATGTTGCACAAGATTAGGATTAAGTTTGCTGATAACAATTTGATAAGATTTTTAAAAAATCTATATTGGCCTCTAATTATTAAAAGTGCTGTAGTGAAAGAACGATAGAGTAAATAAAGGATGTAGGTCTAGGTGTTTCAATAGGGGAAACGAAAATACAATAGAAAAGAAAATGTGTTCTTGAAGCTTATCTGTTCAGACCACTGCGTGTGTGTGTGTGTGTGTGTGTGTTTCAGTCACATCATGGAGACTTTGCTGGTGTGCTCCTTTTTAATACTCCTGGTGGGTGGAGCCATATTTGTGAGGAAGTTTTGGAGACTGCACCGTAAGGCAGCTTCTAATCTCTTTCAATATTACTGAGCCGAATTGCATCTTCTCTGTAGGTCTATGAAATATTTTACATGCATTAACTAGATTTGCGTAAGATATTTGCATTATGATTTGTGGCTTACAGATCCACAGCGTCCACATCTGGAGCAGAATCCCGCGTTGAGACAAGTGGAGGAGGAGAAAGCAAGGATCAGTGTAAGCCCCCATTCAAATATCTGTCACTATTCTATGCACTATTTAAAAATAAACACCATTATCATGGATATTCTTGAGTGATTATCTTCCTCGTTTTTCTTTCTGTCTCCCACAGAAGACCCTGGTGGATGTAGGTGACCCGCAAAACACTTATCTTGTTTTCCCAAACAGGAATTCCCAGGACGCACACATGTGCTGAGCTCAGTCGTTCCAGTGTTTTGAATGTAATAACTGAATGTAATTTTGGTGTTAATTACTGCACACAGCACATGCTTTACTTGCTCTTTTCAGTGTTGTATTCCACCACATTTTAAGACAATTACACTGCTTCCTGCTTTCCATATGCAACTGGTACAGGCTGAAGATCTAAGACTGTGCTTCTCCTGTAATTCAAATTTACCAAAATATAATCATCTCATTTTCTATTTAATTTGAAACAGCGCTGTCACTTACCTTTAAAGACACTGAGGTCATGACTTTGGTATTGTCTGTAAGAATTTGTTGGTTTATGCTCTACGGTTAAAAAATGTAATCATGGTATTTTTAAGGCTCATTGTAGTATTTCTACATTGAATATATTTATATTTCCTTCCTTTTATTTTCAGAATAAATGCATATTCAATTAACTATTTCTTCATGAGATTTAGGGAAAATAAAACACTAAAGCTTTATTTTGTTATCTACTGATAATGTTCTATGAATGAAAGGACTAAGTCATTTGTACTAAAAAACAAAAATGATGTCGAGCTGAGGGAAGCAGTAGAGCATAAGATACACTTTTTATTTTCCAGAGGAATTTCCTTGCAATAACCACTTCATTTCACTAAACTGTTCAACAGATAATTCAATAACATAAGACAAGTAAAACACAAAATACTACAACCTTTTAGAGATTTTCTTTTTGCTCTCTTTTGGGGTGGGCATCAACTCCAGACCCTGGCATGTAAAATCCTGGCTACGGCCCTGCTCATAAGTTCACACATCTGCAGTAGGTAATGAATTGTATTGTAAATTGTATGACATTTAACAACAATAATGCTACTCAAGAAACAATATATCCTTCAGGTGTAGTGACTACGATTGCACACGGACGACTCCGGGCTTAAAAATAATATTGAGCTCTGCCAAAGCTGGACTAAAGCAAGATGGAGGAAATTGTTGTCAGCTCCAAATTGCTGTTTGTTGCCTCTAACTGCTGCAAGGAAATAAGTCCAGTGTGAACGAATAACGAGTGCAAGATGGTAAATTCTGTCTGCACAGAAAACCCATGGGGCCGACGGCAGCGCACTTTCAGTTTTTGCTGCTATTTCAGTAGAACTAGACCGCTATGTTTATTTCATAACAAGATGATGAGACGGCTAATTAACACATTTAATCATGGATAGTCTGTTTCACTGAAAACCCGTGGAAGCAAATTCAGGTAACATGAACATTGTTATGAGGTGTAGTTATTTTAAGGAAAGCAGCGAGCAAATGAAGACAGAGACCATTAGAAGGAGTTCGTAAATGAACTCTGAAAGGGAACAGCTCTACTTTTCATGCTTGAACTGTCTGTTCTCATAGTGAATCTCAAACGACGTGTTAGAATTGTAAATTGAACAAGCTAATGAGACGACCGAAAACAGCTGTGGAACCAAGCAGAGCTCGGAGCAAGTAATAACTTTGTCTTACCTACATATGAGGAAGGGCCATTTTCTTCCTTGTCAATTTGGAGAAAATAAAATTTCAAAGATTCGATGTTCCTTTGTAATGCTTTTGTGTGGCTGTGAATGATTGTCTTTCGTAGTCCTGACATTTTCTGATTTTAGTGTAATATTTCTCTTTCTCTAGAATACAATACCTTTTATATAACACATAAGAAAAAAACATCAGGTCGCTGTCCGGCAGGCTCATATCACCACAGAGGTTAGGACAGGGGCCAACAACAATAACGTGGTTGTAGTGCCAGCAGCAGTGCAGACTTTGTGGTTAGTGACAAAGGTAACAGAAGAGCTTTTATTTGATGATGGCTTTGCTTTAACCCTCTATTGTGACCATGGTTACTATTCTGCATTCAATTACTTAGTATTGTCAATGAAGTCGACTGGGTCATCAGTACGCATTTATATTTACTTCCCTCCTCTCTCTACCTGTGTCACTGTGCGTATATGCTATGTGAACAGGGATATTTTCATTTCATTCCATTATGATGAAACCTTTCTTTGTATGAAAAAACATCTATGACTCTAATTACTATTTACATTGTCCAATTGGAAGTAATGTCATTTAAAATGTCATGGCAGTTGGGAATCTTTTACTCTTTCATCTTCATTAATAATTAAATGCTTTGTCATTTACAGTGGGATTTGTCCTTTCTTGATTAAATTATAGATTGGCAGTAATACATGTAGGCCAATGTGGTAAAAAAAATATATTCTATTACTCTCTAGTCTGCTGTGTTCCGTTCTGTTCAGCCCTCTGTAGGTCACTCTGGTCTCGTTGAGTTTCACCACTTGTCTGGATGTTACAGGGACTCTGTCATTAATCTAAATGCATTTCGAGCTGAATCAGTTCTGCCACTAGATGGAGGTCAACCCTGTATGAAATATGTTCTTCCTGTTATGTATTGCTGTTGAGTGTGTATGTGTGTGTGGCTATTCATGCACAAAAAATTTCCTATTTTTCTGACCAAACACCACAGGCGTTCTGTAGACAAAAGTGAAGAAAGGCAATAGGCTGTTGTTGGCCCCCGCAGAGCTGCATACAGAAAAACACAGGATTTAAAGTCTTAACATTCTTGCATTGTGTGTGTTTGTGTTTTTCATTCAATATAAAAACATTCTTCCCGACGTCCATGTACATCAGAAATAACATTTCTTTAAGTGTTCCCTTGAGTCTTGCCATTTGAGGGCATCAGCAATCGATACATTTGTGCTCACCTTGTGCGCAGCTGCTGCAGATAATAAGACATCAGCGGGAAAAACATGGAGAGCCAGGATGAAGGACAAGCAACTCTTCTATGCCCTGTGACAATTGTTACGAAGGCCAAGTGTTGCACAAGCAGGCATAGTCCTCATTAAATACCGAACTATTCTTGTTCGCCCAGACCCAAGTGGACAGGAGGATTAGGAGGCCTCTTAATTAGGATAAAAATAACTTGTCTAGAGAGCTACCTAAAAGCTTGAGATGGTGATAATATATTGCTGTTTGGGGAGATGATGGTGTCTGTCCATAAACCAGTCTAAAACTTATAGTAGTAGTATTGATCACAGGTGTTATATGTTTTTTATTCCACTGAAATACTTGTTCACACTCATTCATTTTTACTGTGTTGTAAAGCATGATCTCAAAATTTTTACACTCCGTCTTGGTTCAGTTACTCTATCTCAGGTCCATAAGCTGCGTGGAGAAAGAGGCATGATTTCCCTCAGCGTTTCTATACAGTATATAGTAACGGTAGATTACAAACAAAACACATCACAAAATGAAATGGTACCTACTTGCCAGATTCTGTTGAATCATAAGATCTGCTGTGATTTACCGGAGTGCCTCCCGCCCACTTAGAGAGCATGACGAGGCTGCAAATGAAGGCCACAGACTGGTCCTGGTCTGGCGCTGCAGGTCTGAACTCCCCTGTGTCCATCACTGTTAAAGGGATGTCTTTAAACCACAAATGACATTAAACCTACTATAGAAACACTTCCTGTACTCCCAAATGGTAATCTAATGAAACTGTTATTTAATTAAGTTGAGAACAGTTGCCACACTAGGACTGGAAACAACAACTAACAATAAGAATGAGTGAATGAATGAATGAATGAATGAAGGAAGGAAGGAAGGAAGGAAGGAAGGAATGAGTTTTAGAAACGTTCTACTTTCAACCATTTGTGCCATTATTTAGATGCTGCTAGTGAAGACAAACATGTATTATAGTGCTGTTTGTTTGATTTGTCCTACTTCCAACAAGGACCCAATGTACAGCCTTTGTGTAATATCCAGTGTGGTTTTGTTAGAGCTAAGAGCAAACAGGGAAGCGCCTTGAGACAGAGATGAGCTTGCTTTATTAAATGCTGTCTGAAAAGAAGAAAATCTTCAATATGCTCTGGAAAAATGATAAAATAAAAGCACTGGGGGAGTGGAACCTCATGTTTAAATGGATGGTTGGAGTTGTTGAAGGATTTTTATGCCCTTTTAGATAATATTTACTTTTATTCCTTCATGATTATCTGGATTGATTAGTTTTCTAAGGCAATTATTTTCTCCTGCATTGCACCATCTGTATATGGTTACTGTTAAGGAAAGAAGCGTATATCAATTTGATTTCGTATAGTTTCATGATTGGTTTGAAGTAAAAGTTAATAAACACATGAGTGTTTTTCTTTTTTCTTAACACGCATTAGTGAGACAGTTTTGTTGTGTCTCTGAGCAAACATCAAGGGAGCAGCAGTCAAAGAGGACCTAAAATTGATCCCTGAGGAACACCACAATGCCCCTTGCAAATGCTAACATGTTATTAAAATATAATATGTCTGTTTCTGTATAGAGCTGATGGATGAGAGGAAATATCAATGATATTCTTCACAAATACCAATAAGAGTTCCTTTGCAGTTCAGGGGATGCCACGGGAGTAGAATGCCATTTTACTTCAAATGCTGCATGAACATTTAATTTTGACATGTCAGCTTGAGTTGAAATATTGTGAGCTGCAAAATGAAGCCAGCAAGAACAAAAGTCATGGACTGTATATTTTTTTTGGGATAAAAGGTAACTTTCTCTAAAGCCACAGTATAAAGTCATAAGTAACTTAATTGTCAAGCCAAATGTCATAAAACGTCAATTTAATTATACTTTATAATTTCATTGTAACTATAATAAATACATTGAGTAGGAAAATTCATTCTTGACCTTGACGAAGGAGTTGTCATTTCCAACACTAAAGACAATGAGATGAGGTTGAAGGCTCTGGAGTGAGCTAGCAAGTTCCATACATTCAGATTTTTTTGTTTTTGTTTTTGGTTCTCTCTTCTGGACTCTTAATAGTTCAAAGTAAAACAACAGCAAGTATTCCAGTTAATTTGGACAGAAGATGTATTGTAAACAGCTTGTGCCACAAGAGACACTTTATTTATGAACTTAATTCAACCAACAAAGTTATTGTGAACATATTTTCTTTACAGCTGGGATGGGGAGCTTTTTTCCTATTAGGAGCCATTTCAATTTTGATAACATCCTTTGAGGATACTAAATTATTGAACACATATATCACACTAACCTGTAATGCAATGACTGGAACTGCTTTTCTTTGGTGAGGCGTCTGATGCCAGATGGCAGTGATGATGCTACTCGCAGCTGGTTTTCCAGGTTTGGGTGAGTCAGTCTTGAGCTGGACTGAGTCTGTGCAAGAGTTACTTATGAGGGAGCAGAGGGAGGTCGTTGTATCGAGGGTTGAACTCATGATTACTTTGCAGCTCATTATCTCGTTATCAGGCACATCATCTGGCTCCACATTAAACAGCATAGAAAATATGTGTAGCAGGCCACTTTTCAAATGGCAGTTCAAATTTGTTATCTTGCTCAAACAAATCCCCACCTTAGGTAGTGCCATCCATGATCAGTAATCCCATACACAAAAATGGCTGAATGTCTGTTGTTTCATTGAAAGCCAAACAGAAAAACTGTAGATTTCTTGCATTGTCCTTCAGTGTTTTTTTTTCAATATCTTGAGATGAAAAAAAAAACTTCTGCGTAATATTGTCACCTGATCTCTGCAGAAGAGTGTTAACTTTATCCAAGTGCATTTGTCCTCGCAACTCATCTGGTGTAGCATGGGTTGAGCTGCTGAGCATGCCCCCACAAAATAGGCACATTTGCTTCCCTTTTGCTTCAACCAAAAAATAATTGATTATTTCACTTGCAAAGTGCGACATCATCCTGTCATTGCTGACATGTAACCACAATGTACGTGATGTGTTAAATTGCTGTAAAGATTTATTTATTTTTTTGATTTCTGAATTGCTTTTTTAAATTTCTGAGTTGCCTGACAAGCCAGATCAGAATGTCTCATGGGTCACATAAGGCCAGATGTTGCCTACCCCTGCTTTACAGCAACACAGTATAAAAGGTACAATAACAGAAATGAGATATGCTCTTCATCGTTTCTGAGAAGAGCAGCTTTAAGGATGCTACACACAAGACTGTCATTGTTGTGAATTTAGGTTTCTGTTTAGACTTTGTTTTTGTTCATGCTTTGTTTTCACTGTCACGTTTTTGCCGGCCATCACTTTGTTTTTTGTTCTCAGTTTAGATTCATGCCTGCCATAGTCTCGTTTCTGCCACAGTCCAGTTCATGTCTTGTATTTGTCTTGTTATGTTCTGTGTTTGATTTGTGCCTTAGTTTTCTGTCTTAGTTTTTGCCTGTGTTTTGCCTTAGTTCTTGTCATGTCATGTTATTGTCCTGTCCTGCGTTGTCACATGTATTTAGTTCTGTCTGTTCTAGCTCTGTGTTTTGGTTTCTGTTCTGCCCGTCATATTTCTTTGTCCAGTGTCTCATCTCTGATTCATGTCTCTTACCAGCCACACCCACCTCATCAAGTCACCTGTGTTTTCTGTTGTAGTTAATTACCTTCACTCACTATTTAAGTCAGTTGTTTTCTGTTTAGTTTTGCCGGATCGTTTTTCTTCACGCCAGGTTTTGACCACGCTTTCTTCACGTCACATTCACGTCCATGTCTGTGTTTCCATGCCAAGTCATGCCGGTTTTCTGTTTGGATTTTGTCATGCCATGCCGTGAGTTTTGTTAAGACTTTCATTTTTTTTTCATTAAAGAGTTTTTTCGAAGCAGCGTAGTGTGATGCGCTTGAGTCCTGAACCCTCCTCCTTGACAAAGACATGTTAAGTCTTCCTCATTACATACAAATCCCTGATTGTCACAGGCATCTATTAACAAAGAAGAGTTAAACACGTGTTGGCCCTGATTGCATTATAATGTGTTATAAATATGATGATGATGTGCAGCAAACATTCATTTCAGGCTTTTCTGGCATTTAATCGAGGTTAGGCCTGATTCCTTTAACAGACGGAGATTTAGCTGCTTCTTGTTGAAGCAGTCACGGAAAATGCCAGAGGGAAAGAGACTGTTTTGACCATTTACTGATGAGGCTGCGTCAGGGTTCAGCTCCTTCAACAATGAGGATTGTGATTTTAAATGTCATTGCCAGCATGAAGCAGCATTCCTGCAGCCGGGTCAAGAAGCATTGTGCTCTCATCGTCTGCAGAAAATGCATAGCGATAACAATGGGCACTGAGCGTGGACGGCCTATCGTGCATATGACATTGACTATGCTTTCATAAAAAAAGAGGAAAAAGACCAAATTATTCACCATCTATATTCCATAATTTGACTGTGTCCGTACCCATCAGCAAATACAAACATCAGAAAATAGTTGCTGAAATGCTTAGGCCTATTTCTCATTTTAGCAGGACACACAATGCACAAAATAGAACATAATAGAATAAAACATCAACTTTTTAAATGAGATGCTGCTTGCAAACTTCTTGGGAAAGGACAACTGCTGAACTACTTTCAAAAGCAACAATTTGAAGACTAGTGCACAACTGTCCTCTGCATTCAGAGATAGAAAAACACCAGAAATTCAACTACAGTTAATATCTCCTTTCTTGACTGAGCAGTGTCCTTGAATAACATAAATCAATTATCTGTGAAATGTTTATTGGACTGTGAAAATATTGCAAGATTGCTGTTATTTCTGTCAGCCTTCGAGTCTGACTTTGACAAGTTTCATGTGAGTCTTAACAACAATGCAGGATTTCACAGTCCTATCAAATATATATAAATCCTTGATATAGGTCATTTGCATATAAAAACCTTTCTGCTCCAGAAAGATGATTCATTGCTGAAGACTATGCACTGCAGACGAATCAAAGATTCTGTATTGTGGAATAAATTAGACTGAAATTAAAAGAGTTATATAGTTATAGTTATAAATATTCAGAACAAAAAAACATACAGCATGATTTTTTTTTACTTTGCAAAATAGTCTTCAAAACATACTTTTAAAATAGCTATTTTTGATTTAACCATAAACTGCAATTGTCATAATATCTAAGTAAGTAAAAGTGGAGTTTTGTGAGAGAATTACCTCAGGCTATGTGTGTGCGTGTGTGTGTGTGTGTGTGTGTGTGTGTGTACGCATCTACAAACCCTGCCAGAGAAAAGATGCTGAAGAAAATAGAACCACACGATGGGATCAATATCTATTTCATGCTTCTGTAGTACCATTGGCACTATAAAATTTATTGGTGCAACAACTCAATTTTGACCCACTCTGAGTGTATAAGTGAATTTAGACACTGATGATGCCCATAGGTTTTTTTGTTGCTACACTCAAGAAAATAGCAGAGTAATTTTCAGCAGGGGTCTAATGTTTTCTGGGACAGTGCACTTGTTTCTCTCTCTCACTGCAAAAGCCACAGCGCAGCACACTTAAAAACATTTCGTGTGATTACAGAACAATGAATTTATGAACCCTCGTTCAGGCTATGAGGATTAAATACTGTATGCGTTCATATCGCTGAAACGCTGTCGATTCGCCACCCACTCCTTCTGCCTGCGCCGCCTGAGGGATGCTAGCACTATATAAAACTTTCAGACTGATTTACATGATCATGTTATCTGTGCTAAATTCAAAGCAGTCAAATGTAATAAATCCTTGAAAACTTTGTGTCCAAATCCATTGCAAGGGTGTAACAATCAAAAATAGTTCACTCGTTTTAGTTAAGGCGGATCACCCCATCAATTGGTGTGTGGTTGTTAAATATATAGACGTCATGACATTTCTTCATTTATATTAAAGCGTTGTTGTTTTTCCTCTCTCAAAACCCTTGTTTGCTTTTTAGTGCTAATGCCTCTTTTGAGGGATTACATGGTGCTCTGCAAAATGAGACAATTCTCCTCCTGATCTTATGAAATCTTATCAAATCCCTTTAGAATTATATAAACTGAAAAATGTGTATGATCCATCAAAAGCTATGCTTCCTTAAAAGCTAACATTTTTTTAAGATGTTCCACTTAACAATAGCAGGATACTTGGTGCAGGACTAAATGTATCCACTTTCCAATGACAAAGCAATTGACTTTCTTGTTAACCTCTCTTAACATATGGATTATGCCCGTGTCTATGGCCCATTTACGTCTCTGGCCAGCATTAGACTGAATGGAGCAGAGGAAGGCAAGCATCGGTGTTCAGCGGCTCGATACTTAGCAGCTATCAGAAGTGCTGTCAAGGTCTGCAGTTCTGCAAAGCCGTTCACATTTCACTATATGACATTCGCCCGCTGAGGGATGATGGGAAGGAAGCAGCCAGCGTGACGGTGAGGGATGAAGGACACACGCTGGTGCTAGAATATCATTTCCTGTCAGTGTCACAAAGACAACTACGGATTTCACCTACACTTTATTTACAGTCTGCTGACGACAATGGAAAGTCATTTAACCACACATGCAATACTTACATATATTTATTGTAATATAGTGATTCCCAAGCCCGACAGCCCTGAAACCTGTGAGATGAAATATATTTTTACACCACCCATCAAGTTCCATATGTGGTCATTCAAATTGATTTTATATTGAAGGTTATTTAACATGATTACTTACATAAGACTATAAGGGCCAGACTCCATTATTTTGTCTCTCAGCTTCCTGTATACAACAAAAAGTAGGATTTTGTTCTGCTTGTGATTAGCTTGCACCTATCATTTCAGCAAATATCTGACATAAAGCATGAAGGATTGTCAGTGCTGGAAGGAAATGATGCTTTCTTCACAGCAGCCTGACAAGCACCGACAAAACATTCGCATAGCAGCGCTAATTAAATTTGTTCTTACTGTTACAATAGTAGGTCATTGTGTTGCTTTCTGTGTCTCATTATGTTTATGATACTGTTATGTTTATAACAATATGATATTATAACTTCTGGCTGTTGTCATTCAAAACACATTCACAGTATCCTCTGGTTGGTTATACAATTACATACAGTCCATGTTTCTATATTATAGGCTTATTATATAACAACCTATTTAATTCAGATTATATGATCAATAAAATATATATTAAAGGGTTGGGTGAAAAGATGTGTTTTAAATGTTGATTTAACAGACTCCAGAGCAACTGTTACAGTTACAGGGGAAAGGCTATGGGAATCAGTCAATTTTTAAGATCTAAAGTCTGGCCACACTTAATGGTTTTAAATGAGCAAAAACTTACAGAAAAAGGAACAACAAATAACAGGGCAAAACCACAACTCAGCTTTCTAACAATTTAGTGAAATTCTCTGACAAAGAGGCAAGATGCCACCAACAGTCAGCCTCCTGGACTGACAGGCTACAGAGCTTTTGTAGCACTGGACTTAAGTGGACGGCTGGGATTGGTCCGCTGCTCAGGTGATGCACCAATCAGAACAAAGGAGGTGGGGCAGCTGGATCCTGGGGCTGTGCAGGCAACTTCACAGACAAAGGAGATATCACTAGGATTAGTATATCACTAGGTAGTGGCTTTAACAACAAGAAGGTAAGGATCAGCTGGTTTGGCAATTGTGAAGAAGGAAAATAATGTTAATTACTAATTTACATCATTACACTAACAATAACTCATGAAAACTGTCAACGCACAAAGCTGCTGCAACCCACAGTAAGCTATAGTTCAACAAGCTGTAAACTAGTTAAGATGCAGTGAAACTTTGTGTGCTAACTCTTAATGACAACATATACACAGTGCCCAGGTGCCACAGACTCAATATGTGGATATTTTCTTCTAATCAAAATCTTATTTCTGTTTTTAATTAATTGGTGGCGCTGCTCTACAACCCTCCTCCTCTACGCACCCCCTGGCAACTGGCACCACTGAAGTACCCCTTGGGGTTGTAGCCCTGCTCGGGAATCATTGTTAAATTATACCAAGCTGGTAAAAATCTGTACCCCTATTAACTGTGAAATGCAGATTGACATCTCCTCACTATTAAAGACTCATTTGTAAAAACAAAATCACAATATGTGCATTAAGTAGCCATGAATCATTGAGTCTGCTGGGACTATAAACAACCCAAATAGGCTCCACTATTATGATTGCATTGCATTGAAAACATTCATTAATAGATGTTTTTGCAGAACGCTCTTCCACAGGTGACCAATTACTGTGATGCTCGTGTTGTGCAGAGGCTTGGATCCATTAAAAGAGAAAGCACATGGAGGATGAAAATGCTCTGCAGATATCAAGCAAGACACTCAAGTTCAGCATGATTCATTGACGTTTTTTCTCTCTCTCTCTCCACAGGGCTCTGCCAGCCCTGTAGGCTTTCTGTGGGGGAAAACAGGGAAGCATTCCTCAGATATTTATAACTGTTGTCTGTTTGACAGGCTTATTGTTGGTTTAAACATACAGTATATAGTTTTGACCTGAATTGATTTTTCCCAGCCTTCAATCACGCAATCCTGAGTGAGAAATCGCACGCTGTTCATTCATGCTGTGAATAAAAATGACCAGCATCTACATTCAAGCCAAACTATAATTTAGGAATGTAATCAAAGAGTACCTTTAAAATCATAATATTATCACGGGACACACAAGGGGGCTGATTGCAGTTTCAAATTTGAGTCTGCTTTTGCTGCACTTTCTCTGCAGGTGCACACAGGCATTCAACCCATTAGATATATGATTTGTAAAATACATGAGCATAAATTCAGTGTCATCTAACATGGCATCAAAGCTGCATAAATCTAAAGCAAAGGTGCAAGGACAACAGCTGTGTAACAAGTTAGTGGCATCAAGCATTAAGAGGAAATTTGTACAAACCCTTCATCTGGGAAAAAACATTGCAGAGGCCGCGCAGAAAAGCATCAATTATTCAGTCCCAGATATCTCATATTTGACCTCATAAGAAAATTCATTCCCTTGTGTTGAACCAAGTTTGAAGAGAGATGAGAACAGATACTTGAAAGAAGGCGGATGAGTCAAAAAAAAAGAAAAAAAAGAACAGCATCAGTATGAGAACCATGAGGTCTCACTCTCCTCTGCTGCATCCTCACTCCACATGTTGATTGATGGGATCACAGACAACCTTCAATATAAAAAGAGAAAACGAAATCTCTGTGGTAAACATCCCCGGCAATAAAGATTGGTATGCACCCCTTCTCTGTGTTGTGTGAATATCTATTATGATTGTACGACGTTATTGAATTTGTGTTAGATTTTCTTGCTTCCTCTTTTCGTAATGAAATAAATTTGAATTTTAATGTTGACATCTGTCCTTGACTGTCCTTGAATGGTTTTAACACCCCAAACCAAAAATGTAATCTCCTCCACAAGCATATAAAACATATTCAGGTTTTTGAAAACAGCTCCAAATGTGCTTTCCAGAATCTTAAATGTTACATTAGTAGCCATAGACCTTTTTGTGCATTAAACATGGTTGAATAATCCACTTACTGTTCCTACCCTACAAACAGTGACCTGTGTGGCATTACAAAGTGCATTTTGGAAACAGTAAAACACGTCCTGTGCTTCCTCGTGTGCCGCTCTTAGCAGCAGCAGCAGTACTTTAAAAACCTTGATTTTCACATTACAGCTATCATTAGTATTATTTTTGCATAATTTTCTGGCTGTTCAATCAATTATGGAGGTCTCTAATCAACAGTGCACGCCTGCAGGTATACCGGTGGTGATCTTTGAAAATAATATGGCGTGATTAGAGGAGTATAAAACTGAAACAACAGTTTAGTACACTCAGCGTGTATTCAGCGACAGAGTGGCTGTACAAAAAAACAAGATACACCTCAAAATGACCGTCAAAGCTGTTAGTCTCACCGAAAACTGGACATTTTGAGCCTCTGCCATTGTGCCCATGACAACCATTGTAGGCCCGGCTTTGTTGGACGTGTAATGACACAGCCTGAGAATTGTATCACAGCAGACACAAAGGAAATCCATTTACTTTGTAGGAAAACTGGAATAAGAGTATTTCACATTTCATTGTGTGAGATAGGCCGCGTGAAACATCTTTAAATGTGATAAAGAGCTGTTGCTGTTTTTCAGCGTCCTGAAAAAACCTCAAACTGTAAATACAGTGTCATCTGAAATTCACTGCCACATTTTTTTTCTTCCAGAAATGTCAGTCAAATTCGTCTCTCTTTCCATCAAGTTAAATTCTGGTAGGCGTACGGGATACATCTGGCAACAAATAACATAATGTTTTAATGCTTTTTTGTTTTACTGTCAATGTTATTATGGGTTGTGTTATGTTATGGGTTGTGTGTATATGGCTTAATGCCACATGGACCAAGACAATTTTCCACTGTATTATACTGTATTGTATTCTGATTTACCTATTTATCTATACTTATTGATATTCAAAGTCAGTGTTTTAAGGAAACACACTGATTCTCTTTCTTTCAGAGAGTAAGATGAGAAAATCGATACTAATTTCATGCGGAGCCAGGAGGCAATTACCCTACCTTATTAATCAACAGGTTTTATTGTTTGCTGAAACAGAAATGTAAAAACAATAATTTGCAGACTCTATTTCTTAACAAACAACCTTCTATTCACCCAGCATTTCTGCGCACAGTGTCTGCTGCTATGGGGCTGGTCGTCTGCCAACTTCACTGTGACGCCAAGACTCCGGAAAGTCACCGGACCAGACGTTGCTTGCCAAGATATAGTTACACTACATAACTAAACTAAACTCACATTGTGTCAGCGTCAGCTCCTGTGTCTTTGCAAAAAAATTTCAATTCCAGAGGAGCTTTCCAAAAGAGAAAATGAGCATATGAGCAACACTTACTTTTAATTAGATTTCTCACTGGGACTATTACTATAACACCTTATGTCTGTATAGAAGCTCAAATGGATCAAATAGATCTGTCAAATTAACAGCAATTGCAAATGGAAAGTTTGCCACCATTGAAACAGGTTAAATGCAAGGCCAAATATTTTCATCCACTTAACATACCTTTCAGTTGTCTTTCTTATTGTGCTTTCATGAAATAAGCATGAAATGGAATTTAGTGCAGTTTTTGAGATACAACCATACAAACTGAAATCTTTTAGAAGAATATTGACTTGCTTTTGAATGAGAATCCGTCTTGGTATGAAGCACAGGATTTCAAAACACTTTTGCAGCATCACTCTCCTATCTCAGTCCACAAGTAGCTCTGAAAGCACACCTGATACTACAGTGCTCAGCAGCACAGGAAAAGAATAGCGGGTTTATGGACCTCTCACAGACTGACCTCTACATGGCGACTGAAAGCCTCAGTCTCTCTATAAAAACCCATTTTTTTGCACTTACCTACTACATTTCATGGATCGAAGGGAAGAATAAGAAGGCCTTTTAACTATATCATTGGCAGAATACCTGTATTAAAGCTGCCCTTGTAAGAAAAGAAACAATGACTCTTTTAAAATACATTTTATTATGTAGAAACTGAAGACAAAATGTTCAACATTCACATTAGAATGGTTGTTACAGACCGACGTTAATGGAATTAATTCCACCAAAGATTCAATTTCAGACAATAGAAATGTTAATCCCTTGTTCTAGTCTTGCAACAAATAAGTAGAAAAAACATGTAACATCAAGGAATACAATGGTATGGTAGAAATGTTTAAAAAAAAGGAAAACACACTGCATTCAAAATTAACCTTTGTGAACAAATCCATCCACCCACGCCCACTCATACATATGGGTAATGACAATGCGGTTTCAGTGAGAGGATCGGTTTAGGTTTAATTCTAATGGGAGCTGCGACAGGGTCCACAAAACAACTGTACTTCACAGTGAAAATTAGCCTTATAATATTTACACAAAACACTGACCAAACACACAGAACAAAACTGAAAGAAAAGAATAAGTACAAAATATGAACCACTGTTTTAATCCATATTGTTAGTTGCCACTACGTGCTGCACTGTCTCAGCATCTTCTGATAATGTTAACCGCTCAATATTATTTTTAAAGGGTTGACTTGGAGACAGAAAGGTATGGTTCCGTTGTTATTTCCACTTTAATTATCACTGTTCATCCTGCTGACTCATGTTAATGTCATACAATCAATCGGATGAAGATCTCTGAGAACTTGTTCGTGACCCAGCAACTGCAAACTCTCCCCCATTGAAGACCACATAATAATCTGTTCCTTCATTGCACTAAGGTGATTTCCTTTAATTAAGTCCATCAAAATATTGTTTCGTGTTAAAGCACAATTAAAACACCCTTAGCAGTGGATCTCGTAGGCAACCTGCGATCCGAAGAGGAGACTCTGACTGAGGAAGAGCTCCTCTGGGTCTGTTGTCAGGGGTCCCTCTCCTCCGTCTGCTGGATTTCTGCGAAGCCCCATTCCACCTGATCTGGTCAATGTCTGCACCATTTCGTGGTCCAGGAGAGCCTCCTTCATACTTTTTTGCTGGACGAACCCGCTCATCATGGGACACCTGGATGAAGTGGAGCCCAGCACTGGCTTGGTTCTGTTGAGAACGTACATCTCGTGGCCATGGTCGTCGCGGTACTCCTCCAGCTGTGCGAAGGTGGTGGGTCCATCAGAGTAGTCGTTCACATAGAGGATGCTCTCTTCCTTGCTGGTACAGTAGGATCCCCCTTCTTCTTTGCGGTACTGCTGGTGGCGCGTGTAGATCATAATCAAGAGGAGGATGGCAGTGAGAGCCAGTAGGGAGATGCCAACAGCAATGGCGGTCTGCGTAGCAGGGCCCAGAGCACTGAAATCCATGCTGTCCTGCTCATAGAGCGGCTCCTGGCTAACATCCAGAACCTCTGGCTGGTAGAAGGAGTTAGATGAAGAGGAAACAAAGGAGTGTGTGTTCAAGCGAGGCCAGAACTGGGAGGAATATGAAGAAGAGGACATGTTGACAGCCAGATGAAAGGTAACTCTAGCTACACCACCAGGGTTCCAGGCTTCGCACTCGTAGCGCCCAGCATGCGCCACGGTCACGTTGCTGAGGAACAGCATGCCGCTGCCCATGTCCGGATCAAAGCTGTCCCTCTCGCCGCCCTCCTCAGCTCCACGTACAAGCCCCTGGATTCCTCCACTACCTCCGACCTTGATTCCTCCACTGCTGGGCAGGGCTGTCACCACCCCTCCAGCCCCAGGCCTGAAGAGCTCACCATTGGGTCCCAGCTCTTGAACCAGTCCTCGAGGTGATAACTGGGGCTTGCCATGGGAGGCTTTTTTCCAGGTCACCTGAGGCTGAGGGTATCCCGAGGCCTGGCAGGAGACACGGAGGCTCTCCCCGAGTCGCACAGTCAGATGGCTGGGCTCGAGCTGCACCACGGGCGGGATGCAGACCAGGCTGTTGGGCGCCACCTCCACCAGGCTGAGGTGGGAGAGGCGAGGCGGTTCGGAGCACATCAGCCGACGTTGTTCAGCAGAGCTCAGCAGACGCTGTCCGTCTTCTCTGATCCAGGTTCTCAGCCAGCCCAGAGCACAGTCACAGCGCCATGGGTTCTCTGTAGGTGAGGAATAGAAGCAGACAAGGGAAATGGGTAAATCAAGTGTGTTTCCAAGGTCATGAATGAACTTTAAACCCCAACTTTTAAGCCAATATGTCAGACACTTTACAGGACCTTAAAGTGCTCAGAAAACATGGAAATTTGAACATCTACAATTCCAGGAGCAAACTGCATCTGCTGATGAAGATCATGTGAGAAGATTGAAAGCTCTGCACTGCATTTTCAACAGCCATCTCCAAGGTCAAGTATTAACTTTGGACCCCGACTTTTGAGCCAACATGGATGAGAAGTCTTTGAAGTCTACGGTTTCATGAAAACTGAGCAAAACCCTACTGCTACTAACTGCTAATGCAGACAGTGTGATAGGATTGAAAGAAGAGCTGCTAAATGGACCTTGAGATGACATTGTTTGGTGAACTAATTTATTTTGCTAATGATACTTAAACTTTGTTTAAGCCCTAATTGTCCTGGATAGGAAGTTCCTTTTCAGAGGCCATTCCTTTAATTTATTCTTTAAAATTATATCTTTGAGAGAGTTTTTTTTCTCATTAAAGGTTTATGGTTGGATGAAGCCCTTTGATGTATAAAATACTGTGTGTTTAAAGGGGCTTAATTTTCACTGACTTGAGTCTGTAGGTTGTGGCTGTTGCAGTGCATTTGCTAGGCAGCGTCAGCACTTTTACTTCAGCTCAGTCTGGGAGGATTATGACACATTACAGTAAGACATAATGTGTTTTTGGAATTGTGTCCTCACTCTGCCTACCTGTGACACGGAGCACCTGCAGGCTGACGAGAGGTTTGAGCGACGAGGCTCCCAGGGTGCGGAGGTGATTTCTGCTGAGGTCCAGCAGGGCAAGAGATGACAAGCCAGACAGAGCTTGCTCCGCGAGCAGCTCTATGCTGTTTTCCTGCAGGTGGAGTTCCTGGAGACGCTGTGGAGAGAAAAAAAAAGACATAAAGCCGGAAAGGAAAATGTGAAATATGCAAGTTAAATGAAGAGGGAAAGAAATGCCAAATATAAAGACAAGATGACTCAATTCCACCTGACTCAGTCTGTACTGTATTACTGTATGGTAGGGATTAGTCAAACATCTTGTCATGAATTGGATTTACAGTTGCAGGCGTCATTCTATATGTGTAATCCATAAAAAGGCATCCCATATTAGAATAGCTTTAGCTTTGCTGGCAAAAGCTTAGCTTGTTTTTACTTTACCCAAAGGGATCATGGTGACGATTTTTGGAATGTTTACAACAAACAACAACAAAAAATGCATTAAATATTGCAATCCATCCATCCATCCACACATTTACTCCTCTTTGACAGCTCGCTAACCTGCAGTCCTCTGAAGGTGTAGTCCTGCACACGGGTGATCTGGTTCCCGGCGAGGTACAGGATCCGAAGGTGCTCCAGACCCCGAAACATGTCCGGGGTGACTAGGTGGATGAGGTTGCCATTAAGGGCCAGCTCCAGCAGCTGCCCCTGACTGAGAAATGCCCCAGGCTCCAGAGCTGAGATGCTATTATTCTGAAGGTAGAGGTAATGGAGGCTGCCCAGCCCAGTCAGGTCCTGATGACGGATCTGCACTATAGCATTGTCCTGGAGGAAGATGGTCTGTAAGGGACACGGAGCAAATGAAATTAGTGGTCTCAATTGATTGCATTGGAAACACAGGTGAAGGGATGTGATGTTTGAATTGTTGAACTGAATTGGTGTTTTGTTTTTGTACAAGAAAGTGAGCGTGGTCTGTTGCTGTGCCATGCTCACAGAGTAGAGAAATATATTAACCATGAGAAGAGATTACATTAACAATGGGGCCACTTTTACAGCTTCCTGCACTCACTAGACTGTGCAGAGCTTTGGATTTATGTTAATGTAGGCACTACGTGGAATGAGCCACTTCAGGATCATAATCATGATAAGCAGGGGTGCACATATGCAGGTAAGCATGTGCAACAGTTGTTCAAAACGCGCCTCTGTAGCAGGCAGCAACTGTCATTGGTCAATCAATACACGTTTCCTCATCCACACGTGTTTCTTGTCAACAAATATGAGCAAATGAAGTAACTTTGTGTGAGAAATTTGCAAAAAAACCCCCAACAGATATTAAGCAGCTCCTTTGGCATTTTCCCCACCTACAAAGAAATGTTGAATTGACTCGAAGAAAAGAAAAGACTTTTCTCTCAAAAGTGGTCTGTTTTATACAAGCTCAAAGAATTTCAATTATTATTTGATAAGCACATAGACGCCGAAGTAGTCAAGCTGAAAAGTTCAGTTGCTCACTTGCTAAATGGCGATTTGAAAGAAGAACAACTGCAAACTCTGAGTAATGTTTTTCTGATGTGAGAGAGGATTCTCACATCTCAACATAATAAAAACCAAGATCAGGTCTTTCGCATACTTGTCTCTCAGCCCTGATGCACAGTCACCTGTCAAAAATGACCACAGAAACATTTGATCCAAAGGTAGCTGCTGCCATGGCGATTGGAGGCTAGGAACTGGAAGCTCCTTTATGAAGACCACTCTGTGTATTGGGTGAGTACCAAATGAAATCTCCTGGTAATCATCTGTTTGACACATTATGTGCACCCCTGACAATAATGGCTCTTATAATGTGGGTTATGCAACATTTTGTTAGCAGTTCAGTTGTTTTACCAAATGCTGCAGAAATCACAGAACTTGTCAGCAAACATCCACAAGAAAAAAAATGTTTGAGTGACTGGAGGTACATGAGAGTGTGTGTATGATCCATAATGCATGTCTGCCTTGATTGGTAATGTGCATTCAGCAGTGATGTTTTCAAAGACGCAAACACAGGCCACGAGGTAAAGAATGATCGACGAGATGGACCTGCTGATTGAGGTTAATGGAACAATTTATCCGGGACATGCTTTTCATTAATATTCATGAGCTGCAGTAATGTTGGGGGGCCTGAACCCAAGAAGAAAAGTCGGTGCAATGTTAAACATCTTCTCAACAGATGATCAGAGGGTGTGCAAGAGTCACTTTCTGAGCAAGAATGAATAATTACACAGCCAACAGTGCAGCCCCTCCCTCAGGCTTACATCAAAGAGGGTCACGGCGAATTGATTAACCACAATCATTTCAGGGTAATAAGAATGGATCAGAGAGGGAGTCAACTGATACAAAACCACTGAGTGCACTGGCAGCTAGTGCCCTAACTTAATGTCGATTGGCCAACTGACCTCAGTGACAGAGGGGACACCCTGCGGGATTTCTTTGAGGCCAAGAGATCCGCACTCCACTGTGAGGCTGTAGCACCGACAGCCGGAGGGGCATCCCAGAGACGGTCGAGGGATGCAGGCCAGGATGATGATTAGGGTGAGCCTGGAGAACCACAAGAGGACCATGGTGGTTTTATAGCAGACCTTCACTGGCAAAACCTGGAGAGAGAGAAGGTGGAGGAGGAGACGGAATTAAACATCAGCGTCACTTGACTCGATTACAAAAGCAAACCTTTTTCCTTCACAGTATTGTGTTTCATCACCAAAGCAAAGATTGACAGTAGCTGCAGATATGTTGTATAAGCAGACGACTGTGAAATGGCAAGAAGGGATTGATAAAAAAAAAAAAAAAAAAAAAGCAAGCCAACATAAGAGTATCTCTGCATCACTGCCTGTTTTCCATTCAACTGTGTCTATTCAGTGAAATTGCAGCAGCTTCTATTATGGGCTTCAATTAATTAAAGATGTGATAAAAGATGTGCAGGTTGCCTCAAGGACCTCTCTCTTGTCTTTTAATGCATGCGCAAACACTCACACTCTCCCTCTATTTCAGCCTCTCTCTTTGTCTTTCGAAGACACACACACGCATGTGCAAATGCACAGCGAAAGAGTCAGAGGCTCAGTTTTGACCCCTTATAATCTCAGACACCACATTTACCTCCCTCAAAGCAAATCTCAGCCAGCTCTAATCATCTGATCAAAAACATCAGCATTGGCTGCTTGCTGCACCTCGCAGCAATATCCTCCTTTGATATAAACCCATCACTGAGCAACTCATCCATGCACTTTTTTATTTCTATACAGCCTGGAAGGGATTTATTGTTACGCTCGACTGTTCACATCACAGCGGCCTCAGACTCGCTGTCCAACATCATGTAGCCCAGCAGTGCTCACAATAGTTCATCAGCACCAGATCCCATGAAGATACGGCGAGGGCTGGAGATATAATACATGTTGAAATGTCACACTGAGCCCATCATTCTGCTCCAGTGACAGCAGGTAGATTTATTGTGCTTTGCTGAGCCGCCCGCCTCGTCCGAGAGAATCTTCATTCTGCAGAGAAGCAGACACCTCATTGATCCAATCTAAAGTCTCACATTGTTATAAAACATTCATGTGCACCCCGGCCGTGTCTCCGTCTCCCATGGAGCTTGTCTTGCTTGTGAAATTTCTGGTTTGCTTAAGATTGCGGAATCGCTCAGACAGATAATTGATAGCATTTACATCTGGCTCTGAATGACTTGGAGATCATCTAGTTTATTAATTATTAGATTGCACACAGATCTCATTACAGCCAAGTGATGAAAGGGTCCTGTGTCTGAAATAAACTGTGACTGATAAATATTCAGTTCGCAGGGTGTTTGAAGTGTTCTGTCAGATTGATATCACGCATGTCTCATTTGCACTGTTACAATCCAGACCAGTAATTTAATGGCAAAGCCCAAAAGCACTCGGATCGCTGTTTCAGTGGCTGAGAAGTCATTCTCAGTGCAGCCACACTACATTATTAAGCAAATGAGCAATGAACTGGATTTTAATATGGCATGTTTGATTTAGAGTGCATTTAGGAGGATAGCCAGCTAGATTAATACAATGTGACCTACATAAGCTGTTCAATCATCTTCTCTCAGCAAAAACAGAGAGGCACTTATTAACAAAAGCATGCCATTTCCTCTCTAGAGCTCTCGCAACAAGCGTGGAGAGAAATTATGTGTTCTATTGTTGGGGAGAGAAAGCACAAAAATTGAATTTTGAATAAGGCCTTGGTCTGTCATTGAGCTTTTGTTACTTCTCACAGTGAGATGACTTTTAAATAGCTTTGACTTGCACGGAAAGTGTCAGAAGGGAACCAGAGAGATAGACAGTCGCCTGCCCTCGGCTAAGAATACACACAGAACAGGATGCACACTCTGTTATTTGTTGTTTGAATATGAGACCAACATCAATGCAAATGACACCCTGCCAGGTAGAGAAAATAGCTTATGCATTTCTCTGCTCATTTTCAGTGTTATACTCCGTCTTTAAAAACCCTTGGCAGCGATCGTGCCATGCATTCAGGGTTAGCACGAGGCTGATGAGATGCAGAGACCCTGATAACCCATAGAGTTATCAGGGTCTGCAAACAGAAGGGAGACGATGACGAAAATAAAACACCTTTCAAGAGAGCGGTTTCTTTAAATAATGCTGCCGACTGCAACTTGCCTTACAGTACGGGCTCTGCTATTTCAGATTCAGTTTGCCCTCACTGTGCTTCACTCTCGTCTTTTGTCATGCTGATGTGGGATTTCAGTGGTAAGAGGTCAATTTGTTCATTTCGGTCTCAGTAATCCTCCACGGAACACGCGTAATCTGCACAATCAGATGCTTGTTAGCTAAGCCGCTCTCGGCACTGTCAACGTTTTCATAGAGGGGGCTGCTTTGTTTGGTTTTTAAAAAACGAGGTCACCAATATATCTCTATTGACTGATGTGGAAAATGTGTAAATAGGATGATTATGGCCTAATGTTGTGTACATAAATTTGAGTGTTAAAGGAGAGAGGCTGCAAAGACCAGCCAGGCCAGATGTCAGTCAACAAATGCCAAAGGAAATCTAGTAAACTGCACATCACACAAAGCCTGTTCAGCATTCAGCATCTGCATCTACCTCCTAACATGCCTCCGCACGCTGCCGCTCTGCAAACATCATTTTGCACTGGACTTGAGAACAGCCCTGGAGTTTGTTTATTTGGGCATTTCTGAAATTACAATCGTCTCTTTATTCTTGACACAGCGCTTTGTTTTCGCGCCCCACACAAATCATCGTCTGCTGAACAATCACAGCCCGGCTGACCAAACATTCACAGCACAGAATTCATAGTGCTCTCATGATTTTTCCCAGATTTTTTTCTTTTTTCTCTTCTTCCATACAGGGTAGGTGTTGATGTGTCTGAGGTGCAGCAGCAGACAGGCAGAGTGCTGGAGGCAGAAGCAAAGTTCATATCCCCGTGCTGCCACCGGTGCAGGTCGGCCTCATCTGTTGTTATGGTAACTCTTGTTATGAGGGAAGGTCTGTGCCCGAAGGCCAGGCACAGCTTCCTGTGAGCCGGCGTTAGGCAAACAACTCCGCAGAAATAGAGGCTGTCATTTCCCGGGGAAAATTGCTCACAGGAACTTGAGCTATGTGATGACCCAGAGCTAAATCGTAAATTCTCTTTTAGTCTAACTCTTTCTCCCTGCTTGAACTTTTTCCTCTTGCTCCCCTTTCTTCCTTTTTACTCTCCTTCACCGTTTGTCCGAAAGTCTCCATCATTTCCCCCCCCATCCCCGTCTCTGATCTCTTTCTTTTCTCATCTCTCGTCCTTCTGCTCTGACTGACAGGTGCTAAATCATTTGTCTCAGAGCATCCTTTTGTCCACAAATAGACGGAGGCCAAGGCGAAGGGAGAACGCTGTGGCACTAACCCAAGAGTAACACACTGACTTTGAGCGATAGTCTCTGCCATTGCACACAAAAACGCACTCATACACGAACTCATGAACATGCAGAGCACGCCCACAAAGTAGCACTTGTACACAAGCACTAGCCACCAAACATTCAGGGACACACACACTGACTGGCAGACGCACACACACACACACACACCGGAAGACACACACATGCTTATGCTCTTGCACGTCTTGCCTACGACCAGCAGCAGCCATCATCATTCACAGACACAGACCAAGTCAGATACAAACTGGCAGCCATGTACGCACTCTCACACACACACATATTTTTGTGTCAGCGGTAAAGGAAGCTCTGCTCAGTTAATAAGCCTGCATTGATTTCTTTATTTTTCCCCCACTACTTTGTCCAACTGGGCTCCACAGCCATCGATTTTCACCATGAAAACAGATGTGGTGGTGGGGAGGGGTCTCTGTGGGACTGCATTTGTAAATGTCTGTGTTGAGGAGAAACAAAGTAGATGAGTGCGTGTTTCTTACAGACGAGATGCTTCTGTGTGGGTGTGTGTCTGCATATGCATGTGTGGAGCTGGCTGTCAGGCTAGCTCATGCCGGATCACCCTCTGAGAAGCAGCAGCACTCTGCCACCTCTCCCAGCGGAGCATTTAGACTAAAACCCTCGCTCTGACTTCCCGTGCTTAGACAAACTCGATAAATCTTCACATCTTCACATGATAAACCACTGTGACAGGTCTGTTAGCGATGTCAAGACTGTCGTTGGTAATTTCAGCTGGCCAACAGAAAAGCTCAAAGGTTAGGCTCAGGGAAAACCAGAATCTCTGATTTTGTCCAGGGCAATATGATGCTTTACTATAACTATGGCACCAGTCACACTTTTTACTCCATGCAGTTACTCCAACCATAGGTGCAATGATTTCGGAATGATTTTAAAAAATGGTTTAATGAGGTTCAACAAGTCTTTGTGTTGGAATTCTTGAAGCCCCATTTGATTTGTGACTAATAATTGAGAAGTGAAAGCACAATAGCAACTGTATGACTGCATAATCAATATCCATTTTCCACACAAGATTTACTTTTATGCACTCGCTGTCCAGGAAGGGTGATTGTAATGTCACATCATCATCGCTCACAGCTCAATAAGAGATCCAGAAGACCTCTTTTAGCCCCCAGACTTTTTCTTTTTTTGCTGTTCTGTGGTTTCTTTCTAAAATCCTGTTCTTTATCTGCATGACTAAGCAGGGCCAACACAGCAAAAGCAAAAACGATGGAGGTGTAACGCACATAAATCATATTGCTATTGGGAAAGAAGATGTTTATATAGATAAAATTGTGTTATTAATACAAAAAGAAGTCGCCACTTTCTAATAAGGCACCCATATGCCTGAGTAGAATTAGAAGAAGGAACACATAAACACTGCCACAAGGTCCATATACTGTATTGGTTCTCTAACAATCTGCATTCTGGGCACCACTTTTATACAAAACCCTTGAGAACTGATTCATAAATAGTACCTAATGGCCAGAGCCTTATAGATCACTTACAAGCCATTATGAATTAAAGTTTTTGGGCTGCTGGGTTAATGAAAATTCCTTCCTATACTGATTGGACTACATGACATTTATCCTCTGGACAAGGGCTGCAGAGGATCAGGACTAAAATCCATTTCTTAACAACTTATTGAGCTTATATGAATAGCTTGTTAACATTTATAACATCGGCTAAAAGGATTTTTCACAACCAGGATTTGTTGTTAAAAATAGATTATTACTGAACTAAAAATGATTAGTAAAAGATTTATTAGCATAATAATAATAAAGGCATGACCTGCAACCTTAATCCTTCATAACAAGCACCTTATTACAAAGGGGTACCTAAAATCTCCTCCTAGGAAAGAGAGAGCATTACATGAGAACATCCACGGTCACGTCTGTCCTTTAAATATGAACCGACCACCAACAGCTGGTCAGTCTGGCTTAGCATAAAGACTGGGGGGGGGGGGGGGGGGAATCAGCCTACCAGCGCCTCTAAAGCACTAGAGCACAGCTTATCTTGTAGCTGTAAAAAAACAAAATAAAAAATGACAAGTTGTGGTTTTACAGCATTTTTTTTATTGTGGACTCAGTGACTTCCTGGAGTCTTGTAGTGTCAGTGTGGTCGCCAGACATTCAGCGGTGACTGCAGAATTTCATGTGGATTTTGTTACCTGTGGACAGAGTCGGGCTCTCTGCTTCCCCTCGTTTGCAGTCTTTATGTAAAGCTGCCTATAGCTTCATATTTACCATACAGATATAAAAGAATGAGACTGCTAGTGAGAAGGCATGTTTCCCAAAATATCCCTTTTAAACTGATAGCTAAGCAAATTGTTAGAAAACCAATAAAAATGAATGAGACCACAGTCTGTGTTCGTATATGTACGTCTTTGTCACTCTTTGTCTCTGAGCATTTAGTAAACACGCTGGCAGCACATTCATAAACCGTTTCATCTTTTGAAACACGACTGTCTGCCTCTCCTGCTCTTCACATTTCAAAAGCAGGTCTGTGTCAACATCACCTCCCTGACACTTACTCCTGTGTTTCCTCATGATCTCTCGTGTCACCCTTTTTCAAATGCCAATTTTCTCTTGTCTCTCTCGAACACACACACGCGTGCACGCTGCCCATTCTGCTTGTCAAGGCTGGTTGTTGCAATCGATCAGAGCAATTTCATTCACAGTAGCTTCATCTGACAGGCTGCACAATTTATGAGTGCGGTGGATTATGCCCAAGCAGAATGAGTGGTTTGATTATTATATTTCTTTTGCTCTGTTTTCATCAATCTGATCGCACCCCCACCTCTGTTCTCCCAGTCTTATATGTCACTGCGGGAGTGGGAGTAATGAGGGAGGCAAAAGTGGACACACACACACACGCACACCAATCCCATCTGACAGTTGCTCAGTACTTTTGATTCACATTGTAATGGATGGATGAGATCAGACAGGTTGGAAGATGGATGAAGGGGAGTCACTTCCCTCCTCTATTCAGAAACAGAACAATCCCCTCCAGTTTAATGTTTTTAATAAAAGTATTCACATGAATGAATTTGTATTTGATTCTGTTTTCTTTGAAGCTGTTGCATTATTGTGTTCCCCCCCGATGTTCCAGATGGCTGAATCTGAATTGTAAATATTACTCCTTTTTACGGCAGTTCAGTTGAAAGTGCAGGTATTACTCAAGCAGCAATAAGAGTGTGAAGGAAAGTGTGTGTGTGTGTGTGTGTGTGTGTGTGTGTGTGTGTGTGTGTGTGTGTGTGTCCAAAAAGGAAATGAATGCCTTGCAATGCTTCGATAACGATTGCTTATCATCCTGCTATATTGCATTTCAGTAATATTGGGTGTGCAGTAGCGTCTGCAGAAGGAGTCATTGAATCCTCATAAATTATGTTTCTTTGTTGCCATGGAAGTGACAGCATCTGCTGACTGCAAGTGATGGATGTCAGATGTATGTCAAATTACACTCTGGCATGTTGCCTATATCGTGGTTATCTGTGAAGTCTGCTATATAGATGACAAATAATGGAAATGTGAAAGTAATCAGTTTCTTCCTCTTCTTTTTTTCTCATGCATTTCATATTTCAGCTGATCTTTGCCGTCCTTCTCAGGTCAGACCGGAATTGTGGGTGCTATACAATTACAGCCAAGAGAGATTTTACTCGTCATTGTCTGGCAGACAGTAGGCAATGAAAAATTCAAGATCTCTGCAGGCATAAGAAGTCAACTTGTCCGTGCGGATGTGTCCACACAAGACAGATACCCCACCCTCACAGTTAAACAAACAAGGTCCTATCTAGGGGCCCGCTGTTTGACTTCACACTGCTGCATGTGCAGAATAGCAATTAACCAGGAGGACGTGCATTAAAACTATGACATCAAGGAAGGGACTGTGACACTTAGAAGTCAGCATGAGAAAACGTGACAGTCTAACTATAGGGAGAGATAGTATCATAGTCTCTAATAGTAAACTTGTAGTGGTCTTATCAAAATATATTCTTCCTTGCATTTCCTATAGTGTCACTGTGTTCCTGCCAGATTCCTATAGGTTGTGTGCTGTGCTCAGCAGTCATCCAATTCTACTATTTGTTTCCCCATTGCAACCTTATCACTTATAGATTCTCACGTGATTTGAATACAACAGGGCTCTGCAGTGAAATTGGTACAAGACAAACTAAAGACATTCATTACTGTTGTGACACATATCATATAAGAAGTGCTAAGAGAAACAGCAAGATCAATTAACAACACAGCTGCATGCTTAGTTAGTTCATATTATAGGATATACAGTGGGTGCAGCCTCCTATAGAGAGTTGCCAGTGAATCAGGTTCACCTCGCCAATACGAATGCGGTCTAAGCGACAGCCCTGCAATAAATCCAACTTTCAAGATGGTTGTAACGTTCCATTTTTGTTCTTTTAGAGAGGTTTTGATTCATCTTGATGCTGTAGTTTGTGGTGCTGTTGAATCATATTCAATTACAGATACACATATGCGTACTAATTGTATACTGTCACATACATATACACTCAGCGTCCACTTTATTAGGTGCATCTGTGCAGTCTGAAGCATTCCAATACAATTATTCTGCAATAAAATCTCCTTTTATGATGGCTATAGTGTTCAGTTTATGCTGACACCGCCATAGAGGTGTTAATTCAATTATATGTTTAAGCATTTAGGCTGTTGTTTGAGAAGAAGTTGTGCTGGACTGCATTACATTAAGAGGTGTTTAATATTTTGCCACCCTCATGTATGTTACCTGGGAGGACAAAATATTAGAAATGCCTTTAACTATAACCTCAGTAAGAAACATATAATGTAGTTTACACATTTAAGACAAAGCCACCAAAAACTGCACATTATGAGCTTCGTTAGCATGAGATCATACAGGTGTACCTAATAAAATGGCCACCAAGTGTATATCCATATATTCATATATACACACTATATCTGTGTTTGTGTAAAGTATACATTAGATTGTGCTGGTGTATTGCATTAAACTGGGAGGTGTTTCTAATATTTTGTCCACTCCATTCATATCAATGAGGAGAGAAACAATGTTGGATTATTACTTGCAATATGCATATTCTCTGTTTGTTATTAACTGTTCAACTATGATCACATATGACATGAAATGATGAGGGAGTCTGCTTCTGGGGCACTGACTCTCAAATCTGGTGCTTGGATGCCTGATCTGAGAGTCAAATAAAGACGTTTCATTTCAGTTGAACTTCTTCCAACATGACATAATCCTCGTTACAAAACACACAAGATTTCAGATCTTTTGTTCCACTCTCACGCTATAATCTCCCAAAGTGCTCTGCAACACAGTTCCACACTTCAAAAAGACACAAAAACAAACAAAAAAACCGTCTTCCTTTGGGTACATTAGATGTGAGTATGTGATCCTAAGTTATGTCAACAGAAGCTGGGGTCCCTGACAAACAGCATCTGACAATCTGTGTTCGAGGCTACTATCCCGAGCGCGCACTGTCCCCCTTTCCCCCTCACCCCACCAACACACAGCTGCAGCCTACCGTGTCCCTGCGTGCGTGGACTTGATACCGCCAGCGGTCTCCTCACTTGCTCGGGCGACTTGGAAGACACAGAAGAAGAAGAGGGAAAAAAAATCCTGCTTGTGATGTGATGTGCTTTTTTTGCCTCCGCTCCGGACTGGGCAGCGGCTCACTCTCCACACGGGCTCAGCTCGTCCATTGGAACTGGATGCTGGAGGAAACCGGACGCTGATGGTGGTCGACTCACACTCTGATCCCCCTCCTCTGCTTGTCTTCTGCGCCTCTCATATGTTTCTTCCCGCTTTATTTCCTTCCTTTCCCCTCAACGCGGATGTTATCTTCCAACAGTGACCCACTCCTCTAATTATCCCTGCTTGAACTGACTCCCTCCCCCTTCTCTCTCTCTCTCTCTCTCTCTCATGCACAGAGAGAGAGAGAGCGAGAGAGAGAGAGAGAGAGATAGAGAGAGAGAGAAGGGGGGTGTCTTTATTCTAGTCCATTCACTTTCACAACATAAATTAGGTCTCCTCCTGGCTGCCTGGGAGCAGATTGTCAACATTAAACTTTCAGTGTAATTTCCGCCTCGAAATGAAGCAGGATAATAAACAGCGTCACTTTATTTTGAAAGACACGCGCCGGGCAGTGTGAGTGATTTCAGCACCACGGACAGCGGCCACAGCCTTTTATTATGAAAAGTTCCGGGCGTTAAGAGTCGGATGAGTGACGCTCGTCCTTCGTTTCCTGCGGGAACAAGCGTGGAAAAAGTGCAGATGTAGGGTGTTGAAAAAGTGCCTTTTTTTGTCGAGGCAAGGGAAAGTGAATTCAAGCTGAACCTCAATATCCCACAAAACTGCACTGCTCGGTCACAGCAGGCGGCTTCAGTTCATTACTGGCTGTGTGGGAGAGGATGAATTGGAGCAGAGGTTACTTCTGTTTTCAACATTTTAGGGCCCCTAATGCTGATTGCCGAGCATTTTTTTTTTTACATGGAAATCTTTAGTTGAATAGATTTTACGGTTTAGGGTTCCAGTCCCTATGTTACCTCCAGCTGTGGTTCCCAACCTGTTTTACCCCCATCCATTTTTTTTTTGAGATTTTGAGATTCAAGTCATTATTATGAGAATGAAGATGCAATTTTATCAAAAAGGGGAAAAAAGTCATCCTGTATGTTATTTGAAGGGGAATATCAGAAGAGCAGGCAGCTGTCTCATTAATTTACTCTTGTTAATTTGAGACTTTTTTTTTAAATTAACGCCTTTATTCTTGAAAATTTATGGATTATTGTCTCATTAATTTATGATTTTATTCTTGTAATTTTAGAACTTTTTTCTGGTAAATGAACTACATTCTTGAAATCTCATTTTAGGTCATTTTGGTAAAGTTTGCATACTACCACTGAATTAATTTTAGCTAACCCTAACTTTACTTCCTTACAGCTATTTCAACCATTCGTCCATTAATGTTTCTTTTAACCAACCATTTCAACCATTCACCCCTTACTTGTACTTTTTACTGTTTTAACTACACTATTTTAGCTAACTATTCAGACTGCTTATTCATTACTTTTAGCTATCCAATTAAGCTTTACCTTTCTTTGGTTTTAAAAATGTATCCTGATTTTAGCTAGCTAATCACCTCAAAGTGTGGGCTAACAGTTAAAAGCTGTCTTTGAATGCTCTGCTTAAACTCTTTCAACTGTTTGGCCAGTAGTTCGCTATTTCAATCATTTATCCATTAACACTTTTAGCTAAAAAATCGCCCATTGCTTTTACGTTACTGTTCATCTATTATTTTACATTATTTTAACTATTTGAACTCCTTGTTCATTACTTTCAACTATTTATTTAAGCTTTACTTAGAGGTAATTGTTTAAGTCTCTGTTTGGTTGTTAACTAAAATTAACCCTAGTTTAGCTGTAGCAGAATGTGAATATTTTTTTTCTAATTAGTTGAGCTACTCTTTTGTAGTTTTACCACATACCCCCTGGAAACTACTGAAACAGTTGAAGTATCAAAAAGTAACGTCTCTGATGATGTCACGGTCACATGCCAACCACGTGCCACAATGGTTAAAACCGCGCTGACCCACATTTAGTATCTCTTGATTAATGCCTGCGTGCGTGGGCGCTGACGCGTAGGTACGTGTGAAAAGGTTTCCGTGCTCGAGCAGGTACATTAGTTTGTGTCTAATTGCGTGTCTTTGTGATACTGAGAGCGCCGCAGTGTGTATTTGAGCTCGGATTTTAATGATCTCCTCCTACCCCCTCTGGGCCAGCGCGAGCCTATTTCGACCCACATCAGGATAATTAACATCACACTCAAATGTCTCTAAGAGCAGAGCGCTCCTTTCACCATCTTCCCTCTCATCCTGCTCCTCTCGACTCTCCATTTTGGGCTCCCAGAATAAGCAACAAATGTTAAATTACAACACACAGGCTATTTGTATGCATGCACAGTCCCATCCACATTTTATTTGCACATAAATTGGTCCATAAACTTGGCTAACAAGTTGTGTTTTCCGGCCATAAAAAAAAACAAAAGCACCTTATTAAACAACCTTAGCGTTAGATAGTTGGGCTTATAATGTCACGGTTGCCAGTTTGATTCCCCGGATCTGCAGGGAAATCAGTCCTCTGCACCCACTCACTTCGCCGTCCAACTGTCTAAGTGCACTTGAACTAGTCACAGTTCCATTAGCGCTGCTCTGTGGCCAACCTTAGAAGACTGAGGTTCTCTGGGCTTTTTCCAGGTATGTGTGTGAGTGTGTGTGTGTGTGTGTGTGAGTGTGTGTGTGTGCGTCTGAGTTAAAACCCTTCATCCATTTGCAGCTGCTCCCAGAGGGATTGACTGTAATTAGGAATGTTCTCTTTCTCAACTTGCCTTGTAAATGAAAACACCTCTACATCAAAGAGCGAACACATTGGGTGCAGCCCTGCTATGGATTTGCACCTCTAATATTGAAATGATGTGTCTTTGTTGCCACGTGGTTCCTTTGTTGTCCAGGCACTTCAAGTAGAAAAACAGGCATTTCTTTTTTTCTTGAATCACAGCATGCGAAAGAAGCTTGAATCAAGAGACACAAACTGGCACAGAAGTTGAATGGAAACACAATCTCCTTGTCACTGCGAAAAATATAATTGTGACTGAATCATCCATCTCTTTGTTGCTAAAATTGACGTGCTTCGGCTATTTTCAAAATGGCAAGCAAAGATAAACTTTGACGACTTGATTCACAGTCAGACAGACAGATGGAGATGGAGCGATATAGACTGAGCCAAATTACCAACAGGCCGGTATAATTGTCGCTCCCCCTATTTCACAGAGCGGTATAAATGAATGCAATTTCCATATAAATGTGGAAAATAAAATCAGGTGAGGAAATCTCCTTTTTGTTCAAGATGTGGTTGACATGGGCTAGAATCAATAACATGCACAGACAGATGCTGGGGAGATACCAGTGATTTAAAGCAAACCTACACAGAAACACACATACACTGTGTAATATGATGATCTCCCAATGAAAAGCATGCAGGACATGAAAGCTTTACAAATGGCCGCAAAACAACAGCTGTAATGCGACAGGCAGACATTTGTTCCACTAATCACTGAAGGGATTGTCAAATACAGCCGAATGGAGGCTAAGAGAGTCTTATGTTATTAGGGCCCTGCTACTGTGACTCCACAACACACACGCAGACACGCACTCTGTGGATGAGTCAGTTGTCCATCATCCCTTGCCTTGGCCCTCACACCTTGACAGCTGTCAGTGATTTTGACATGCGACATCACAGAATAATGGGATTACACTGATCTGTGAAAAGGCATGTTCCCTGCAGATATTTCCGAGAGTGCACATATCAAGTAAACAGCAGTGGCTTATACAAGAACACTTTAAAGGGTTAGGCTCATTCAAATTAGGAAAAACATATTTTCTCATTTATCATCTAACTAAGCAGACAGTTTTGGTTTTTTTGTGGCAATTGCATTTGTCTTTAAAAGTGCTGCTTCCACTCCAATACAATGGAGATGAATGGGATTACATCTGTGGTGCTCACAGTGTTAAACTAGAATAAGCGCCTTGTGTTTGTATGACTCCGCCAGGATGTCAAGTTGCAGTTTACATCTACATCTGTCCAGACACATATACAGTATGTGTTGAAGACTTTGAAGGAATTTAATAAACTGTATTAAGTGTTATTAAGTGTATTTGCTGTTGAAATTGAAGTTATCACTATATTGAGGTCTATGGTTCAAGTGAAGAATTTCCAGTGAGAAACATGCTTCACTATTTTTTACAGAGGACTGGTCACATGGTGTAATCACCTGAAGCTTAATACCAGTAAAAGTAGTGAGCCATGTGGTGGACTACAGTGCTTCAAATATAGATGTTGCTGCAAAGAAGCTTCAAATTCTTAACTTTGAATGCTTCACACAAATCTCCAACCCAGCAGCACAGAAGATCCATACAATCACAGCAGTTTCAACCATATTTAGAATCCAACCAAATGTGAAATATGTCAAAAACAATAGACAAAAAAGTATTTTACAAAACATTTGAATGTCACAGTGAAGCTGACCTTTGATTTTTTTTATTTTTATTTACATGTCATCACTTCATTTTATTCTATTAGACATTTGTGTGAAATTCTGTCATAATTAACATGATAATTATTTTGAGTCCTTGATTTATGGCCAAAAGTGTGTTTTATGAGGTCAGAGTGACCTTTGACCTTTGACTACCAAATTCTAATCAGTTCATCCTTGAGTCCAAGTGGATGCTTGTGCCAGGTGTAATGACATTCCCTCCAGGCGTTCCTGAGAAATTATGTGCACATGAATGAGAGGGACATAAGGTCACAGTGACCTTGACCTTTGTCCTTTGACCACCACAATCTAATCACTTCATCCTTGAGTCAAAGTAGACATTTGTGACAAAATTTGAAGAAATTCCCTCAAGGCTTTCCTGAAATATCGTGTGTACTGGAATGGGGCAGACAGACGGACAACCTGAAAACATAATGTCTGCGGCCACGGCTGTCATCGGCTCGGAGGCATAGAAATGACATTTATAAAATTCATCAGCAACATGTCCCAGAAACAATGTCTTGGTTAATCTGTTGACCTCGCTGTCAACAGTTTTCAGTGGAACTACTTTCTACAAAAGAAAACTGTGGACAACATGTTCTATGGATTATCCAGGAAACTCTGCAGAGAGATATTGCTTTTTTTTTTTATAGCTCCACTAATCAATATTTTCAGATTAAAAATGGACGACATGACCGTGTAGAACATGAAAATGATTCAAATGGCTCATGATGATGAAACAAAGACTATATATAGTGACAAACGGACAGATAATCAGAAAACAATCACCAGACATAAGCATCAGTATTGGACAATTATGCAAATTACTTCAATCTCTTTAGGTGTATGTGTGAGCTCCTTCACATTGTCACATTATCTGATACATATAAAATTTGGTTTTGGTTTGTAGTTGCTTTAAGTTTAGTGAAAGTTATAATGGCAAGTAAAAAGCTTGCTTTATAATGTCGAGAGTAAGGTTTCGGTTGGTCAACTAAGGCACCCTTGGTAAACACTAAGGAGACACATCAACTCCAGTCTAGTGCATGAAAGTTTGCCTTGCTACTTCCAAGAATACTAAATAACAAATTATTTCAGCTTATTTTTTGATTTTCCAGTCTGCTACTCTGCTCTCATCAACCGGAAAAACAAAAGGGCGGGAATGTTGGATTGATGTTGGAGGCCAGACACCTGACTACTGAATGCTAATGTGACTGTCTGCTGGATGTAAACTGGCAATTCTTTGATCACTCGTTAGCTACATCAACCTTATAAGGTGATCACTCAGTGTGTCTGATGATGTGTTTTGAGCTTGTTTAGCTCTCTTGCTTAAACGTTGTTTTCACGTCTGTGAGCACCAGAAACAGAGAGCGAGAAAATGTTTTTTTGTGTTGTGATGACTTGATCCTTTATCAGTGTGTTTGTGCCTTTTTTTCTCTATCTGGACATATCAATAGACAAAAAGCACAGGCACACACATGTCCAAACAGATAACAAGGTGCTAACAATCAGGGCAAAGGTGCCTCCCTCTTCGTGGCGATCCCCCGATGCCTTTTCATCTGTGATTTCTCAGGAAGTCCATTACTATTGCAGACGGGTATCGTGCTCCTGCACCACAATCAATACTCTTCCATTAAGGTGATGAACGGTCCGTTTCCCCAACGCTCTGCAGTCAAGACAAATTCTCAGGACCCACTGATCCAAATCAGTCAATGTGGGCATGACAGCACTACACCTAGGCGATGTGAAGGGTAAAGAGCCTGCTGACCGGGGGAAGTCTGACCAACTTCTCCACCCCCACTGATGGACCTCTCCTGTGTAATGCATGCTGTCCTTTACCTTTACAGCAGTCAACTCACACAGCCGCATCCATTTTTTAAATGTAGAGTGAGGGGGGAATTTTTTATCTATCAACTCTCTGAGGGTAAAATCTCACCTTGGAGTTAAGTTCAAAAAAGTTCAATTGATAAGTCTAGCATTTGAAGTTATTGCAATATTTGCTGTTTTCTTGCTGAAACCTTATGGAATATTGTCACACTTCAAGTGTAACATAATGTGACATGATTGAAAAACACAAGGTGTTTTTTTTTTAAGAAAAATGTGACTTTTTCTGTCATTTCTGTCAGATAAAACAATCCATAATTCTATAACAATATCAGAGATGGTAGTTTTTAACACCACTCTGGCATCAATGAGGTGACATGGCAGCTGGCTTGGCACCTGTGGAAAAGTAAATGAAGTACCAGGAGAACGTATTTCCCCACAGTATTCTCAGTAAACATCAGTATCCTTGCTTACCAGCCGACGAAAACACTCACTGTTATTTAATTTATAGAAGAAATGCAAAGTCACCCATCAGGAAACAGGAATTAGCTCACCAATTTTTCCTGAGATGGACATGTTGTTAAAACCTTGGCAAAGACAGCAGCATGTAAATTTAATAAAGACAGTGCATTTAGCCTGCTCCAGAAACTGTTTTCCTTCAATTTAACAGCTGACATGCTCTACTATCCTTTGGTAATCTGAAGAGAAATGCAGAGTGGCAAAGCAATTACTGGGTGACTGACATTTAGCTAAGCCAACAAAGCAAATTCTGCACAATGTTCAAACAAGGTTTACATTTTATGTTAATGTGAAATGGATAGAAACTGGTGTGAGCATCCGTGATGAATGTTAATTGCTACACATATCTCCGCTACGTTACTGAATGAATCAAAGAAGTGATGCCATGTCTTAATTCAAGTGTTTCACAAATTTGTACAAATTACAAATACATCTGGACAAGCAACATGACAGGCAGCACTGCCAAAGAGCTTCAATACATGTATTAATCCCGCAGAAAAAGGCAAGAATTAATCTTATGTCTCATTGAAGTTGTACTCCAGCAGTTGTACACGTCAAAGTAAATTGGTTAGTCATGCAGAGTACTGATAAGCCGGTGAAAATGGTCGAATATCTGTATTTCTGAAAGGAGCTTTGTCTGAGAAAGTCTGAGAAAATGATTATAAAAGTGACTATGCTTGTTTTTTCATGCAGACAGGGACAATCCAGCAAAAGAAATTACTGAGCAGCATTATGGGAAGTGTGTCATGCATTACAGCCTGACCCATGTTAGGCACTAATAGCCCTCTATAGATCAATAATAAGTTTTTTAATTGCTGATTTGCTCATTTAATACATCAAATGTCAAAAAATACAACCAGGCTAAAACAACAGTTACAGTCACACTAGCTGAGGATGCACTTAGGCAAAAAAGCCAACATCACCTTGTTAGTATTCTCACAATAACAGTGGTAACATCCTGATGTATCGCAGGTCAGATGTTGTAAAATATACTATATTGTCCACTTGGACATTCGCCGATCCTTACAATCATTCATATATTAAAGTACCAAATACATTAACATGTATCATCATACATTGAAAGACCAAAAATTCATACATTCAGCAGTAAAAACCACTAAAACTGAAACGACTGATAAAACCAGTCAAACTGTATAATATATTAATATATTGCAATATTGCACAAGTATTACACATTTTACCAGAATATTGCATATTCAGCAGTAAAAGCGATAACTAAATTAAACATGCAACAACTGCAGCTATTTTAAGTCTCAATGGAAGATAGAACAAATGAGTACATTTTGGAGGTTTAAGCCATCGGCCAAAGGAGAAACAGAAAGTGAAGGATGTGTGTTGGATCATTCGTTATTTTCAGGTACCAAGTGTACCATGTTTGTCCAAAGTACAGTCTAGGCTAATAGGAATCTCTGTCGTGTCAATTGCAGTCAAGTCATTAGAATGATCGGCATTGTCATTCCTGGAGTCACGTCGCAAGCATGGTTCAAGATCCCCGTCGCAGGTTCACAAAACCCAAGGTGACGACTATAAATCACTTGTCAGACACAAACTAAAAGATAAAATACATTGAGAATGCTAAAACAGTGGTGCAGGGGTTAGCACTGTCGCCTCGCTGTCACCTCACATGGTGGTGGAGACCTGCGTGGGATGCTTTGGTCTCCACAGTTCAGTTAACTGTGGACCCCGTAGGTGTAAAAGTGGCATAAATGATTGTCTTCCTGTATGTGTGAACCCTGTGATTGACGGGTGACCTCGCTACTTGACGACCTGTCTCGCCCAATGTCAGCTGGGATTGGCTCCAGCCCCCCTGTGATCCTTGATGGTAAGCTGATGGATGGATGATATAAAACAGTATCAAACGATCATATCAGAGATGCTGAGCAAGTGTTTGCCACTTCATTTTGATAAATGACTTAAACCATTTTTCAATCATCAAAAGTGTTGCTGATTAATTATCTGTCAAACTAAACTGTTTTTTTTGGGAGTACATCTGTCTCTTGTACATTCCAGAACTTTATGGATGTGCAATACAAAATTGCAAGCAAAGTCCCTTAAAGTTCCTCCTGCTGACACCTGAACTTATTATGTGAAACCTCCAAGCTTTGCAGTAAAATATTGTGTTATGGTGAGACAGGCAGATATTTGGGTCCCCTAAAAAAACTGGGGAAAAGGGACCCCCGATGGTCATTCCAATTGACACATTTTGCAATCACAACTATAAACAGTGCACTGCTGCTAAGTGCTTAATCTAAGTGAGGCCCCTTTTAGCAGAGGTGGGAGTACCAGGGCTCGCCAGCTAATGTACTGACAAGTCACTGACTGGACTGACCTTTGGGAGGCAGTAATGTGCAGAAATGCACCTAGCCTGTGGAAAATGCATAAGAGGAAGGCTGAAAGTCAGCTACTGTCAATTGCAATAACATGAGCTATAGAAAGTTATAGGTGTAACAGTGGCACATGGATACAACTATGATGAATAAATACACCATGATGAGATCAATTTTACTTTGTACTATCTGTGCAGCCTGTGCAGATGTTAGCTATTTACAATCAATTTACAATCTCAACTTTAAATTTTCAAGGAAAGCAGCTGTCATTGTTCACCATTTCTCAACTGTTTCTGTTATGTGCAATATTTTCTGTATATATATTCTAGATATCTATATTCACTTTTACATTCAATACAGCTACTTAGTGCAATAATTCAACTTGCTGCTACTTGCTCTGTGCAATAACCTGTATATAACTTTTGTTCATTTACATATGTCTACACAAAGCTCATAGCACTGTATTTATATATAGTATATATTTATATCTCTTTTTTGCATATTTTTTTACTCCACTGACTGACACTGTTGTTGCTGACTCTTTGTTGGAAGCCATTGCATCGGAATTTCGTTACCCAACTTGCACTGCTGTGTATATTGTGTAATGCCAATAAAGAAAGTCTAAGTCTAAGTCTATTTAGTTAACATGTCAGTTCATCTCTTCAAGTGTTACTATTCTGAAACATCTCTTAAATACTTATCTTCTTCTCATTTGCCATCTAATTATCTTGTTGTGCAGCCCAGTATAGATCAATTGTGTTCGTATTTTTTCAGTCTGTGCACACAAGTAATTTCCTTGCCATGTCATTTTTTTCGCCTTAGGAGCATAGTTGAATTTTTCCAGCCATTGGAACCAATTCCATCCACCACTTCTCACACTGACACTGACTCTAAATTCAATGCATCCTAATGCATCCTTGGCTTACCAGCCCCTGCTTTTGCTTCCATTAGAACCCCCCTTTCATGACCCATACAAGACAGAAAAGTTGTCCATTTTAAATGGAAGGAATGAGTCTCAGTGGCCACAATAACATGGGTAGCTGTGATAGTTTTGCAGGTGTAATCACTCAGAAACAAACCAGAGCTTGCATCTCTTCGTGTGTGACAACAGTCAACATATTTTTGTACACTGACTTTTGTCCTCACAAAGGGCAGTGTCTGAGAATCCAGGCGATGGATAAACTCAGATTGTTGCATATTATTGCTCTCTCTCTCTCTCTCTCTCTCACTCTCTATTGCTCTCTCTGTCTCTGTGCATTCATATGTATTATTTTTCTTGCAGTGGTTCTGTCAACTACCACACACATAATATGCCGTCCTTTATGAGGAAGAGCATGCGGCACAAGATGAACATGATGAGAATAACAGCCTGCTGCCTCTCCTTTTGTCATGAACCACATGATTGTATAAAGTATATTACTAGGCTCAGGAACACAATTGGTTTGCAGATGATTGCACTCTGTTTCTATTCATTTTTTACACACCATGTCACCTTTTTTGAAATAAAGGTTGCATATATACTGTATACTTCATATATATAGTGGCTTCAATGGGCGTCTTTGCCCGTGGCCCCCAGAGTCTAGGACTGACACTGTGTGCTGCATTTTGCATGACCACATGGAACAAACAATTTGATCAATGACGGGCTGACATCAGGATGAAGGATTGTTTGGTTTATTCATTAATCTCTGCCTGGTGTCAGATGATCTGAATAGCAATAACAGCCACTCTCACTCTCCCCTAGACCTTATTAATGAAAGTGTAACGTTGCGGTGTCACACTGCAGATATGTCGTACATTACAGCTGACAGAAGTGGAGGACCAACAGCTTGCTCGTGGTGACCCTGAGTGGCGGCTATATTTCAATTCCGGTAAGGAGAAAAGTTGGGTTCCCAGAACTGGAGTCACCTTTCAAACAAAACGCAACAACGGTGCCACAAGCAGGAAAATTGCTTTCTGTCAAAAAGGCAACTCCAGCCTAGGAAATGTCCTTCAGCCATCCCTGACACTCAGGCAGTGCCACTCCACCACAGTGTTGCTCCGAGGACAGTATGGACTGCAAGCATTATAAACTACAGTTAGGACTCCGCAGCTGTCCTCTGCTTGTCACTGTTTGAATCAGTACTTATAATTCAACTGCTAATCGATTCCAAGGGGTGATTCTCTGCGTCTTGTTGTTTCCCTATCTTCGCCAAACAGGACTGTTCTAGCTGATGAGATTGCTGATAACAGACTTATGTAACTGGGAAAACAGCAAGCCAAGGCTGAGAATAAGGAGTGTGTACATTGTGCTAACACTTAACAAGGCACTGACATATAGCTGTGTTCATTATGTTACTTAATCCTGTAACCTGGTGGCACCCATGATAGATGTTATGACCCTGTGATAAAATGGCTTGGCTGGAGAAGCTGTGCCATTAAAAGAGCCCTCATATCCACAGCCATGCTGCCCTCTTCTGACTCCACTTCATAGTGCATAAAGGGCCATACCAACAATTTTTTGACACAGCCAGGTTGAAATTTTTTTTCATCACTTTAGTCTGTGCCAACCAGATTTTCAAGAAATTTGCTGTGAAAATTCATGGTTCCTAGAAGATAAATACTAATGGTTTCACTGACACCTGGGTCTTTCATCAAACACCACCCACAGTGCGTATTCATGTGCGCAATATCCACCCCCAAAGTCAGGGCACTGAATACAAAATGAATGACACTGAGGTTAGGTGTTAGTGTTTCACAGCTGCTACCTGTAGACTGTAGTTTTCCTTATTGTAAAAAAGGTCCTCCAGAGACAGAGTGCTCCAAGAATAGCTATCAGTATGTTTCCTCCCACACTACTGTAATGTGGAGTGCAATAAATATTGCATCTTCTAGAGGTCACAAACTTAGTTTTGCTGAATGTAATGTGGTGTAGTTACACGCCAGCAACAATCTTTAATTAGTCAAATGACTCCTCTTAGGCCTAAATATTATACATATCCTCAATTTCACACTGTTGTATTGCAATACATCTATTCTGTATTCTATATTTCACATGGAGCTATTTTGTTATGTCGGTCTTCTTATCATTATGTTTGCAGTACTTACCTATCTATCTATCTATCTATCTATCTATCTATCTATCTATCTATCTATCTATCTATCTATCTATCTATCTATCTATCTATCTATCTATCTATCCATCCATCCATCCATCCATCCATCCATCCATCCATCCATCCATCCATCCATCACAAACCTGCCATAATCCCACACATGAAAGGGGGTAATGGATTTTGCCTCTCCAACCCCATCTAGTGGAAAAGTCATAACATGACATTGTTACTGCCTGAAGTTACACCTCTGGCCATAACGCATCCCACAGAGATCAGTAATAATTCATGTTTTCTTTTTTTAGAACATAAATCATGTGTCCAAATTCTCAATGTGCCTGCTTGTACACATACAGTATACTATGTACTGAAAGTTCATAATATACTGTTCTGTCATATATATTTAGAGCAGTGGTTCCAAACCTGTCAGGAAGCCTTGTGGATCACAAGCTATCTGAGGAGTCGCATGATGATTAAAGAACAGGAGAGAAGAGAAACATAGTTCTGCTACATCCATACACTTGTGAAATGATGGATAGTTTTACCTTTTTCAGTTGTTAAGAATCATTCAATATGACCAGTGTGAGGATGGAACTGTTCACATACTGTACATGATCAGTAAGTGACAAAGTGTCAAGTAGATGTTGCTCCTGAGTTTTTGTGCCTCCCAACATGTATTCATTTTTCTTTTTGAAATAAATTTTGAATTGACTGTCTTTCTGAGCAGTTACAGTTTGATTCATATACTCTGAACACGCACAGGCAGTCTGTGTCTGGTGTGTTTCACAATGCCTCCTCACTGATCTCCTGTGTGATGTCTCCAGCCCTGCCTTCCTTTCCGATTCCATCTGCACATTTGTATCATGCCTTGATCCTGATGAAGGCTTTCAGCTGAAATGTGTGGGTGTCAGCCATGCAATATTACAGGCTTTTTATTATGCTCTGTAAGGGCTCGGAGTGCCTCGACTATTTTCTTTTTCAGCCAGTGCTTCGCTTCTGCATTAGACGACCTGACCTGGAGCACAAGCAAGAAATAACAAACAAGTCTCCCGGGAAGTGTTTACTTCTTGTTTTATTCTTGTGATACAACCAAATTCTCTTTTTATTAAAAAATATATTAATACTTTTTATGGAGTCAGCAAATAGACTATGTGGTGTCAGTTACACATCATATATTTATATCTAAAGCGTAGTAAATTTAGCTAACGTTAGCCACCATAAGCAACTGGCTCTACCTAATCAAGTAAGGCTATAACACAAACCCCCTGAGTGTATTGAACAGAGCATGGCTTTGTTTTATTTCTTATGAATTCAACTTTTAATTTGTAGGAACAAGATTGTGTTGTTGTTTTTTTCGTTCAACAGTTATATAGTCTCACTTTTTGGGGTCACAAACCCAAAAGGTCAAAATAATGGTAGACAATAAAGAACTAGAAAAGCACTCGGAGAGCGCAGACCTCCGCCAAGCAGCACAGTTCCCCCAGCTTATTGTGACTTATACCCCAAAATATTAGTCCTACCTTTGATTTATCCATTTCAATAGATTCCAGGACCCTGAAAACACACCCTTAGCAATTGGAATCATATTGATATCATTTTTAGTTTAATAGTTATAGCCCAAAATCGACATTTCCGTAATGGTGGTTTTCCGGATCACCTCCAAAATTTAAGCATTTGTTCCTTTCATCAAAATCTGTCCATGACTTTTTGCGTTATGTTGCAAACAAACAGACAAACAAACAAACAGACAAACAGACAAACCAACGCCGGCAAAAACATAATCTCCTTGGCGGAGGTAATTATGGGACAATATTGGTCATGTAGATTCCATATTTTGTAATTGGCCATGTTGTTTTTTTCATATAGTCTTTTCCCATAACATTCACATACAAACAACAAAATTTAAATCACAGCTTTAGTTCTCACTCTCTACCTTATTCAGTGCATTCTTAAGTGACAGTACCAAAAACATGAGGGATAACTGAACCAGAGGAGAAAACATGTTAATGTAAAATACCTAATATTTATCAAATTATGAATTATGAATTTTGAGTAGTATGAAGGCATAAGAGCACTAAAAAGCATCATGAAACAACACAAGAAGACTGCACTGATCTTTAAAATAGATTTTATTTACCATTTTGTAATTCAACAGTTTACGATATACAGCTGACAGGACTAAGACATTTCAATGGATTTTGGCCCTAAAGGTTGAAGAACAAGAAGAACAGACATGGTTAGATAGATAGACAGATAGATATGATAGAGAATACCAGAAGAACTGAGTTCTCTTTTCTCACTTGTGCTTTTCCTCTCCACTCCTCCCATGAAACAATTTACATTGGCAAAGCAACCACACAGCATTTGTCCACAGACACTTGGACAGATTCACCTTCAGCCAGACCAGTGAGAAAAAAAGACATTATTTTTTATCGTACTTGTTTTTCTTTTTTCTCAAAATGAAAGTGAGAATCATTTTCTGATCTTAGATTTATCTTGTTGCTTATAAAAAAAACTAATGATCTCTTTAAAGTGCTGAAACATGAGATTATGCTTATGTGAGCAGTAGTAGGTAATTCAAGAGGTAATGTTCTGCAATTTACAGAGAACCACAGAAACAAGGTAAAATCACAGTTTGTTTTTAGTACAGTAGAGCAGTTGTGCTGTTAATTTGTATATAAAAATGGTCCAAACCTTCACATAGTTCATGTCCTTCAATACCAGTGACTTTCTGCACAGCCACCTCAGTGTAAGATGATAGTAGGCAACAGTACATATATTAGTATTTGTGGAAATGGGTCAATTATTAATTATTCTCAATTGTGTGTTTTTTTAAGCATACTCTTTTGGTAGCCAGAAAACTGAAGGTTTACTTCGCTAACAAGAGAAATGAATCAAAATATAATGGTAACTGGACCCTTGTCTGATACATATAATTGCCTAAGATGTCCACATAAAACAGTTATATAATACGATATTATGCATCAGAGCTGCACAAGAAGGAGGGGTTAATGGGTCCTGCTGCTAATTCAGTCTTGGTTGAAGAGTAATTTTGGTGTTTTGATTTTGCTCATTTTTTTTAAAAACATTTTGTAACAACTAGACAGAAAAAAAGCCAATATTAAAGGTAAACAGTGATGTACGACTGTTGGCACTGCACTGTGTAAAATATAGCTTTAAGTTCACGCTATACTGTTTTATTTTGTTTTGTTTTTTAAAAAAAAGCATTGCCATGTAGCTGCAGCCACCATCTACACCACAAACTAACCATTGTAGTTCAAGTTTCGATCCAAAGCTTTTTGTTTGGAAATGCTTTTAATATTAACTGGCTTTTATCTTAATTTCTCTATGTATACACCTTGAAAAAACAAAAAACAAAAACAAAAATGTCATTGAACATGGATAAACAATGATTAAAATCTGAAGATAAAATATGTAGTTTTCTTTCTCTTCTTTTAGTACAAAATGTTTTTTTTTTCTTAAAAGATAGACTGTACTGTATATCATTAGTAGAATAGGACTTGGCTAGTTCTGATAGGTTAGAGGTACATTGACATCAATACTGACACTACGCCTGCTCTACATGCAGGCTCAGCAGTAAGAGCTAATCCACTACACACAGAGTACACAGTACACCTGACATCGTCTACATTACGCTACAAGAAAAATGACAAATCAAAAACAAAAAATGAAACAAAGCCCGCCCTCCCTCGGCCCGCAGAAACACACTTACCCACCCCCAAAAAAATAAAAGCAAAGATAAACACACACATACGCACAGTCCGATTATATATTTTTTTTACATTACTGTACAAAGGGAAGAAGAGTTGTGGGGCCAGCAGAGAATTGCGAGGGCTGGGATATATAGAGAGATAGCATGGAAACATGGCGGCTAAGCTCCACTTACTACAGCATGAACACACGAGACAGGCAATCACAAACAGGAAACAGTCTGAGCTACAAGCTGTCCCAATGTACACTGAGAATAATAAGTTCACCTTTTTTTTCAGCAAATAAAACCTCATTTAGAAAGTGTAACGTTTCCTTCTATCAGAATTTCTACTCAGAGGAAGCGATGAAATACATTTAGCAGATGATGTATTGTTTCATAAAGCACCTGGTTTTGCAGTAATTAAAAATAAACGCTACTATAATATATGTCATGGGAGATGTGAGTAGTTTAGGAATAAACCATAACCCAAAGGTCAAACTCGATCACTAAGCTACAAGTCTCCACCAATGAGAACAGTCACTGTATGTTTCTCTAATCTGAGAGCAATCCTGTAAAAAAAACCTGGGTAGAAATATGTGCTTGTTTCAGAATGCTTACTATGCTTGTCATCATTATCACATTTTCACTATATTTGAGCTTCTGTGCTTAGCATTGACCTCTCTCGTTGTCACTTTCTCGACATCTGACATTGTTAGCCACAGGAAGTCATGTGTCTGTCAGGCTTTTTGTGTTTAATTCACAGTACCACCTCGGTTGTGCCTTTACTACCCTGAGTGTCAGCATCACCCCCTCTTGTGGATTCAAGGAGCAACTGCACTGTCATGTCAAAAATCACTGTCATCTTGAAAAGACATGATTGTGGGGAATAGTGGCGAAACACAAGAATGTGCAGATTAAGTCTCTATCTGTGCTTCAGTATCTCTAAAAAAAACGTTAAAAAGCTGTTAAGAACGGACATTTTTAAAGTTCTTAAAAGAACAAGTCACCAGTTTGGGATAGAGGCCATATCATTTTGTATATTAAGTGAATATGTTCCATGCTCATACAGGTATCATAGCCCTCTAGTTCTCCAAACATCTTTGATTGAACTGATGATTTGACTGAACTGAAACTACGATGTGAAGAAACATTACAGCCACAAACCTGACGCAATCCCAAAAACTCCTCAGTGCCTGTGAAGCTAAAAGCATCTCACTACCACCTGAGCAGGCGTCCAATAAAGAATCTTAGGATGAAAAGACAAAAGGAACAGGATGATCTTCACGCGGCGATCTAGACGACAAAAGACAAACTCATTTATTTGTTCTGTATTTCGACTGCCCTTAAACCTCTGCCATCACACTACCTCTTGACCCCTCTCCGTCCGATCGCACCCTCCAACAAAACAGCAACAAATCAAGTCACAGACAAGGAATGGTAAACTTGGTTAATCATGATTCTGTAGTTTTTAATTTTTTGTACAAAATAAACATATGCTGTCTTTATAGTTATTTACTAAGTTACTTTACAGTAATGAGAGGTAAAAAGGAGAATTCTACTGACGTACTATACAGCTACATTTAGAACTACGTAATTCATTAAAATTCTTATTCTGTATTCTTCTGGAAACAAGCTGCATCTCTCTGCTTTCTGTCCATCGGCCACAGCACAGCTTGGCTCAGAGCTTCAAAAATAAATGCCTGTAAATACATTAAAGGTTCCACTGACTGTGAGAGACACCACACCAGCCTCTCTGAGATACTATACAGTATATATGTCACCAAAAACATGTGCAGGAACTCAGGTAACTCAGGTAATGTTTTTTGGCAACATGCCTTAATGGGGCAGATTGCTACGACCCACGGGAGACACAGACTACGACACACCAACGATCCTTTCACTAGCTACCTCCTCCAGCCCGGATCCTCCTTCACAGACCACATCCTGAGATGCATTTCACTCAAAAAAGAATGCCTGGAAGACTTAAGAAGAGATGGCACTTCAATATACGGAGTTGCATCCACCTGTTTTTTGTGTGTGTGTAGGTGTTTTTTCGACAGCGGGGAAAGTTAGGTGGTTTCAGTCCCTATAAGCTTAACAGGCCACCTCGGTCGTAGACGAGGTTTCCACAGGCGAGGAACGACAATAAACCATAAAGTTTAACTTCGCTTGGACCCTGAGAAATGGGCACTGGGATCTGTTCTGTCAAAAAAAACCCTGGAAAACAAATGTGTGTTTGTGTGAAAGTGGAGGCAGAGAGCACAGTCCAGTTCACCGATATTTCTCTGCTGAGTTTAAGCAGCTTTAGTGGATAATGTTACAAATGGAGGAAATTTCCACCGAAAAAACGAGCCCTAAGTGTCAGTCGCCATCTCGGGTGTGTGTTAAATATTTGTGCTCTGTAGAATACTTTTTAAAGAAGCAGCATAAAAAACAACAGGCTTAGTCTTAAGCTGAGATCAACTATGGTTGAGGTCACTCTGTGCTGTAAAATGTACAATAGTGTGAGTGTATGAGTTTGAATGAGTGTATCCGCCTCTTTTTACTGGCCGCAGAATTGATCCTTTCTCCGTCTCTCAGCATCGTCAAACTGTAAATGGCCAGTGCAGGCACGGTTCACCCTGCTCCTCTTTTGTTACAGCACCACAGTGTATCACGTCGCAACAAGTCTCCAGCTGTCAAATCACTGCTGCTAGAAAGTCACCGATCCCAAACAGACTCAGGTAACAGAATACAGGAGAACAGTGTGTGTCTCTATGTTGCTGCATGCACAAAACAAACACATGCAGCTTCACAATCTACTGTACCTCTAACTGCATATGAAGATGACATGTACACGTTTTACAAAAAAGGAAAGGAAAAACAAACTGCATTATTAAATTATGTGTAACAAATTAACAACCCACCCACACACACTCACACACACACACACACACACACGCTGACATACACACAAATCTTTTGGATGATGACCCAATTTTTTCTTCCTTTCGTTTTTTTTTTCTTTTTTTCGTTTATCTAGAGACAACACACAGATAGATAGGAGAGGTTAGGATAGATATAATAAGCCCTTACAATATGTAAAGGTCTCCAGCGAATGGGATCTCCCCCACAGAGGACTGCGGGAAAGTGGGGTGAGGATGGAGGAGAAGGGACGAGAAGGGAGGAAGAGCAGGAGGAGATGGTGGGGGCACGGGGGAGGCCGTGCCCGGCAGCGCCGACAGAGCAGGGTGCTGTCTATGCGCTGGGGTTGGGGTTGTTGTGTGTGTTGGTGGAGCCGTTGCTTCCCTGGATGGTGAGGCTGATCTCATCCTTCCTCTCCTTCTCCTTCTCCTCCTCCTTCAGCTCCTCCTTCAGCTCCTCCTTCTCCTTGAGCGGACGGGCCTCCACAGTGTCTTCGGAGGCCATGGGGGCGTAGCGGCCTGTCCGGTGCTCCTGCAGGGCGGGGCCCCACTTCGGATGTGCTCGGCAAGCGTTCTTCAACCGCTGATACAGAAAGACGGACACGTCACTCAGAGCAGCCACAGTATGGGAGGAAACTTAAGGAGTCTTAATCAAATCAACTCAGTACCATATTTACAATAGCAGCTTACTTATATAACTACAAATTCCAGCTCTGAAAACAAGTAAAAAAGTCAATAGTTAAACCTGCACACTTCAACTGCTTTCAGCTTCTAAACATCAGCTGGCACTTCAATTAAACCGTAGTCCTCTTTTACTCTTCAGCTGATGCACCACCTGACACTTCAAGTACTTGCAGTGTGCACTCTTTACTATAATTAGTGCGTCAGCTTCAGCTGTCACTTCAGCTGCTTTCATCTCTTCACCTATTTACAGTGCACATGCTTCAGCTGTGACTGACACTTCTGCTTCAACTCAAATTTCAATTTGTTTCATAGTTCTTTTTAGTTGAACTGACTTCAGATCTTTCATCTCTCACACTTCAACTGACACTTCAGTTGTGGTTTTTACTCTTCAACTAGCAGTTCATGTACTTCAACGGACATTTCACTGCTTACACACCAACCAACTCTTCAACTATTTATGGCACACGCACTTTAAGTGACTCTAGCGCTTTGACTTCAACTGACTTTTTGACTGCTTTTATCTCTCACTCTTTGAATGACACTTCAACTGCCATCAGGGTTCACTCATCAACTGATATTACAACTGCTTTCATGGCTTGGACATCAACTGACAGCTGACCTGCTTTCAGCTCTTCAACCGTTAGTTCAACTACTTTTGGTGTTTACATTAAACTTGCCGATTCAACTGCCTACAGGGTCCTTTAAAAAAATGAAAGGTTTTCTAGTTAATAATAAAAATGTATCATTAAATAAAAAATAAGGTGTTGAGAACAAATTGAGAACACATAATTCGGGATCTTCATGTGTGTCATGAGACTTGACTAAAAATACAAGAATTTTAACAACTTTTTTCTAGCTAAATAAGTAAATGACTGATGTCGGCAGTTTACTGACAAGTAGCAATGATGTAAGTGGGATCATAGGTTGACATGCCACAATTTACAGTCTCTGTATTTCAAAGTGGAAGCACCACAAAGGCTCACTTCATAAGGAGAAACATCAATAGGGGGTGCTGTACCTCTCTGAAGGTGGCTCCTGGGGACCTTGAGATCTTGTAGAGGGCATAGATGGGTATGCAGACCACCGAGGACAGAGCCATGCAGAAGCCGATAGCCAGGGACCAGCCGGGATACACGTAGTCGTTGTAGGTGATGGGCTTGTACTGGATCACGGTGAAGATCAGAATGAACTACAGACAGAAGAGAGGGCTTTATCATTTTGAGCAGGCATATGAAAAAATACCTTCAGGACCGAAGCTAATGAAAACGAAGACAAAAGACAAAAAATTGATGCTATTGAATATAACTCAAATTCACAATAAGAGCTGAAAAATACACCAATATACAACAATAAATGTTAGATCAGTAAGTGTTCCCTATCTGATTCGAGCAAATCAGTTTTTCACATGAAACCTGTATTAACCCTCCTTTTATGTTCCGGTTCAAATTGACCCATTTTAAAGTTTAAAAGTTAAAAGTATTTTTTCAGTATGAAACTTCTTCTGCTTGCCTTAATTAGTGTAATCAACATATAATATAAAAATGGTTCATCTCACATATTTGCAACCACGCCCTGCATGTTTATATCACATAGATATTGTTCTGTACTGTTCTTATGTAAAACTATTGTGTTTCATACGTTAGTCTTTCAAAAGCAAGTGGTGAAACATTTTTTTAAAAAGTCTGAACATGCATTTTTTTTTAATGAAAAACGAGTGAATTATCCTAATTGAACCATTACCTGTTAGAGGTAAGGAACACCATTGCACTAAATATGGATAGAATAGTTGGAGTTAATGGCGTTAGTAATGAAATATTCACACTGCTTGTTAGGATTTTTTTGGTTTCGTACATCTTTTGGATAATTAAACATGCACTCGGCCAAATTGATCCGGGAACACCATTGCTGTTCCTAACAAATGAACATAACAGGAGGGTTAACTCAGCACGGTAGAAATCACTGTAGACAGCAGCACAACAGACATTTGCTCTTATTTAAAAGTTGCACATTATCGTGATTAGAAATCCCGACTGTTCCCCAGAGCAACGTGTTTAGTCACAGTTCTAGCGGAGGGCCTGGAGAGCACAGCATTAATCTGTGTAGTGAAATGAAAGAGAACAAAAGTGCCTGAAATCTGACCAGTAATCCACAACAATGAATTTCTTGGTTGGCTCAGCAGCTTAGTGGACTAATGCTGCCGCCTGCTTGGGAAATACCATTGATAGCAGCTGCATGTGTCCATTTCCCAGTCAGAAAGATTTGCTTTTAGAGGTTTATATTGGAAACAGCAGCCAAACAGATTAGAGTTGATGGCAGCTCCAATGTAGGTCAGGTCCAGAACAATGTGTCAGCAGCACAGGAAAATTTGAATCTTACACGTTTACACTCTCTTGGGTTGCTAAATCACATGTGGTTCGCTTCCTGCAGCAATCAAATCTGCAAACGTGTGTCATGTTTCAGGAAAGGACATTTTTACGACTGCAAGAAATTTCTGTTTTGATTGGAGGTTCGGTCCCAATCAACAGCTGTGTTTGTATGCGTGCGTGTTCACTTACAGAGATAATGACAGGGGAGATGAATCTCCAGCAGACTTTGAAGAAGAGAGGAGGAGGGAAGCCCAGCATCATCTCAACATCTTTAAAGTAGTTCCTGTGGCCTGCAATGGAAACACAAAGTTATCCAGGAAAATCTACAACCTTTGATTTCATTTTACATTTGAATAATGACATATGTATATACAGATGATGACTGTCAGCAAAATGCCTATTATCTGTACCAGCATACAACCATAGACTGTATAAAATATGGACGTAGTGTCCATGACGTCACCCATAGGTTTCTGAAGAGCAAAAATGAAGCAAATCGTAGTGCGCAGCCATCTTGGTAGCCTACCTCCGGTTACTCCAAATATGGACAAAGAGGTGGAGCGAGGGCAGAGCTGAGGCGGGTCCTATGGGCCGGCTGAATGAACGCTATTGGCTGAAAAAAGCCGCTTTATTCGAAATAATCAAACTAGCTACGGCTAACCAGCTAGGTTAAATGCTAACTATCGTTGCGAGCCGGCTAACCCCACGACGATCTCTTTCCCAAACTCAGTGACTAGAATTAGCCGGGGTCAGTGGCTAGTTGTCAATCAAAGTGGCACCACTTAGATTGACAGCTATGAATTGTGGATAATGATGTATGCTGTACATTTTAAACGAACGCCTTATAAAAAAATTCGCCCCCCCTCCAGAGTTGTCATGGAGTAGAAAAACAGCTTATGAGACTAGAACCATGTTTTGAACCAGGCTGTAAATATGATTTTTCTGTCATTCTTGACATTTTAACATGGGGCTCAAATGTAATTGACTCCTTTCTGCGGCCTGCTCTAGTGGTTATTTGAGGAAATGCAGCTTTTTTGCACTTCCGCATTGGCTTCATTTTTCAGCGCCGGTGGTTGCCGCTTGCATACAACGGAATTGCTGTGTGTTACACGTCTGCTGTCCATCATGACTTTGTGTTCTCCCTGCACACGTTTGCACTGTTTCCAGCATGTTCAAAATGCAGGCCCACAAAATGTCTAGCCTAGGGGTCCATAACTATCTTAATCCGCTAATGTAGGTGTATTGATGTGCAGCACACACGACAAGGAGAGAAAAAGTAAAAGAGGGTTTTTTCCCAGTCTCACAGCAGATACTGAAAACATGTCCTGAGGCATCACTGTGTGCTGGCCCCAGTCAGCTTTTGGCGAAGAAGGATCAGTATCTTTGCCTCTTGTATGATGAATTCTTATTGTGATTCTTCAGTTTGGGTGTACCATGGTGCGTTTGCAATAATTTAAAATTCAGGTACTGACTTTATGCTGGAGGATTTTTTTAATGAACCCTCCTCTCCTATGCACCTGTCGTCATATTTTATTTCACACTTGTTTGACTCAGACAGACTGAAATTTACTCTTGAGGTTCTGTGACAGAAAATTCCTCTGCTTTCAGACTCTATGACACCTGTGCTGAAACTGCCTCTTTATGGAATCATTATGTCAGGGTACAGCCAATCATCCACAGAGATAAGAAAAGTAATCCACCAAAGTAGAAATAAACCCAAAATTGCAAACCACATAGTCAATATATTTTTATAATAATATCATTATGTCTCAGAGTGTGTTTTTCCTCTTTGAAATGTGTGGCTGTTGTCATAAATTCACAGTCTAAGAACACTTCAAACAGCAGAATACTCAGTCTGTGTCTCTCCTTACCGTAAACATACATGACGCAGATGCACATTATGCAGGAGATAATGACCAAAGAGAAACTAGCAGCGTAGTTGTCCATCAGCAGCAACCAATAGATTCCTGCCTGCACACAGAAAACAGCGAATGAGTCAAAAACTAGCATCTCCGTGAGAGAAAACGTGTTGCATTCAAAGACACAATCCGCATGTGTTTGGGACTTACCTGTGTCGTTAGCGGCACGCCCAGTAAGAATCCAACTACGGCCACTGACAGTGTGACCACGGTCTTGTTCCTGATGATCCAGTCAGTGCCGATCTCATCGACGATGGCCGTCACCAGTGTCTCCAGGAGACAGAACTACAAGAACGGGGACGAAAGGTTTATGGATTTTAATAAAATGGGAGATGAGTTCAGACAGTTGTTGCTCAAATTTCATGGCAGTTTTCAGAAAAACATTTTACTTGGCCATTGCTGAGTGTTGATGAACCGAGGCTAATAACATCATTTACAATGCACCAGCTAAATCAGAAAGACATTGTCTTGTTTTAAGAAAATCTATCTTATTCCATGACTTTTTTTTACTAATTGAAAAACATGTTAATTCTTAAATTAAGTAAAAACATTCTTAAAATAAGCTAAATCAAAAAGCAGAACACAAAATTTAAGTGAACTTTTCTTAAAAAATTACTTTTCTATGCTTGTAATTAACAAACTTTTCTCAAATTCAGGGCAATTTTAGCTAGTTTCAAGACAGATTCCATCTAGATTTATAAGCTAGTTTTAAGAATTCTAGCCAAGCAAAATTTGCTTCCCCCATTGGCAGATTTTTTTGCTCAAAACAAGAAAATTGTATATTAATATTTTGCTTATTTTTAGTAGGGCTGTTTTTGCAGTGTGACTGAATGAAACTGTCATCTGTCAACATTCAGTGTGTAAAAGTGAAACAAAAACCTACTTTTGAAGCACTTAAAATGCTAAGATTTATAATTAGATAACATTTTTGTAAGATTATAATAAGATTATAACAAGATTCTTAATCTTCATTTTCCTGAAGTGATAACTAATATCTGGCATACAGATTGACTTAAGTTGTATAAAGTCTGCTTATAGATCATAAATGACATGTAAGCCTTTTCAACCTAGAAACTCATATGTATCTACCTGGGACATCTAATTCCTGTTTTTATTTTAAATCATTTAGTCCGTTTACATCATCAACGTGGAGCTCTGGACAGCATGCGCCACAAACACAACTCCAGACTAAAGTCAATTATCTAAAGTCAAACATCTGTGCCTCATTTTTAAGATAGAAATCTGGCAATCTGAACTGTGAGACATGTAAACTGGAAATCAAGTGGAATTTGACAATGTTCCAGCTACAAACACGAAGAGACATTATTTATAGATATATTCAGATGGTGGAAAGTATCTGAGCATGAGTGACAGACATGAGCAGTACTTCCTCGTCTTTTCAGTGCAGCTTTAATCATCCAATCGTGGAACACGCCCTTGGCAGAGAAACTGATCCGCTCCAAGATCAGATTGAGAATGAACACTTCAAATGCAAAAAGTAAACAATCTGGCCCTCACTTTGAAGTGTTAGTATGGTCAGAGATAAGTATAGATTTGGGTGTAAGCACAGGCAATGTGCAGCCTCACCTGAGTCCCCAGTCCCAGAAGGATGAGCATGAAGAAGAAGAGCAGTGACCAGAGGGGTGAGATGGGGAGCAGGGTGAGGGCTTCTGGGTAGGCCACAAAAGCCAGGCCCGGGCCATGGTCGGCCACCTCCGACACGGGGACGTTCAGGTTGTGTGCCATGAAGCCCAGGATGGAGAAAATGACAAAGCCTGCATACACACTGGTCGCACAGTTGGTGATACTGATGATGATGCTGTCTCTGTATGTAGATAAGAGAAGTAAACAAAATGAGATCAACTTGCAGTTTGAAACCAGAATGTCCAGAGATTCCACTGTTCCTGTTCTCAGAGGGCATGAGATTAGAGAAAGCTTGAGAAATGTCAGCTGTAATTGCATAAATGAAAAGGTTGTGATGAATGGTCTGCTCTTCAGAGTGTTAAGACTTTTTATTTAAATTATAAGCCGTTCATGCTCTGTGATTTATTCTTCATTGATTTTGCAAAAATTGAACAAAAAGAAAATGTTTCTCTCTCTTCTCTCCCCAGTGGTGACCACTCCCTCCATCCCCTCTTCAACATCATTGAACAAGGCAGGATCCAGGCCACAATCACTGATATTAATAGGAATCCTAAATTATCAATAGATGAATGCATCATTGAAAGGGCTTTTTATGATCACCAAATGATTGAGCAAGTGTATTAATGTCGTCTGATAATGACTCAGTCACACGCAGGTTTACAGTAGGGGAACTGCTGTAAGAGGAGTGTTGATATCCTCACAGTGTGATCCAACCTAGACTTAGTATCATGGTAGTATTGTCACAGTTTTGCACCCAGGTCTTGGTTTAGACGTTGTTTTTGTTCAGCCTTTGTTTTCACTGTTAGATTCATGCCGGCCTGTGTTTTGTCTTAGTTCTTTCAGTTTAGTCCTGTCATGTCGTTGTCCTGTCCAGCCTTGTCACATGTATTGTTTAGTTCTGTCAGTTCTAGTTCTGTGTTCTGGTTTCTGTTCTGTTTCTCATATTCTATATCCATGTATTGTCTCTCACGCCGCCTCTGCATCATGTCACTTACCAGCCACACCCACCTCATCAAGTCACCTGTGTTTTCAGTTGAAGTTAATTACCACCACTCTCTATTTAAGTCAGTTGTTTTCTGTTTACCGTTGCCGGATCGTCTTTTCACGTCACGTTTCACGACCACGCTTCTCTCCATGTTCTCGTTCATGTCCATGTATTCCCTTGCCTAGTCTTGCCTGTTTTCTGTTTGGATTTTGTCGTTTCCTGAACCCGACCTTGACGTGAGTTTTTGTTAAGACTTCATTTTGTTTTCATTAAAGACTTTTTTGAGCAGTTATTGTGTGATGCGCCTGAGTCCTCACCCTCCCGCCATGACAAGTATTGGTATTAGCTATTGATCCAGCCACACCTATAAATGAGATTTCCTTGAAAATGCAAAATATTTTACATTCATTCATTTGGCATATGATTTTTTTCCACAGTGATGTTCAAATGAGCTCCAATTGAACCAGAATAAGAATAATTCAGTTGCACCTGACATAACGTTGCCTTTTTTTTTTTTATTTATTTATGAGACGCAATCAAACAGCACATGGTAAATGCATGGAATTTTCCTTTAAACGTTGACTAAACTGGTTGGTCAGTAAAGTACACAAGAGTTGCGAATAGAAACATAATTTTAGGCAAAGAGTTTGTTAGTCCAGGTTTCAATTAATATTTAGATTTACTGAATATCAGAGAAAGCTCAGATTCAGTTTGAGATCTCTACCTACCAGATGAGATCAAAGTCGATTTTACTCTCTCTGAGTCAAGACGATTTGGACTCAGATGAAGTTGCAGCAATGATGAAACATTAGTCTGTTTGCACTGGTGAAGGCAGCAGATGAGTGTGCTCCACTCCCTTTCTTCCCTCCACATTTGCTGCTCTTTTTCTGAGAAGCACCTGTTTCATCTTTGCTCTCCCTGACTCACACTTGGACTTTGTTCAGACTCAACAAGGGGATTACGCAGTTGCAAAGCGCTTTGTTTCCTCACACTTCCTGTTAAGAGTTATCACAGAGGATGCCTTTGATGACTTTGATGCCAGCGCCGCTCTCTCAGCTCCTCACGAAACCACCAATCAGGGCCCCCGCTCGGCCCCTCCGCTCGCTGCACTTCTGCGCGTGCACCAATTGGTTGGTGTTGCAGGAGTGCAGAGGGCGACCCCACGGGGACGGAGCTGCAGAACACAAGCTGATTAGGCCGCCGTACAGCTGTGTGCGCAGATAGCACAACCTCAAGCTCCTGGCAGAGGAACAAATTCTATCTTCAGCCTCTTTCTTCACCCCTCCCGCCCCCGCCCGACGTCCCCTCGCTCAGCATCTGTGGACAAGCTCAGGAGAGTAAATGACTTCTTTCCCTCTCCTTATCTCCTCCTCTGCCCCCCTTTTCCTCCATCTTAACCTTCTCCTCAGCTTCTCGCTCCCTCCTCTGCCATTCAAGCACAGCGCAACCATCCTCTTAACACAAGTCTAAAAAAAAAAAACATTATCTCTGTCCCACCTCCTGTCCAACCTTATCTCACCTTCTCCTCCTGTCTCTTTGTAGACCTGTAGCCTTGAAGTTGGCTCCTGACTATTTTACCCTCCTCCTCTCACTTTCTCCATCGCTCTCCAGTCCTGACTCATTACGGGCTTGCCATATAGCCTGTGCAACCTGAGACAACCTCTCCTCTCCCTCTCACCGGTTGTCTCTTCCCGCTGTACCGAAGCCTCCAGTAGCATGTGGTTTATTTTCTCCATTCCCCTTTTCCTCCTTCTGCTTCATCTGTCCTCTACTCCTACACCTCCTCATCTTCTCACTGCCTACCTTCTCTGATTGGTGCAAATAATAAGAAGCCAGTCTATGTGTCTGAAACAGCAGCACGGCCTGATGCAGAATGAAGCATGGTCATATATAACTGCTGCAGAACAGATTTTGGGTGCGAGTCAACTGCCTACGATTTGTCTCATTTTAATGCTGAAACGTCAGTTTTAAGGATGACAGTGTAATTATGGCCTCAGAATTGTTAATTCTTTGCAAAATTCCAACTGCGTAAATTCCAACATGCATGATCATCAAGGTGTCTTTGTTTCTGGGAAATGTTATGTAGACACTTTTTTTTTTGCTTGACAGCATCAGTGTGTGCACAATTTGAAGGACTTTATAAACACAATTAGGAAAGCTGTACCTGTCTTTATTTCATTGGTTTTTCCTTGTCAGGGTCCAAGGTGAAAACATCCACCTGTCAGCACATCTAAAGCTCACTAATTCACATCTCACTTTTTATTAGCTTAATCTGTAGCATAAACAAAGTGTAAAAAGGTTGTGGTTTTTATTTGGGTTTACGAGCCAGACTATTTGTTAACTTCCTGGTTGTCTGGTTTACAGGGACAGGAGGATGTTGCCCTGGGGCAAGAAAGCTCAGCTCATTACTCCATAAAATGCGGCGGATGTCACCTCAGGACACCTCAGCTGTCAGTCCACTTATTTACTGCACAGATATGAGAGCTGTTTCAATCTTCTCATTTAATTCTCAAAAAGCAAATAAGCGTGTAAAACGTTCAACTACCAACCTGAAGCAGTTGTTGTGGAACTTGTTATAGGAAGCCATGGTAATGAGACCCCCCCAGGCACAGCCCAGGGAGTAGAAGATCTGTGAAGCTGCATCTCCCCACACCTACCGAAACAAACCCACACACAGTCAGAGGCAGCAAAAAGAAGGAATGAATACATTTCTATTTCCAGCTTATTCATCCATTTGCCTGTTTATGTGAGTGAGTACCTTGGCATCGAGGACCTTCTGCCACTGTGGAGTCAGGTAGTACTTGATGCCGTTGATGGCTCCGTCCAGGGTGATGCCGCGGATGAACAGGATGGTCAGGACGACATAGGGGAACGTGGCTGTGAAGTACACCACCTGGACACACACACACACACACACACACACACACACACACACACACACACACACACACACACACAGATAATCAGATGGTGTGATGAAATCAGTTGGGACTAGCCGTTTTTCATAGAAAAACTTACCAAGTGATAAGAGTTAAGAGTGACTGAGTATGCTGACCTTTCCCGAGGATTTAACGCCCCTGATCAGACAGAGGAAGACGACAAACCAGGACACAGCCAGGCAGCCTAGGATCGGGAGACGGACCTCTCCAAAGTTCCCGATATCATCAGAGATGTTCAACACATAGTGTCTGAGAAAGAGACAGAAACACAATTTAGCATTCTTTTAATTCTCAAACCCAACATTGAAAAATCAGCCTCAGCTAATTAAACAATACTACTTTCTGTGGGGCGTCTAAAACATGAACTTGCATCATGATGGCCTGTATTGCTCCATTACAAAGTAGGATTTAAAGGTAGAAGCAACAAATATGTGGCTTCTGAAAACTCTGAAAAAGAGATCCAGAGACAGACAATATGTAATAAAAATGATGCAGGACATTCCTCAAACACTTTCCCTTTTTAAGGGTCTTATTTGAAATGGAAATTATACTAAATGACAGCATCTATCTGCATGCAACAATGTGGATAATAATTAATATCTTCATGTAGATTATACAACCCACGCATCTTCTCATCTGCCTCAGCAATATTCCTCTTCAAACTATTGCAGTATTGTCAGTCCAAACAAAGAAAGAGGGATGAATACATGTGAAAACAATGTGGCTAATTGTCATGGATCTTGTGAATTTTTAGGGGTTTGGCCAGGATTAGAGTCAGTACTCAATGGTATAAATGCATCAGGGACTGAAAGACTTGATCAGTTATGTCAAGGCTGCCAATGTAAAGAGAATAAGCTGCTAGCCAGGATTAGTCAAACAAACATACTTCTTAATGCTCTTGTTGCTTGTGCTGGATTTTACCAAAAAAAAAAAAAAAAATCAGGTCATTAAGAAAGCTGAATTGTTGTGTGTTCCTCGTGATATTGACCTGTGCTTGAGAAAAGTGATAAAGCAACAGCTCACATAAGAGCAGTGCAATGACTTTGATGATATCCTGACATTCAAATGTACTTGTCACCTTTTTTGTTCTCATTCCCCCGTGCATCACGCAAAGGCACAAAAGTGGATGGACAGGTGCAATAAGCTATGACAGCATAATGTAAAGTCATGGTGTTTTGGAGAAGTCTGACTCTCTAACATTGGGAACAGACATCCAAGGGAGAAGGACTGTTTTCAACATGTCACTCTTCGTCAAACCAGATTCTTGATGGAAATGTGCACATAAGAAATCAGTTCAACACAAATATAAAAAACAAAGCTGTTTGTACTGAGCTCAAGGGTAATGGTTGATTCAGAACAATATCGGCTGTTCCTACACTGTATGAAAGCCTTTGTTCGTGGTTGATTAAATTCTTACAGTCAGCTGAAAGCAGCAGGATGGATATGCATTTTATCTGAAAGGCAGAGCCATTACACATGATGATCCACCGAGGGGACCTTGATTAAGCCATGTGCAATCAACACCGGGCTGCTGTATAAGGACCTCTGTGCTTCTGGCACATTAAAATGTTTGGCTACACTGTGAGAACCTGATATGATGAAAGTTGCTCTCTGTCTCTCTCTCTCTCTCTTTTGCTCTCATCCAGCTGATCATGCAACTCATGCCGGATCATCCAGATGTATAATGTGACTGAGAGGATAATTGATCAACACATCCCACTGGCTTATACTTCAGTTCTCTTTTTCACACAGTGCAGCTGCAGTATGTGATCATGTAAAGCACTTTGATACACCCTCATTGACCTTATACACATGAATTAGTTAATGCTAATTTGTTACGAGTCCTGATGTTGCAGCATTAAAACAGAGCCCAGGAGTTGTCCCAAAGATTAAACAGTGGCGGTACGGGAAATCTCCTGCATGCTGATGACGCTGTCACACGCTGCCCAGAAGCTGCTGTACTTCCAGTCAAATCTAGTCCAAATATTTGAATGCTTTCCGCAAACATGAGGCATGTTTGATGCAAGCTTATCTTACAGGTGCAAGTCAATTTTGACCTGTGTGTCAAGTACAATAGGCCTACAAAACTGAGCCAAATGAGGTTACTTGCATAACTTGGTGAAACTTACAAAACAAAGAGAACTATCAAATGATCCTTATTTGACTAAAACTACGATGAGGATACATGTTTGACAATTTCTTGCATCTTAGTTTTGGTTATCAATATTGAAAAGCATTGTAAATTAATGAAACTCATAACATGTCCTCGATATTAGGGATGAGCGAGTACACCACTATCTGTATCTGTATCTGTTTAACCATCTACATTATCTGTATCTGTATCTGTGCTCGGAGTGGGCGGGGCCTGGGCCGGAAGTGGAAGCGGAAATGGGTGGGGCTTAAAAACTGTACATTATTTTAAGTCTGAAATTGATATGATAAGCATTTGCTAATCTACTGTATTCAAAGCATATATACAGTATATAAAGCTTAATTTGTAATATTCATAATATTATATTTATTTTTATGAACTGCAGAGAGAAAGTGTCAGATACTGCATGCAGCTATATACAATAAAAATATGAATACAGGCTACTTTGTGTGTTCAGCTATATGTGTGTATGTGTATAAGTGGTCTGTAAGACTGTTTATTTTTTAATGATCTGTGTGAACTTCATGATTCATGCAAACATCCAGTGATGGCAAACAGGGAAATAATATGTCAGCCTTGTTCACTGTATTCTTCTCAAAAGCACCGCGTTCAGTACGAGCAAAGTTTTCCTACTAATTTATATCACCATCCAAACTAAGAGCAAGCAGACGGTAAAAAAAAACAAAAACAAAAAAACGACCGGACCGCAGGCAGTGACCGACGCGACACGAACCGTTTTCACTCAGCTCTGTCTTGTCAAATGCACCGCATGCGTTATGAGAGACGTGTCTGTGTAGGGAGGGGCGGGCACTGTGTGTGACTGGCCAATCACAGAGTGCGAAGACAGTCAGTTACACAATGAGGATTTTCCTTCAGCATGAGCACGAATATTGACGGATTTTACTCGTATCATACTTGTATTCGTCAAAAATGCTTTATCCGTACCGGATACTCGTCTGAAATGAGTATCTGGCTCATCCCTACTCGATATACTTGAGAGACTTACTTCCAGTACTCCTCACTGGGGCTGGTCCTCTTGGTGCGGTTGACTACCTCGGACACCCCTGCCACCAGGCTTGTGGTAGCATTAGCCAGGGTGGCGTTGAGCGTTTGGCTGTGGCCCACCACGCCGCTGCAGTCCGGTGTGTTCCAGGGGTTGTTGCAGTAGGTCCACGGCAGCAAGTTTGTCATGGACATGAAAAAGTAGTAGAAGGCAATGCAAATGACCACGTTGTAATAGATCCCGATGTAGGTGGACACCACCATCATGCCGTAGCCCACACCTGTATAGAGAAGAAGACAGGGTGGAGAAAAAAAACAGAATGAGAACATTAGAACTTGAATATGAGGCAAGTGACAGGATAAATGGATTTTTTTTTTATAATTACCTCATCTTATACTACAGCTTTTTAATCATACAACTTAATCACCCTTCATTTGTGCAAAAAAACTGGACTTAACTCATGTGCAATATGACCCCACGGGCAATATAACTGGACTGTTTCAATGTTTAGCAATAGTACACCGTGCAATATATATATATAGAAGGTAAATGTAAACCTGTCACTGCTGTTATCACAATTACTATTACTGTTATTATTATTATTATTACTACTACTGCTATTATTTCTGACACTGCTGATGTCATATAGCACAGTGTAGTATACTAGTATAGTATTAATATTATACAACATATTATATTATTATTATTATTATTATTATTATTATTATTATTATTATTATTATATTAGTATTATATTATATTATGATAACTAACTAGTAGTATATTACTGCTATTACTGTTACATGTAGTGGAGTGTAGTCTACATCACATTACACTACTATATTATTATATTATACATGTACATGTATGTTATACTCTTGGATGTTATACATTGTATCATACTACTATTACATGCTATATTATATTATATTATTTTATTATATTATGCTACCATATACACTCTATCATTATCAACAGCATACCATACCCACTGCTGCTACACTAAGGTACACACATACACGTATGAATATTTTCTGTTGATCTCCTATAAGTGCCTATTTTGCTTCAAATTCCTGCTACCTCTACTGCCTAATTTATTGTGTCCATTTTCAGATTTTATATATTTTTATTTTCTATTCTATTTTATACTTTGTATTCTATATTTAAACAGTGCAATATATGAGAAGGCGATGGAGATGCCAATTTCCTGGAGGGAACCTCCCAAAGGGATTAATAAAGTACTCTGTCTGTCTGTCTGTCTGTCTGTTTGAGTGACCAAAGTGACCTCTGTGACCCGATTGTGATTTTCCTGTGGTGAGATCATTCTCTATCCTAAAAGTCTGTGATTCAAGTCATCAGCCAAGATGACCCAGAGTCGATTCTTTTTTTGTCAGTCTAATCAATGCACTTTTGTTTTTTAGCTGTCACTGTACACAGAACAATACAGGAACAACATCATGATGCACTGCAAACTTTACAAACTGATTCTCAAAATCACCCCAAACCACAAAACTAACTGGTGGAAGCATAGCAGGGCGATGCCGGACAGCGTGAGGCAGGACTGCTGCGATGTTCTCTGCTCCAGTGATGAATGTCAGCGAAGTCAGCTAAACCACTTTTGAACCAGACGATGGTTCAGCCTCCTCTACTGCCATCCACTGTGATTGACTCTTTGGCTGACGCTGCCGTCGACAGCAGCAGGAGAGACGCTTAGTGGTGAGCTGGGATTTTAGAACCGAGCTATAAGCAGGACGCACACTTTTACTTTCTCTGATACACAAGTCTCATGTAGGCTGATGCAGGAGTTTAATGTGGAGCTGCACTGAAAAATAGTCAAATCAGATTTGACTGAAATTCTGAGTCAGGTACAACCATGCCATCTTAAGAAAATCACCACAACCATCCTACATAATCACTCACACAGAATCACCCTAAACTGTTAGACCAGTTTGCTTTGAAATTCCATTTAAGAGTGTTATTTGAAATGGACATTATATTAGATGACAGTATCTATGTCCACGCAGCAACGAGGATATTTGTCTTCATTTTTGCAAGATGGCGCCGCTCTAGTGGCCGACTGTTACAGCAGCTCTCGCTCACCGCCGAGCTTTTTCCTCTTTTTTTCTGTCTTTTCTTTTATTTAAATATATTTTACACGTGCTTTTGTTTTTAAACCCCCAGCTGAACACGTCCACCATTGTGACAGTGTTTGAGTTAGTATTTGGAATTCATTTTTCGACAATGTTTTCACTGTGCAATACTTGACCAAGTCAATGTGCAATTTTCTGTATTTAGTACTTAATATTTAATATTCCGTATTTAGTCATTTCTTACCTCAGTTTAGGCCCACTGTGTATTTTTACTGGTCATATATTTTATACTGGTCATATATTTTTATATTTCAGATTTTATATTTCATATCCATACTCAAAAGTGTAAATAAGTAATGCGAACTTGTGTATATCTCCTTTTTTTTTAGACTGTTATTTGTTCTTAATATTTAACTGCTGCTATCCCCTGTGCTGCTGTAACATGTGAAGGCTTGTCTTATCTTATCTTCATTTAGATTATACAACCTATGCATCTTCTCATCTGCAATATTCCTCCTCAAATTATCACAGCATCGACAGTATAAACAAAGAAAGAAGGATAAATCCATGTGCCAACAAGGTGACTAACTGTCAAGAGCTCATGCTTTTTTAGGGATTTGCTCAGGAACACATGCACATTGAGATAAATCTCTAGACTAGTGATAGAAAAGAGACCAAATGTGGACACACTGCACAAACACCCATACGAATTTTTGAAGCACGTTGACACGAACCTTTGAACATAGGGCTGATCTTCCACACACCCAGACACCCCAGGCTGGCGAACTGACCGAAGGACAGCTCGAGGAAGAAGAGAGGGATGCCGCAGAACACCAGCATGATGAAGTATGGTAACATGAAGGCACCTGGAGGGGAGAGACAACAGGACAGTCACTCAGACGCTGTCTTGGTCTGAGTCTCGGGAAGACTTGGACAGGAAGAAGTTGGCTATGAGCATGCAAACACAGAGTCGCACAAAAGTGTGTGACGGAAAGAAAATAATGTTCTAAGTTTTGTTGTGTATGATGTCAGTTACATCCTACACTGCTATCTGACAAAGACAATAAATACTGTACAGCTAAACCAGGTCTATTAGTAGCAGTTAAACAATACTAAGTATTTAAAGTAAATTTAAAGGTTAAAGTGTGTTAGGCTCAGGATGATAATGTACTTTACACATTTAAGCAAGACAAATTCACCATATTGACATTAAATGCATTGGTGCAGGTAGAAACATGGAAAATATATATAGTACAAGTAGTAATGAGGTTTAATACAGCACTAAATAAAATCACACATTTCTGCAAATATTACCTTAAAAAAAACCAACTTCCTAGCAGGAATGTCAGTTACTACATAAATAGGATAAACAGAATAAAATAAGAAGAATTAAAAAAAAACTAACTCAATCAGCAAAAAAACCCCCCAAAACACCCCAAACAAACAGAAAAAGAAAACATAAACCTCATCTGTTAAAGCGATCTCCCCTGAGTGAGCAGAGAGGTCACTGAATGTGCAGCTGAGTCTGTTCAGCGGTGCAGCAACTCTCTGGTGGTTCAGACTGGACCAGGAACCAGACAGCCATCTATAGGGAACGTCTGTGTGTGCGTGCGTGCGTGTGTGTGTTGTCGTGAGCGTCCGTATGCGAACTAGGTCGGTGCAACCAGCTGATACTGTACAATAACAAAACCTTATCCTTCTGTGAGAGTTGCTGGTAAAGCTCAGTGCTCCTGTCCGCTCTGCACTATTTTGCAGCTGTGTATGGGATAATGTGTGGCCTATATCGAGTCCTTCTATGGGAATGCAGGTCTTCTACATGCATAACACTTATCCAAATATTTGCAGCGTAAACATGTGAACTGAAGTGGGACACATGCCAAGGAAAGGTCTGAAGCTCCTAGTTATGGGAACTAGGAACTGACCGCATTTCATTGTACTTTGCTACTTTTCTCATAAATTTTCAGTGCAATTTAGAACATTTTACTCTATTTCATCATGTTTTTTTTAAAGATCAATTTGACAAGAGGACAGGAAGCCTCCTAATCAAACTGGCGGCAGCACAGCTCGAATACAGTTCGTTCTCATCATGATCTCATAGAGCAGCTCTGTAGCAATAGCAGCGTGTCAGGTGAAGACGGCTGCAGTGATTAAAACTGAACATTCAATCAGACAGACATGAGATTAACTGTGAGGAGTAAAAGAGGCGTGCTGGGAATACACGAACGAATAGTAGGAATATTTGATGTTACATCTCACAAAATACACAATATACCTCAAAGGACAAACTTTTAATAAGGTACAGACTAAATGACCGAATGGATCAGATCTCCCTCTCATTCTAAACTGCATGACTACGACTAACTAAAACACATGTATTTTTTTGGGTGCATGTGTGGAAAAAATACCCAAGTTTACAAATGACTCAGGTTTGAATTAATTTTTTCACCCTTTAAACTGTTGCAAATTATGTTACGGCTGCTTTGACTTTCAGTTTACATATTGGATGACTACGTTTGACAGCGCAACAGATGTAGCCTTGCAACTGTTTTACACACTTACACACACAAGCTGAGACTTTCCTTAAGTTTTAATGGGGCAACCCAATTTGGTAAGTCAATCGTTTGATATCAACGAGTAGTTAGTAATAGATTTTAAAATAGCTGGTGCCACATTGTGGTTATGAGTTGTTTCCTGGATTTTCTACTAATGCTCTTTTTGGACCAGTAAACCAAAAAAAAACCCAAATTCCTACAGTGGTTACATCACAAATACAGCTTTAAATTCCTTACTTACAGATTCTTTCAGGACTCAACTTCATCATCCCCTCTGAGAATTTCTGTGTGTATTGTACTGTTTAAGAACTTTGGCCAGCGTGAATAAAGCCAACCACTCATAAGTCAATCTAAATCAGAGGTCATCAAAAGGCGGACCGCGGTCCGGATCCGGACCCAGAAGCTGTGCCATACAGAAAGATAGCGATACATATAGAAAACAAAGGGAGATATTTCCCACAATTTTCACATTGTATTTATTTTCTCTTATTTTGAAATGCAGCCCTTTTTTATTTAGTAAATGAGAGAACACTATGCATATTGGCAGTCATATACATAAGTTCATTTCTATGTTACTTGACAATAAATATACTTAAATATAGATCACATTATATAGTTAGACATTATGATCTTCGGACGTTTGCATGAAGAAATGTTCTCCCACTGGACCTCTTTAAATTTTAGTTGAATACCCCTGATCTAAATGATGTAGACTCTATGTCGTAATGCGTACCTCCTCCATTTCTGTAGCAGAGGTAGGGAAACCTCCAGACATTTCCCAGGCCCACAGCATAGCCCACGCTGGTGAGGACGAACTCGATCTGGTTGCCCCAGTTCCCTCTCCGGGAGTTCTCATCCTTCTTCACTGGCTCGCCTGGAACTGCTCCGTTCTGCAACAAACACAGGGAAGGGGAGGTGACTCCAGGTGACAGGAAAGCAAATGTGTTTCTGAGATAGCGCGGCTGTGTCCAACAGACACACCGTTAAAGTGCATCTACTTTAGAGACAGAGAAGAGCTGATGGGCCTTATTTGCTCCATTTGGCCAAATCAGATTCTCATGTTGCGTGTATTTATTACATTCATCAGTATCATGCAATGATGGTAAATAACAAACATCTCTGGGGTGCATGTGGAGGTGAATTATTCATGAACCTCGCTCACACTCAAAGTTATTCGATATTTCCTATAAAATACTATCTCCTCTACCCTAAAGTCTGGCATAAGGTGGGCGCACTGGAGCAGACAGGATGTAAAGTGAAATCAGCGCCTTAAGAGCAGCCGATAAGCATTTGGTCTTGTCGTCCTGATTTCGAGCTTCTCCTCTGCTCTCCTCCCTCCCTCCATCACTCCATCTGCTGGCATCAGATGGTCCCTCTCTCCTGACCTCCTCCGTAACCTCAGCTGTGTCTGTCTGTCTGTCTGTCTGTCTGTCTGTGTTTTTGTGGGCGTACATGAAGACACTCGTGCTCTTGCAGAAAAATGAATACTGATCATTTTCATCACTCTTTTAGCATTTTCACACTCTCAATAGTAAAGATTCGATGACTTGATTGGCTGCTTGCTATTAAGAAACTGAAATTGTATAATGATGTTGGTTATTAAACACATATGTGTACCAGGGTCAGTACAACTAAAATGTGAAGTGCTCAGTATATTTAAATGGCAGAGGACAGAAGAAATAAGAAGGTATTTATGTGGAGTAAATCACACAGTTCTTCGTGGGCAAAGAAGCACTTTTCAATTTTTGGCAAGGTGGTTCATAATAAACTTTGTTTATATAGCACTTTCCTTAACAAGGTTACAACTGTGCAAAGTGCTTCACAGAATAAAAGGAAAACAGCACAGATAAAAACAACACATAAATATATATTAGACTGAACACCTCTCTATCTTCCCAATAAAATGGGCAACAAATTTCTCTGTCCAGTCGTTAACAGGTTGAAAATTTGTACTGGATGGTCCATGGAGAACAGACCTGATGACCTTACATTAGAAGTTTATGTTATGATCATTATTGGATATTAGGAGAGAGAAGCAGGCTGATCCTGCCTCTTCTACAGCTTTATGGTAGTTTGCCATATATTCTTTAAAGGCTTTGTGGATCACTACTTACTTACTCTGCATTTGTGTTTTTCACATTTCAGGGATCAGGTGTGATCATTTAGCTAAGTTTGATTCCAGCTTTCTCCTTTTCACTGGAACAACATGAATGAGAATGGAAAGTGAATGTTTAAAACAAGAACAGGTGTGTGTGAATTTGGCTGCAAAGTCAATAGATATGCGAGACTTAGTGATAAGGCCAGGGTAAAGGAGCATCAAAAGTAACAGCCTTGTGGTTTAACAGAAAAACATACTATACTAAAAACTTTCTACTATAACGTTGTTCTTTGGGCAAAAACCAGAAGGGAGACCAGATCAAGGATGTGACCTTTGGAATGTGTAGGCTCTTGATTCAACCAGATCTACAAATTCACCGGACATGGGGTAAGAAGGACAACAAACACAAATATTAAAATCACCCAGGAAAAGCTGTGTATTGTGCTTAGAAAAACATAAACAAGAGATTGAGATTGAGATAACTGTTGTTGTGATTTGGCGCTATACAAATAAAATTGAATTGAATTGAAAAAAATTAAAAGATCAGAAAAATCTGTAGTAAAGTTATAATTGAATGTTCTACAAACTAACATACACAGTACAAACTATGATTGTTTAAGAGTTAATTTATGGGAAATGGCTCAGCTAGATGGGCAATTTAACCTGTGTTTACCAGTAAATTATACGATTATGATATGATAAAGGTTTTTGTCAGCCATTTATAAATTTTGTTGCATGTCTGAAGATCTGATTGTGAAATGTTCTATTTTTGGACATTTTTATGTTTGTTTGATTGTGTTTATGGTGCTGAATGCACAGCACAGTAATAAGAAATTCATTCATTCATGCTGCCTATTTTATCTGCGTAGAGCAGATTTTTAGAGGCTCAAAGAATGAATAGCCTCATATTTTCAGTAAACAGCTTAAACACAGAATGGCACACTCAGTGTCAGCGATGCAAAGTATTACAGTCCCACTACTCCCCATAATTGGGTTTGAGGTTAACAGCATTATATATGAAGAAGTTGTTGCAGCAGGGTTTATATAAGAGCAATAAAGTGACAGATATGGTAGATTTTGTTCTAATTCTATGAAAGCGCTGCAGGACAACAAGTCCTTGGAACAGCATGCACACACACACACACACAAACACACACACAGTACAACCTCTCCCAGAACGCACTGCTTCGGACACAGAGCAAATGAGCGATCTCGTTCATCAGCAAAAAAAAAATGTCAACAGAAACAACCACAACAACTAAAATCATCCCCCACATTTTGCCCCCACGGTGCTGTAGTTCAACTTTGAGGCAGCGCCAAGCGTGACTAACGAGAGAGAGAGAAAAAAAATATCGGACAGCAAAAACAGCAACGACCACATGAAACAAACAGCTGCCATATTTTCCCCCCAAAGCTCCGTGCTGCTCTTTGAGTCCGGCTGTGCTTGCATGTCAGGAGGGCAAAACAAAGAGCATTTCTCCAGCATCCCTGACCTTTCTTTGTGCAGGAGTGGAGGACTGCAGGTGGGACAGACAGGAAGATCAGCAAACACACTTGTTGTTGGTGGAGGAGATGCTCAGAGTGAAGCCACGGTCACAGCGGTGCGTCGGCAGAAACCCCCCCAGCGGAGAGCCCCGCCAGCGCAGCAGGCTGCACCTTACAACGCCTCCGTCTGGAGTTGACTTTGGAAGGAGAAAGAGCGCGCAGCTGTGTGTGTTCTCGATGCAACCGGCTGTACATCTCGTACCTCTGACTTCCCTATCAGTAACCAGGTGTGCGCCTTGAAAGGATACACACACATGCATAAATACACAGGTTGACAGTTTGGCTGAGGGCTACAGCCTGACTAACAGAAAGCACAGGAAACACTTGGAATAGCAATGACCCCTGAGTCTTTGGCATACACGCTCTAAAACTCAACCTGATGTTGAGTCAGTGTCAACTGCGAGTGAATTCAAGAGAAGCAGGAAACATGCAGAGACGAAGTTCTTTCACAGTGAAAACAGACACTGGGTTGTTGCACCTAATTTAGTTGCTACATTTAGTATTTAAAAATACATATAGCCTACATATCCTCATTGTATGTAATAATCATTATTCACTATGAATTATATCCTCTGTAGAGGTGGGTGGATCGATCCAAATATCGATAGTATCGATACCACGTTGGTATCGCTATCGGATCGATACTAGCGCGATGAGATTGATACTTTAATTTCAGTTTCGCTCTTGTTTGTTTTTTAAGAAAAACATGCACGCATAACAATGTTTGGGGGAATTTTTTTTACTTACTGCTCTATTGCTTCTGTTTTTGATAATAAAGTATTTTGCAGTCACCTTTAAAATTTGTCCAAATTCTGTCCTGGGTTATAACAAAAAAATCCCAAGGAAAAACCACAAAACAAACATAAATATTAAAAGTATCGGTATTGGTATCGGCGATACTGGCCCTGTATTTACTTGGTATCGGATCGATACCAAATCTTGCAGTATCGCACACCTCTAATCCTCTGCTAGCTGCATTAAACTAGGTTGAGCTGATCCCATCCTTACTGCTGTCATCTGCATTAAAGTAACGATAGGAAATCTGTAGCCATTAGAAAGCTCTGATAAGGTCGTCAATAGTGGCACATGAAACTAGGTGCTCATACATACAGTACAATTTCAACGTCATAGCTTAAAGCCATAAACATAATGATTATAGAGGAGATAGTTGACATAATGGTGATGCTACTAAAACTTTTACGCTCTTGTTGTCATAGACTGGACCAGAAAGTTTGCAGGGGATCTGACACTGACCTACTTACACAGATCACGCCAAATGTGACCAGTTTCATTAGAACTGCAACAATTTGTCAATTAATTGATGATAGAATATTTAATCTGCAAATACTTTAAAAAATGATTTATCAAGTTTTCTCTGAATGTTTTTAAGCCTTCAGCACAAACAGTGGAGAGAGATGTCAGAAAAGAGATGCAACAAAGGTCTTGGCTCGACTTGAACCAGAGACATTGTCTGCATCAAATTTCAGTCATTTCTTTGTGCAAATATGCCACACATTTTGTAAAGATTTGTTACTTTTCTTTGTCAATAGTTGCAGCCATAAATGTCATTAAAATAACTACGCAAGAACTTGGGTTGGTGCTTTCCTATTGTTTCTTTACAGCAAATAAATCACATACATTTCTACATGAGCACACTGCAAGCTGTATGCACAGTACAGAACTATTGCTCCACCAACAGCAGTCTCGTTGGACCAGAAAGCAACACAGCTATCACACACCACACATCGCAGGTACTTGAAAAGCTCTTGTGTTACTATTGTTGATCCATCCAGCTACAGGTAGAGTGTGACCCAAAAGTTCACACCATCAAACTAGGTTAAATACAAGTTGACAAACAGGCAAAAAGTAGATATGCCATAAAGCATATTCTGAGTGCTTCAACAGAAAATGAACATCCCAGATTGAAGATATTCAAAAGGTGTAACAGAGGGTTCGGGGATAGATCTTGAATACACTCAAAACCAATACGATCCAGTATAAGTCAGAGCAGGCTGAATCCTCTGGGCAAAAGTTGAAATTAGTGTTTTTCATGACTCTTTCCCTTGATTGACCCCGATGTCTGCCTCTCTCCGCCCAGGTGTTGTAGCCTGTGGTGTCAGCTCCCAGGAGCCCCCTGGTCAGTCAGTCAGACAGACAGACAGACAGACAGACAGACAGACAGACTCCTCTCTCCATATCCCTCCATTTCTCTGTCACATGCTTCTTTGGGACCATCTGGGCTTTATATAAGACCACACATGCCCCCTCCGCCGCGATCTCTCCTTCTATTTAGTTTGCAACTTTGCTCTCTTTCCAAGGTCTCCTTCGAGTCACAGAGTCGACTTCCCTGTTGCTGCTCTAGGACTATAATAAAATGCACTGAAGATGCAGCCTGTTACACAGATTTAGTGGAAAACAGGTTCAGACAACTTATCTCAGACAATGTTTCACATTTCTGAGCACTGAAAATCTGAAATGGTGCCACATCATGTTTCGTAAATAACTGTTGCTCACAAACCGAGGATAAATTTGTGCTCAGGATTCTTGCATGTTCATGCATTGGTTACAAGTATTTGTTTTGATTAGTGGAACACATCTGGGTGAGTGCCGGGGACTTAGCGAATGTTGAAAGTTACTTCTCCCCACTTAAAAAAATCACAGATAATTCTTTACTGACACTCCAGAGGGGAAATTAAAAATCTGAGTGGAATGAAACAAGGTATGAATGACAGCTGTTGCATTGACCCGGAATTGAACCCAGGCCTCCCGCATGGCAGGCAAGAATTCTACCACCGACCTCTGACTGATCCACCACAGTTAAGTTGTTGTACGTTGAATTACAAAAACAGCAACTCATACACTGCTGCAGCTTCCCTCTGCAGTAGGTGTAGGTGGTACCAAGGTACCAGTCAAGATGGATGGGTAGGCCCCATTCAGAGCCTGGTTCTGTTCCGAGGTTTCTGCCTGTTAAAAGGAAGTTTTTCCTCACTGCTTTCGCCAAGTGCTTGCTCATGACGGGAACTGTTGGATCTCTATAAACAATATCATAAAGAGCACCTGCTCTGTATGTTAAATGCCTCGAATTGACTTGTGTTGTGATTATACAAATAAAACTGAATTGAATTGAAATGTATACTGCAGTACACAAGGGTAGTTAGAAATCCCAAAGGTATGATTTTCTACACCATGATAAATACAGACGCTCCTCTTTCTGATGCTGCATTGATGTGATGCACTGCAGTGCACAGCACATGCCACCATAGGTCAGTCTTTACTGCTGGAAGAAGCAGCTGAGCTAATAAACTGGCAACTGCGAGTTGGCGGGTATATTGTTACAGCACTAGTAAAAAAGGAAAATGCCTCTGAGTTCCAAGGATACAGGTGAGCCAGCCAAAGCCAACAAGACTTGTCTCAGTAGGATAATTACCTATTATCATTACCTTGTACACCACATGATGCCATACATGCTTCTACCCGGAGAGCCATGTTTACAAATGCTTGTCCAAATATTTAATAATTAATATTTTCAATTTAATTCAAGACAAACAGATGTGTGCATAAGGTGTGGTCCAAACCACAGTAAGAGCCCAACACCTGCAGCCATTTACAGGTCACTGTTGTCATGGAAGATTAACAGCATTATTAAAACTCCACATAAAGCTTTACGACCCACTTCTCAGTAAAACATCCCAGTGATTTGCCAGAAGAAGGCTTTGAATGTAAAGCAGCAGCGGCAGAAGTACTGAGAGCTGAACACTCTCAGGTCAGAGCTTTTCCTCAAGTCACCAGCGCAGACACACGAGAGAGTAGATGTCGATGACACAGCTAAGCAGAGATGCTGCAACGCTGTAATGGAAACGCAAGTCATCAGGACACGGCACGGTGCGGCAAACCCAGGAACTCTATTAGACACACGATACTTCTGTGATGCTGTCATTCAATGTCAAATAAGATTTAAGAAGAACATTGGTATTCAAACGGGCAATCTGCGCCTGTACAATTTGACAGGACGCATTACTCAACAGTTCACTAGTTGACTGCTGAGACATGATAGCGTGATTAGTTGATGGCTCTTCTCCATCAACACTTCCTCATACTGAAATATTTTCTCAGCTCAGTACCTAAAGTGTGAATGCGAAGAGGAACACTGATCTGTGTCGTGCAGGTTCCGATTGGTGGGATCAGTGCAATTTAACCAAATACATCTACAAAGACCTGCAGGTGTAATTTGAAGGAAATTACGGAGCCCCTTAGGGGACATGGGGGAAATTTTTTGAAGGGTTAAAAAAAAAAATCAAGTTTTGCGAGATCTCGCAAAAGTTTACATTAGGAGCATGTTGTTCCGGGAATGACAATAGACACAATCATTGAGTTATATGTACCGGTGTTGATTTTTTGTGTTCAACGTTCGCAAAAAGGGAGACATGGAGGACGATTTGGAGCGTTTCCTGCATCTGAGGGAAGTCCCAAAATAGGACATTATGCGGATGAAGAATACGCTTTCCGATGAGAAAGTCCCCTGTGCCTAGTACTGTTTTAATGTCTTTGTATTTTAGGCCCAAGTCAAAATAAAATTCAATAAACTTCTCCCACTCCATTGTTATGTCTGTTGTGTCTCCGCTCTGACCACAGATGACCCAGAAGAACATGCTCTTAATATAAATATAAGTTTTGCGAGATCTCGCAAAAATGTTTACATTAAGAGCATGTTCTTCTGGGAATGACAATAGACACAATCATTGAGTTGTATGTACCGGTGTTGATTTTTTTGTGTTCGACGTTTGCAAAAAGGGAGACATGGAGGACGATTTGGAGTGTTTCCTCAATCAACACATGCTCCTAATGTAAACACTTTTGCGAGATCTCGCAATACTTTTTGTGAGATCTCGCAAAACTTGATTTTTTTTTTTAACCCTTCAAAAAAAATTCCTCCATGTCTCCTAAGGGGCTCCGTAGGAAATAGATGGTCTTTTGTATAACGCTTGAAAAATTACTACTGAGCCTCCCTTCAGCTCTCCTCTCTGATTCTAACTGCTCTGATGGATCCGCTCACCGACAGCAAGGCCGTAGGTGTACCTGTCATAACTGTGTGAAAGAGTATGAATATGAAACAGAGCTTTGCTGAAATAAAGAAAGGAAAGATTAAGGTAAAAATCTACTTTATTATTATGAAGATTTTTTAGGAGTTTCATCAGTGACTATCAAACATCTTTATAATACACAACAGACAGAGACAATGTGAAATCTAACTTAAGCTTCTGTGTCAAATATCACAAGTTTGTTATTTTGTAAAACTGTCACAAATGTAATATTAAATCAAAAACATATAAGTTATTGGTTCTGCTCCCACAGAAACAGTGATTCAGTTTTATCCCAGAGGCACTTTTCCCCTCCTGTGCTTCCTCTGCTGCCTCTCATCCTCCCTCCTCTCCCAGTCCAAAGAGAGCACTTCAGCTTCGTAGACAGTTTGTGCTCATGCACTCACAAACACACACACATAAATGGGGGGGATACGCACACAGTTCCACACATGCATTTACATCCACACACAGGATCAGTTTGAGTGACAGCAGCACGAACCTTTCAAACCGACGTCTCCTGACAGCTGCAGCCATGTCTGTAAGAGACACTGCCCACTGGAGTGTAACAAGAACTACAAACTTCCTTTCGGCTTATAGCGACACACACACACACACACACACACACACACACACACACACACACACACACACACACACACACACACTTGAGGTTACTTTCCCTTCCTTTCCTCTCCTTTGATGATGATCTTTGAACATTATAAAGTACAGATGTGGTTTGGACGGCATTACAAAGGAGGAAGACACTTGAAGACTGAATGAGTGACATTATGTCACTTCCCTGTATGATTTACATCTCGTGCACGCATTCATCAGGCCATCCTCAGGGCTTCTATAAAGGTGTGTCACAACTGTTTATACAAGCCCAACAAGAAGGCGCGCAGTGGAACGCAGAGCTTCGCAAAGGCCCAATAATCTCACTTATAAAATGTGATTTGTTAATATCACGCAGTTGCTGCCCGTGCGTGGCGTTTTTCATCCGACAGAATCGTATTTGGTGACACCTCCTATAGAGCAAAGGCATTTCACTGAGACCTCCAGGGGAAGCTGTCTCTCTGTGCCCATCTGCAAGTCTCCCTCTATGTACAGTCAGTTTGACGTGCTTTTTTTTAAGAGTCGGAAATAAAGGTTTGGAGAATGAAAAAAAGGTTGCTGGTGGTTTTATTTAGAGGACTTCAGCAAGAAAATTAGATAAATGGGATAAAGAATAGGATTTTATAGAAAGGATGGAGTGTGATATCTATATACCTGAGGCATGTCCACATATGTACCCCCAGTCCAGATTTCCAAAGTTAATTACCCTGTTATCATTTAACACGTCGATGACGTCTCATAGTCGCTCACTGGGAATACTACTGAACACACAACACACACTCACAAAAGCAAAATGATATACTCTGCAGTGGTGCCTAGCAATGATCATCAGAGTTTCAGTCAGGATTGTCTGAGAGGGGATCAAAGTAATGTACACCCCATGAGTATCCCAAAATTTTTTTTTTTTTGAATCATATGAGAATTTCATTACATATCAGTCTATTGTTCATATTTAAAGAATATAAACACATGTTAATTATTCTAATCATTACATTGAAAAGTGTAATTATATTTATTGTTGTCTTCTATGAAGTTTTCCATTTATATATATATATGTGTGTGTGCGTATATATATATATATATATATATATATATATATATATATATATATATATATATATATATATATATATATATATATAAAAAG